>JAANYP010001691.1:0-193456 GCA_020465985.1 Centrapalus pauciflorus
TGCTTGACATAATCTTTGACCTTTATGTTTGAACTTCTTGTAATATGTTACATCAAGTTCAAACACACAATCAATAACAGACAAACACATATTAAACATATATATCAAAATACTGATTAACTCAGAATATTACCTAAATCATAATCGATTAGACTGCTATCGTCACACAGGGTGTACCAACAGACTCCCCCTTGACGATAGCTTCTAATTATTTACATGACATCAAATTTAAGTACTAGAGCTATATATATTACTACCTGCATATAATCCCGCATCTATACAAACTTTAACTACCTTTTGGAACTTCCTGGCTTCAGAACTCCATGGTTCAGTGAAGAAGATAGGCTGATCGTGAAGCTTCTTCAGGTCGTCCTTAGATAGGTTTATCAAATGCAGAGGATCATATACTTTCAAAATGACCTGCTCGTCTTGATCTTCCATGATAGCTTCAGCAGTGTCAATCTCTAGGTACCACCACTTCATGTTGCTCAAAACATTCTGTGGCATTGGTTTCATAGGAACTTTCTTCAGACATTTGACTGGCTTATACACCATTCTGGCCCAAGGTCTTCCAGTATGAGGATCTATCCTTGATCCATCCTCGACCCTTTTGCCTGATCTCGGCTTAAGCCTCTCAAATTTGCCTGATCGCCCTTCTTTCCTTATAATTCTTTCAATTACGTTAGCGTAGGGATCATCTCCAATATTGATCAGCTCCTTCCAGGCTAACTCTTTAACTTCAATCTTGGGCAATGAATTAAACGCTTTCAATGTCTGCCTCAAGTATTGAAGGCCATCTCTTCTTTTCAAAATAAACAGCTGCAGTTCTCTGTCAAAGAACCAGCTAATAATCCCTCCAGCAAAATTTCCAGCACCTGGATTTCTCATCTTCTTCTTCATCTTCAGCTGATCTTTCTTTTCTTCCTTCTTGAACCAAAGATTTAACAGATCAGCTCTAGATGGCTCTTTCTCAGCCTCTTCAAGGTCTTTATCTTCAGCTGAGGCTACCTTGATGTAATCAATATCAATCACATTATGATCTTGGCTCTCGTACAGTTCAGTGACTGGTTGTGAATTGATTATTACTTCATTAACGTGATCGTCTTCATCATCTAGCACTTCATCATCCGATTTCCAGTCAGCGACGTCATCTGGAATGAATTCACCTTCTTCTAATTCTTCAATATCATCTTCAAAATCAAACTCCATGAGCTCTTCTTCAATATCTTTCAGCGCATCTATCATGTCGCTATCTAAAGTCCTTGAAGAACCAGCTTCTCCTCCTGCTCCTCCTACTTCTCCCCCTGGACTAGGCTCCCCCTCAGATTGAGCAGTCTGAGCAGCAGAAAAATCTACTGGCTCATTCTGTCTTTTAGGGCTGGGATCATTGCCTTGGTTGTCTTCATCATCATCTCCTCTCGGCCTCTGTACTTCTTCCTGATCACGGCACGATGTCTCCCCCTGAGCCTGTAAATTTTTCATTAACTGCTCAATCAGGGAGCGCATCGACCTTATCTCGGCTGACTGATCACAAACAAATGTTTTTAACTCTGTGTTTTCTTCCTGGACCTTTTCCACAATCTTCTTTAAAACGGCATTCTCCTTATCGACATCTGCGTTATGCTTCTGAAGCTCACCGATTGCTGTTGTTAGCCCAAAGATTTGGATTTCCTGGAAGTCAACTCTATCTTTTAAGCGCAAAAATCTTTGATTGTCAGCGTATGATGATGAGGTTGATGGAATGGACTGTAACGGAGTAGGAAGTATTGGCGATGGAATATATGGTTCATCGCGAGGTGGTGGTGGTAGAATGGTGGTTTGAGGTTCTTGTTCTTGAGGTTGAGGGTTTTGAGATTGAGAAGTTTCTGGTTGTTCTGCGGAGACTGACGAGGATCCTTGCATGAACCTGTGACGTTTGGCCCGTTGCCTCGTCACAAGTTGAGAAACTTCGTCTTCTTCGAAATCAGACTCCTCCGATTCCCTGTCCCATCGCCTCCTAGAACCACGTTCATTAATAATCAGTCGCGAACCATAAGTTCCAATCTGAACTTCAGGAACGGCAGACCTTGACTCTGGAGCTTCAACTTCTACCTCCTCCATCTCTTCTGACTCAGTTGCTGAAGATGACAAAACGTCATCAGCCTGCTCTGGCTCATAATTCTCAACATCCCTCAGCACATCTTCTTCTCCTTCTGGAGGCTCAAGTAATTCTCCCACTAATGCAGCAGCTATATCTTCATTTGCATGTGGACCCGCCTCCCAAATTTCATTTAGCGTTTGGCACAATTGATCAGCTTCATTTGGGACATTTGACGGCCCGGCTTCCTGCACTTCTGGTTGCTGACTCGTAGAAGGCCTAGACGCCTGAGTCTGACTCGCAGTAACTCTTTGTCTTCGCCTTGGATCACGGGGACGAGCACGAGGCTGTTGTTGTAGTGGACGTTGCTGTTGTTGTTGCGGTTGTTGTTGTTGCTGTCGAGGCTGAACTTCTACTTCACCTGCCCAGTTGGCATTATCTGGTGCCACAAAGTTCCTGTCTAAAACAGCTCCAAACAACGGTCGCTCGATCGGAATAGCCAATCTTCCTCTATGTGAGGAACAATCAGCAAATATCCTTTTGTCCATTATAGCTACGTTTTGAACGTCATTTGATGGCGCCAGATTTGGCAAGAAGTGCCTGATCAACATCATGATGAACCGCGGATATAGCAGGAATTGTTGATTTTCAGGAGCGGTGATCTGATGAACAAATTCGGAGAAAAACATTTCCGAGAAACTGTATGGTCGATTGTACACCATCGCGACTATCCCAGACTGGATCTTCGCAACTATATAGTCAAACCCGGCTTTCTTTGGTGCAAAACATACCATGAAGACATGAGCAAGAAATCTCCATTGCCCGATTAAGCCGCTCTTCATATACGACACTTTCGACACGTCTAAACGGTATCCCATTCTCTGAAAGGCCGCTTGCCTGATGTTCAGAGGAAATTCGATCGGTCCAGACTCTTCTTCTTGAGTGCCCAGCTGCAACACTTGACGCAGCATATCCGCCGAAAAAACTAGCGGTTGTCCAGCAATGCGAGTTCGTAGCACTGTCGGAGTGACCGAGCAGTCTACTTGAAGATGATCATAGAATTGACGGATATAAGGCAATACGAGCTGAACATTATGAGATAGTGCAAATCCTATCCTAGATTCCACAAGAAATTCAAGCATCTGTCTGTATCCCTGCGCCTCAGGGAGGTCATGATCCGGATGAAGCACCATATTGTGCTTAGGAACAAACGCACGAACTGCCATAGCTGCACAATACATAAAACGGTTAGAGTCATTAAAAATCAATAAACTTGTTCAAATTGAAATTTGCTTTATTTTGTACTTTTTCAAATACAAAATCTAGCACAATTAAATTTCCACAAGTTTAATAAAATTTAAATTCAACAAAGTAAATAAAGTACAGATTCGAAGGGAACAGACTCGAAGTGTCCATTTTCGAATCTAATGGACAGATTCGAGGAGTCCCTATTCGAGTCTAATGGACAGATTCGAATATCATGGTCATCTCGAATCTAATGATAGATTCGAGACACCCATGAACAGATTCGAAAGTGCATGAACAGACTCGAAGGGCCGTCGGCCATTGTTTCAACCAAAACCCAAGATTTTAACCATTTTGAACTTGGTAAATCACATACATTAGTTCAACTAGGTTCTAATCATTGATTTATGGCTTTAATTTGATCTTTTATAGGTCCAAACTTAGTTATTTAGCAAAAACCCAATTTTGACCAATAAAACTTCAAAAATCGACGATTTGTCCTTAAATGGTGTATAAAACTACCAAAATTTTGTACAATCCGGTTGATTATACCTAGATGTGAGTGTAGAATCGAACACAGTAGCCTTAGAGTCGACAAAATGTCGTTTAGGAGCAATACGGTAGACTCGAGAAATTAGATTCGAAATCGCCTGAATAGATTCGAGAGTATAGATTCGACAACAGTAAAGTAATAAATGACTTCACTATTGACCTATATATACTACCTACCTTCGAGTCTATGTGTAGTTTCGAGTCTACTGACAGATTCGAAATACTTCACTTCGAGTCTGTCTTAGATTCGAAATTACCAACACTTAGAAGAATTTCGGAAATTTTGAAAAAACTTCAACTTTTCCAACTATTTTCTACGGTATTGTGTAACCAGATAAACTATGTCAACTCTTTTACCCTAAGCTCAGATATTTCACGCATTGTATATTTTATCCAACTTCGAATGCACCCTCAGTAATTTTTGACCTTTTACCTAAGTAAAGATTAAACTAAACTAAAATAAAATAAGCTAAGGTAAAAATAAAATAAAATCAAATAAAATTTTGACTAAAAAATTTAATCTAGACTTAAGTTATAAAAATAAATTTACAAGCTAAGCTAAATACCAAACAACATATTTTTGATGAGTATAGTCTAAGAAAGGTTCAATCAGATAGCGATGTCCGATACTAACTTTCAGTACTTAAACTTTCACACTTAGGAATTTTTGAATTCCTTTGATTGTTTGTCGTGACATACCCATTTAGCCGATTGTTGGTATTTTACCCTGTTAAACATTTTACATTTCGGAATATCCCTTGGCCTTTTTATTTATCAGGAAATTATCTTACGTGACTCAGACATAGACATACTTTTATGATCAAGTCACACAGACAAAAATTCTAACTTGTTGGTATTTGCAAACTTTCTTTAAAAGACAAACATCGGACACAGGTCTGTATTCTCATACAACAAAGTGTCTTAGTTCGACTTAAGGTTTAACTTTAAAGTTAGCAGATAGCGGTGACAGGCCTGTACTGACGTACAACAAAGCGACATGTCTGCTAACCCGAATCTAAACAGAGACAACAGGTCTGTACTTACGTACAACAGAGTTGCATGTTTTCGACTCTCAGTTTTACAGGATATTTCTATTCTTTCCATTTTCAGATGTATTTGATGTTGCCATACATCCCCAGAAAGTTCGCATACCTCATTTAGACTCAATGTTTGTATGTCTTGTACATAAAAATTAAGACCGATTGGTCATACATCTAAGCTAGTGACACGTTTGACTTTTTCTAGAATATTTTATTAGCCTTTAGATACCCTATATGTATTATGCCTACCAACACATCAAACTAAATAAAGTATAACACTTAGGATTTAGTTGCATTATGTGTGAAAGCCTAAACACTTAGAGTCTGTAACGACGGTGCTAATTTTCGTCACTTTGAACCTATGTATCTAAGACTTAACTCCTTTTCTGATATTCTCCCTTTTTTTTTTTTGTATTTTTGTAATTTTCTCTCTTTTTTCTTTTGTTTTTCATAGCAAAACGCATTAAACTAAGCTAATCTACTGACTAAATAGAAACTTACTAAAAATAGAAACTTTCCTAAATTAGAAACTTTCCTAAATTAGCCGACTACTGTAAAAAGAAAGAAATATAACAACTATAAAAGGAAATAAAATACTACTAAGGTCAATTTACTCTGGGTTGCGCATTCCATTAAGTTGAATTAAATACTCAAATCGTGACTTATCAAACGCTTTGGTAAATAAATCAGCATTATTATCTTCTGTTGCCACTTTTACCAGTTTGATCAAGTTCTTTTCAGCACAATCACGAATAAAATGATGCCTTATGTCTATGTGCTTTGTTTTACTGTGTTTAACTGGATTATTTGTTATCGCAATTGTAGATTGATTGTCTATCCTAATTGGAGTTTGAGTATAAGCCAAACCGTAATCCCGCAATTGTTGTTGTATCCACAGAACCTGTGAACATCAACTACCAGCAGCAACATACTCGGCCTCGCACGTTGACACGGCTACCGATGTTTGTTTCTTGCATTGCCAGGACACCAATCTCCCTCCTAGGAACTGACAACCTCCAGTCGTAGATTTGCGCGTCAAGCTGCATCCTCCGTAGTCGGAATCCGTGAAAGCCTCCAACTCTAGATCTCCCTCCGCGTGATACCAAAGTCCCAGCTTCGGTTTCGACTTGAGGTATCGTAGAATCCGCTTCACAGCTTTCATATGCATCTCCTTCGGATTTGCTTGAAACCTAGCACAAATACACACAGCAAAACATTTGTCCGGTCTTGGAAGCAGTTCAAACATAAGTGACCCACTCATGGCCCGCTATCAAGTCGGATTTTTTTTTTTTTTTTTCCACATCGTTATCACTTCAGTTACCCGGGCCCGAGATTGTGGATTCACTTGATCGGAGTGCTTGAAATTGGGCCAGTAAGTTCGTTCCCTCCATCCCAACCGTTCTATATGTCATAGGGACCTACTTCTTGTTTGATGGATAAACAATCCCTCCTTCTTTGCGTCAACTTGTAACCCTAATAAAAAGAAATTCAACTCCCCCCATAGCACTCATCTCGGAACTTAGACTTCCTCACCCTTCTCGAAATCTTTGCACCTATGTTCGTGATGATCCAAAACTTTATCATCTACGTACACTTGTACCAAGCTAAAGTGATCTCCCTTTCTCTTAACAAATAGAGTATAATCTATCCTCCCCCTCTCAACGCCATTCATTTTCTAAAAAGATGGTTGGATAGAGTCTCATACCATGCCCTCTGGTGCTGGATGTAATCCATAAAGAGCCTTATCTAAGCGATATACTCTATCAGGATATTTAGGATCTGTAAACCCGGGCTGTTGTTCTACATACACCAACTCCTTCACTTTCCCATACAGGAAAGCACTCTTAACATCTAACTGATATACCTTAAATCCCTTGAAGGAGGCAAAAGCTAAAAACAACCTAATTGCTTCTAACCTTGCTACTGGTGCAAATACTTCGTTGTAATCGATTCCCTCCTCTTGGTTGAAACCCTTTACAACTAATCTCGCCTTGTTGCGCGTGACTATACCCCGATCGTCTCTCTTGCACTTAAAAACCCATTTGGTTCCTATTGCAATCTCCCCTCTAGGTAACGGAACTAACTCCCACACTTCTAGTTTCCTAAATTGTGAAAGTTCTTCCTGCATCGCTTCAACCCAGGAGTTGTCCTTAAGTGCCATTTGCACGTTTTTGGGCTCTACTTGCGATATGAAACACGAATATAGACATGTATGATATGCCTCGGAGTCGTTTATCATCGACAACAACACAGTGTTGTTATTTACACTACTCCGAGTCCTCACACCCTCGTTAGGATTTCCTATGATGCTATCTATAGGATGGTTCTTGTTAATCCTAGAGGTCTCTATTTCGTCTACCCTTAGATTATCTCCTAAGTTGGATCCTATTTCACCTAAAGGGGGAACAGGCTCAGCTTCCACATTCTCTTCCTCACGGACGTTTTCCTCAGAGGCAGAACTTGATGCTTGAGTCTGATTCTCAGTATTAGGTTCTTCTGGATTAGCAACTTCTGGAGACCCATCTACAGTCGCAGTAGGCTCGGACGTAGATTCGAACGTGGTCCTTGGAAAAATATGGCCATCGTCATTTAGGTGCAACGTCGCCCTGTCTTTATCGATTGTACCTGCAGTATCATCCAAAGGAATGTTAAATGACTCAAATAACTTATCATAGTCAAATATCCATTCCGGACCAGTTTGGGGTTCATGTGTATAACTTGTGACTTCAATATTATACACAATCTCCACAGTACCACTCTTTTTGTTAAAAACCCGTTTGTTTGGTGAGTTTGGCACATAACCTAGGAAATATCCTTCGTCAGCCTTTTCACCAAACTTCGGTTGATGTTTTGTTCTTAAAAGTGTACATGGTACTCCAAACGGTTCGAATCCAGTTAAGTTAGGTGGCCTTTTATTCAAAATTTCATAACATGTTTTGTTCAATGATTTGACTGTAAGTACTCTATTTAAAATATGGCACGCGGTATTCACTGCCTCCCCCCAAAACATGGTAGGAAGCTTTGAATCCGAAAGCATAGTCCTTGCAGCCTCAATCAATGTTCTGTTTTTACGTTCGGCCACCCCATTCTGTTGAGGTTCATATGGTGCACTGAATTGATGCACGATGCCCTTTGATAGGCAATATACACCAATTACAGAGTTGTTAAATTCAGTCCCATTATCACTACGTATATTTTTAACCCTTGTTCCGTAGGAATTCTCCACTTGGTCTAAGAACCCGATGAGCTTTGTAGCCGTCTCGTCCTTCGTACCTAAAAAGAAAACCCAAGAAAACCGTGAGTAATCGTCAGTGATAACTAAGCAAAACCAACTACCTCCTATACTCCTTTTGTTGATAGGGCCGAAAAGGTCCATATGCAACAAATCGAATGTCGAGGTTATGGAGTTCAGCTTCTTGGACTTGTGTGTCTTTTTATGTTGCTTTCCCTTCATGCACGGTAGACACTTGTCTTCAAACTGAAAGCTCTTCAGAGGCACACCTTGCACCAAACCATTCTTCGTTATGTAGTTAATTTTCCTTAGGTGCAAGTGAGCCATGCGTCTGTGCCACAAAACCGATTCCGTCTCCGAAGCTTTTGATAGTAAGCAGATCGGACCCATCGAATTATCTGGCTTGTTCATATCGAGCATGTACAAGTCATTCTTCCTTGGAGCCCGCATCAATATCCAATCTTCAGGTATCTTGAATCCCGGCTTTAGCACTAACGCCTCAGTGTCAGTAAATAACACCGAGTTCTTCTTATCACAGATTTGAGATACACTAATGAGATTATGAACCAGTTTATCAACGTGATAAACTTGATCCAATGTAATCGTCCCATTAGTGACTTCTCCAGTTCCAGTGATATTTCCTCCTTTGTTGCCCGCGAATGATACAAATCCCCTATTACCCCCCTTGAAGTCTGTGAGAAGACTTCTTTCCCCCGTCATATGCCTGGAGCAACCACTGTCGACGAACCACTTGTTGTTTGGACCGGTAGTTATCTCCTGCACATGAAAGAAAATAGGTTAGTTATCACGGGGAACCCAAGCCATGACTGACTTGGTAATACCATTCTCGTCCACATACGTGAACTCTTTCAAGTACCCATCTCGCCTTTCAGGTGACTTGGGCCTTTGAACTGAATTCTGTTGTGGTACCGAGTGATTTAGATTCACTCTTTGCCTTTGAGTAGGCATTTGTTGTGGTGCTCTAGAATAACTCTTATTATACTGCATTTCAGACTGTGATCCCTGAGCTCTTACCGGAACATAATGTCTAACGGGCGTATGTGACCTAACTGGAGTGTGTGACCTGCTAGGTGTGGTGCTCCTATAGACTTGTTGAGGTGCTGACCTAGATTGATTAATGACACGATTCGGTGAATTTGTCCTAACCACTTCTTTTGGTCCAACCTTAACCGGTGTTTGTTTCACAACAGGTTTTGGTGCGGCCTGCACAGTTTTCTCGGTACTCTGAGAACTACTCGTGCTCGCCACACTTGGTGAGGGCTTAACAGGTGTTTGATTCACTGTCTTAGGGGTAACATCTGCTTTCCTAATTGGACAGTGAGAAGCAACATGCCCTTTCGCGTGACATCTAAAGCAAGACATCTTATCCATGGACTTTTTGGTTGGTCCCTTAGATCTAGGTGTCTCACTAGTGTCTACTTCCTTTGGTACATCTACAGTGTCTGTCTCTTCGACCTGGTCAGCCCATGAAATTTTCTGTTTTCCTGCAGGTGTTTCACTGGAGGAAGACACAAATTTCACTTTCTTGACCTTGACAGTAGAGTCATCCACCTTAGGTGTATTTTCAACTTTAGGCTCAGGTGTCGGTTCAGGTAGGTCCTCTAAGTCTACTGAGTTGTCAGTTTTCTCCTGAGGCTGAGGCACATAGTTTGCATTGAACGGTGGAGGAATTTCGTGAAAACCTAGACCTACAGGCTTCTTAGACTGTCTTTGGGCATCTAAGACTTTCCCTAGGTTTAGGCTCGAATTCCTAAACTTTTCCAGCTTGCTATTTGCCTCTGCTACCTTAACCTTGGTCTCGGCTAGCTCTATGTCCTTGTCTTTCAGACTTTTGGTCAAGGCCTCTACGTGCTCATACATAAGTTCTATCCTAACACACTGCTCACTCAGTTTGTCTTTTAGAACGATTACGTCTTGAGCATCAGCCTTAAGCTTTTCTTTTAAATCTTGTTTTATATCATTTAGGCTAGCATTTTCTATTTTTAAGTTTTCATTTTGAGCAGCTATGGTCTTATGTGAGTCTAAGACTAGATTTAACCTATCATTAGAACTAACACATAAAGCACATAAATCACGAAATAGAGAATAAGAAAGACTAACCTTTGAGTTATCAGATTCCACGTTGGCCATCTGAGCAGCAAACTCCAGCACGGTCTGATCATTCGCTTTCTCTACCCACATCGGACTGTTTTCCCTTGTGGTCTGCTCATCTTCGTCACAACCATTCTCCGTAACTTCAGCCATGAACGCTCTAGCATTGGACTCAGGATGTGAACTCCAGTCATAGGAACCATCTAGCTGTCTGTCAGAAGTGACATTGGATATCAGACCCGCTAGATTGGCCTGACCAGATGAGGAACTCGGAAGGTATCTCTGTTGGGACTGACTTTGGTACTGTCCTTGATGCTGACTCTGCCCCTGGTATGTCTCTACCTTCGGTCTTTGACACTCCCTGGCGAAGTGTCCCAATCCCTGACAGTTGTAGCATTTCACCTTGGACTTATCAAATCCTATCCCCTTGTTGTTCATCTGCAGATTCCTCCCAGTTCTCTTAATGAATCTTTTAACCCTCTGGGTTACCATGGCCAGTTGCCATTTCAGATCCATTTCCTCTAAGTCATCAGGGTCGACCTGATCGTAATCTTCATCCCAAAGAGCCGGATCATTGATCTTCCCTTGAACGCAATTTCCGTATGCGGCCACAAACGAAGCAAGCAGATTCAGATGTTCTTCCGCCGACTTTGCGCTCATTGGCATCTTCGAATAGCTCTGACTGGTCGATGCCTGTTGGACTTGAGGTTGCGGTTCTTCCGATCTTCCTAACCCTAAGAACGCGCGATTCAGTGAGTCTTCGGACTCTGGTGGCGATGACGTTTCTCCGGTGAAAAACGCTGTAGCACTCTTCTGATCAGCTGTCACTGATGATTTTGATGTCTTTCCAAAATACATAGCCGGATTTTGGACTTGCTCGTAATCAGTCTCAGCTTTAATCATCTCGAAGTGATATGCCCTCAACGTTCCCACGATGTCATCCAGTGATTGAGCATAGTATTTATCTTCATTCAGCTTAATCATTGCCACGTACATAGCCCATTTGGCTGGTAGGGCATCAAGAAGCTTGTTGTTCTTGTCACTGTCCGAGTACTCAATGCCATGACTTTCAAGCTCTGTTATCAGATGATAGAACCTTGTGATAATATCATCTAACTGTTCATCCTTAAGAGCCTTGAAAATCGCAAACTGTTGGGTCAACAGCTCTGTACGCTTTCTACGCACCCGTGGATTACCCTCACACCTTTTCTGGAGAGACTCCCAAAGTTCTTTCGACGTCCTTTGAGTCCGAAATGTGTGCAAGATATCTTGAGGTAAAGCCATACGGATAATGGAGAAAGCCTTGTTTTCAGCTTCAAAGAGTTTCTTGTCATCCTCTTTCATCATCTGGTATGACAGAACCTTTTGACGGCCTTCAACCTCAGATACTGGTGGAATGTACCCTTCATCTATGCACACCCACATGCGCATATCGTTGAATCGTACAAAATCCGTAAATCTGTCCTTCCACCAGTAGTAATCCTCAACTTTCATCAGCTTTGGTGGTGCATTAGCCTTCCCAACTTCGTGATCCATTTCAAGGAATTTCTGAAGATTTGACATCTTTTCTGAAACAAATTGAATTTAGACTTAATTAATTTAATTCGAAACTAATGTGAATTAACTCTTTCGAATCTAGATAGATTCGAATGTAATTAGATTCCAATTTATTTGGTATTAAATTCGATTAAGTATTTTAATTCAATTAGATTCGAAATTATGTCAGATTCGAACAATTCCTTAGATTCGAAGATATGACAGATTCGAAGAACTCCTTAGACTCGAAGACCCTTAGAATCGAAGGCACAACAGAATCGAAATTTCAGCAGAATCGAAGCACAGATTCGAAACAGTACCAAACTCGAAACAATACTCGAAACAATATAGACTCGAGATCCAATTCGAATATAGTAACAGATTCGAAACACCACAGACTCGAAACTGACTGAAATTGACTCGAAAGGAGCGTATTTTGGTTAGACTCGAAAATAAAGTAAAACCCTAATTACCCCTATAGATTCGAGCGCCGCAAACTCGAAAAACGGCTAACACTTTGATTTTTTTGACGTTTTACAGATTAAATCACTATTTTTCAAACGAAAAATAATGATTTCGACCAAAAACGTGAAAAACGACAAAGTGTTTCCCGAATATGAATTTGCTAAGCTCAAAAAACACGTTTTTGAGAGCAAAACCGTCCAACTAGCGTCAAGAAACCTAGAATGTATCTGATGAACACGAAGAACACCACGAACACTCCGTAGGCTCTGATACCACTTGTAAGGTCTACCACTGCAAGATCTATCTAGACGCGGATCCGTTAACGAGTGCGGAATCCTCGTTGACGGTTAGACGGACAACTCTCAACCAACGGAAACACGGAGACTATTAGACGCTGAACGAACGACACACGAACGATCCTACGTACTAATTCTCTCCGAAACGGGACTCACCAAGCTGATAAACTCGAGATCGCCTATTGCTTAATTCCTCACGAATTCTGCCAAAGGTCTGCTAATCATTCGAGTCTATCCCTAATTATAGACCCTGATTCGAGTCTGTTTTGGGCCAACCTCGAATCTGGCCTAAGGCCCATTCGAATCTGTCCATCTGACAGATTCGAATCTAGCCCATTCGAATCTAAGGATACATTCGAATCTATCACAGATTCGAATGCCTTCCTTAACCTATTCGAATCTAGCCAATACACTTACATAAGTAAGTGATGAAGCTTATGTTTTAACTTATGCTTGACATAATCTTTGACCTTTATGTTTGAACTTCTTGTAATATGTTACATCAAGTTCAAACACACAATCAATAACAGACAAACACATATTAAACATATATATCAAAATACTGATTAACTCAGAATATTACCTAAATCATAATACAAATCGATTAGACTGCTATCGTCACACAGGGTGTACCAACAATAGCCTCGATCTTTGCGGGGTCGACTTGGATCCCTTTACTATTGATCACATGACCAAGAAATATTCCCTATCTTAACCAAAAGTCAAACTTAGACAGCTTGGCATATAGTTGTTCTTTCTTCAACAACTCTAGAATCAGTCTTAAATGTTTGCTCGTGCTCCTCCTTGTTTCGTGAGTAGATTAAGAAGTCATTCATGAATACAATCACGAATTTGTCTAGATAAGGTTTGCACACCCGATGAGGTCCATGAGTACCTTTGGTGCACTGGTTAATCCAAACGGCATTAATAGCAATTTAATGATGACTGAAATGGAATCTGAAGGTTGTCTTTGGAATATCTTTCTTGCGAACTCTAACCTGATGATAGCCAGACCTTAGGTCAATCTTCGAATAGAAGCTTAATTCTCTGAGTTTGGTCAAACAAGTCATTTATCCTTATGAGCGGGTATCTGTTTCTTTAGTTTATTTAGCTCTTTGTAATTGATGCACATTCTGAAGGTTCTAACCTTCTTCTTTATCAACAAAAACTGGAGCTCCTCCAAAGCGAGGAACTCGGTTTGATAAACCCTTTATCTAAGAGCTCCAACAGTTGGTTGGACGATTCTTACACTATTGATGGGACTAATCGGCATGGTGTTGAGCCACTGGTACCGCACCTGATACTAGGCCGATTTTTTAATTTTACTTGCCTAGATGTTGGGAGTTCAAGTAAGTGTTCTGGAAAAACATTGAGGTAACCGTAAATAATAAGAATATTTTCGAGCTGCTTTTCCTTTGGCTCCCTCTCTGTCAACACTTCAGGGTTCTAATGCAAGGGATGATGCTTACTTTGGTATTTCTTCTTTTGCCTTGGACAGTAAGGACCTTCTTATTGGCTAAAGGTATATGAACCGTCTTCTTGTTGCACACTATTTCTGCACGATTTTTCGATAGTCAATCCATGCATATGACCACATCAAAACTTCCCAATTTGACGGGCATCGAGTCTGTTTCTGTAAGGTCTACCACTACGAGATCTATCTAGACGCGAGACCGTCAACGAGTGCGGAATCCTCGTTAACGGGTTGACGGTAACAACTCTCACTCGGAACACGGAGACTATCAACGAGCTGTACGAACTAACAAGAACGCACCTACTAGAAGATTCTCTCCGAAACAACACTAAAACTGATGATAAACTCGAAATCGCCTCTTGCTTAATCTCTCTCGAATTCTGCAAAAAGTCTGATAATTATTCGAGTCTATCCCTAATTATAGAGGCTAATTCGAGTCTGCCATGGGCCAAACTCGAATCAGGCCCAAGGCCCATTCGAGTTTGTACCATCTGACACTCTCGAATCTGCCTACTTGAACACATTTGAATCTGCTAACAGATTCGAATCTGATTAACTTGTGAATTCGAATTTAACCTAAATTCGACTTTCACATATTAAACCTGTGTTTGAAACTTATGTTTTTAACTTATGTTTGATTTTATCTTTGATCTTTATGTTTGAACTTCTTGTAATACGTTACATTAAGTTCAAACATACAATCAATAATAATTCTTAAACATATATAAACATATATATCAAACACTTGCCAATACCACAATGTTGGATCACTTAGACTGCTATCGTCACACAGGGTCTACCAACAGACTCCCCATTGACGATAGCTTCTAACAATTCACACATTTGATGAAGTACTTAGTTTATTATTTATTCAAACTGCTGCCAGCATACAAACCCTTCTCAATACACACTCTAACTACATTTTCATACTTTCTAGCCTCACTATCCATATGAGTGTCGATTGAAATCTTATGAGTATGTAGCACCTGAAGGTCATCTTTAGAAAGGTTTACCAGGTGAAGAGGATCGTAGACTCTAAGAATTACTTTTTTCTTCAAAATCTTCCATCACAGCTTCTCCAGTTTCACTCTCCACATACCACCAGTTTAGGTTTTTCATGACGTCTTGTGGCATTGGCTTTAGTGGTACCTTTCTCAGACATCTCACTGGTCTGTATTGTATCTTCATCCATGGACGCGCAGTCAGAGGATCAATTCGAGAATGATCCATTACTCGCTTACCTATCCTCGGATTGAGACGTTCAAATTTCCTCGACCTTCCTTCTTTCCTTATGATCTTGGCAATTATTTCAGCGTAAGGGTCGTTGCCGATATTAATGAGCTCCTTCCAAGCTAATGCCTTTATCTCAATCTTCGGCAAGGAGCTGAATACTTTCAGAGTTTTCCTGAGGTACT
Organism: Centrapalus pauciflorus; assembly: GCA_020465985.1. NCBI lineage: Eukaryota > Viridiplantae > Streptophyta > Magnoliopsida > Asterales > Asteraceae > Centrapalus > Centrapalus pauciflorus. The sequence goes on from JAANYP010001691.1 coordinate 15,445, forward strand.
GGAGACCATCTCTTCTTTTGATAATAAATAGCTGCAATTCCGGGTCAAAGAACCAGCTCAATATACTTCCGGATAGCTCTCCAGCACCCGGCACACCCATATTCTTCTTCAACTCTAACTCCTTTTGCTCTGCCCTGAACCATAATTTTCTTTTCTCTTCATTTGTAAGCTCTCTGGCAGGCTCTTCCATTGATGAATCAACATTTAAAGCAGCATTAACTACTTCAAAGTTAATCACATTATTTCCGTCTATCACATAAGTGTCTGTGATTGGGTTTTGCTGAACGATGATCTCATTGGCTTCATCATCTTCATCAACACACACTTCATCATCGGATTTCCAATCAGTTATATCTCCGGGCACAAATTCCCCTTCTTCTAATTCCTCCATATCATCCTCAAAATCGAAGCCCAGGTCCATAGGGTCATCGTCGAGATCCATAAGTGCTTCAATCATCTCATTTATCTCAGACTCTGTAGCTTTGGATGAACTGGCCTCTCCTTCTTTAGCTCCTGATTGACTCGGCTCCCCCTGAGTCTGAGCATCCTGAGCAGTAGAAAAATCTACTGGCTCATTCTGTCTTTGCATGCTGGAATCATTGCCATTGTCATCTTCATTATTATTATCATCATCCCTGCGCACTTCTACTTGATCAAGGCAGGATGTCTCCCCCTGAGCCTTTATATTTTTCATTAATTGCTCAATCAGGAGCGCATCGATCTTATTTCAGCTGCTTGATCAGCTACAAACGTTTTCAGCTCCAAGTTCTCTTCCTGTACCTTCTCCACAATCTTTTTCAGGTCAGCATTCTCATTATCCAGATTTGCATTATGCTTCTGAATCTCACCGATAGTCGTTGTCAGGCCAAAGATTTAAATCTGCTGGAAGTCAACTCTATCTTTCAGTGCCAAAAACCTTTGATTTTCTGCGTAGGTGGATGGAATGGATTGTATTGGGGTCGGAATGGTGGGTGATGGGATGTACGGTTCAACATGTGGTGGTGATGGTGGAATGGTAGTTTGAGTAGGTGGAGGTTGAGCTGTTTCAGGCTGTGCAACTGAAGCTGTGGTAGCTCCTTGCATAAAACGATGGCGCTTAGCCCGTTGTCGATGCACCAGAGGTACTTCTTATTCCTCATCTTCATAATCTGAGTCCTCCGACTCCACTGTAGCTCTTTTCCTCTTTCTTTCTTCCTCATTGACAACCAATCGTGATCCATATGTCCTAATGTGAAAGGACGGTTCTGTAGTTTCATTCTCTGGAGCCTCAACCTCAATCTCTTCCATATCTTCAGATTCAGTGGCTGAAGATGACACGTCATTACCTGTTTGCTCCGGTTCATATTCATCAATTTCCCTAAGAACATCTTCTTCTCCTTCCGGATGCTCTAGCAGTTGATCAATAAGCTCAGCAGTTATCTCTTCATTAGCATTAGGACCAGCTTCCAAAATCTCATGCAGTGTTTGACACAACTGATCAGATGTCGGAATAGGTATTGCTGGAGTACTTGATGGTCCAGCCTCTTGTGCCTCTTGACGTTGACTGGTCGAAGGCCTACTTGCCTGAGTTTGACTCGCTGCTGACTTTGAACAAAAATTTAACTTAGACTTAAACTACACTTATTAAAATTTACAACCTATGCTAAACACTTAACAAAATATTTTTGATGAGCATAGTCAAAGAAAGGTTCAATCAGATAGCGGTGTCTGATACTCACTTTCAGTACTTAAACATTCACACTTAGGAATTTTTTTTTTTTTTTGATTCCTTTGATTGTTTGGCGTGACATACCCATTTAGCCGATTGTTGGTATTTACCCCTTTAAACATGCTACATTTCGGAATATCCCTTGGCATTTTTATTTATCATAAAATTATCTTACGTGACTCAGACATAGACATACTTTTATGATCAAGCCATACAGACAATGATTTTTAACTTGTTGGTATTTGCAAACTTTCTTTAAAAGACAAACATCGGACACAGGTCTGTATTTTCATACAACAAAGTGTCTTAGTTTGACTTAAGGTTTATTTTTATAGCTAGCAAGACAGCGGTGACAGGTCTGTACCGACGTACAACAAAGCGACTTATCTTGCTAACCCGAATCAAAACAGAGGCAACAGGTCTGTATTTACGTACAACAGAGTTACATGTTTTTGACTCTCAATTCCTTATGATTTTTCTATTCTTTCCATTTTAAGATGTATTTGATGTAGCTATACATCCCTAGACAGTTTGCATACCTCATTTAGACTCAAAGTTTGTATGTCTTGTACATAAAAATTAAGACCGATTGGTCATACATCTAAGTTAGGGACACATTTGACTTTTTCATGAATATTTTATTAGCCTTGGGACTCCCTATATGTATTATGCCTACCGACACATCAAACTAAAATAAAGTATAACACTTAGAATTTTAGGTGCATTATGTGTGAAAGCCTAAACACTTAGAGTTTGTAACAACTGTGCTAATTTTCGTCACTTTGAACCTATGTATCTAAGACTTAACTCTTTTTCTGATATTCTCTTTTTTTTTTGAATTTTTATGGTTTTCTCTCTTCTTTTTTTTTTATTTATGGTTTTTTCTCTTTTTTTTTTGTTTTTCATAAGAAATAGCAATAAAAGAAGATAACCTACTAACTTACTAAAAATAGTAACTGTCCTAATTTAGTAGACTTACTATAAAAAGAAAGAAATACTACAGCTAAAAAAGGCAATAAACTACTACTAAGGTCAAATTACTCTGGGTTGCGCATTCCATTTAGTTGAATCAAATATTCAAACCGTGACTTATCAAAGGCTTTGGTAAATAAATCTGCATTATTTTCGTCCGTTGCCACTTTTACCAATTTGATTAAGATCTTTTCAGCACTATCACGAATAAAATGATGCCTTATGTCTATGTGCTTTGTTTTATTGTGTTTAACTGGATTATTTGTTATAGCGATTGTAGATTGGTTATCTATCCTAATTGGAGTTTGAATGTAAGCCAAACCGTAATCCCGCAATTGTTGTTGTATCTACAGAACCTGTGAGCAGCAACTACCAGCAGCAACATACTCGGCCTCGCACGTAGACACGACTACCGACGTCTATTTCTTGCATTGTCAGGAAACCAGTCTCCCTCCTAGGAATTGACAACCTCAAGTTGTTGATTTGCGCGTCAAGCTGCATCCTCCTTAGTCAGAATCCGTGAACGCCTCCAACTCTAGATCTCCCTCCGCGTGATACCAAAGTCCCAGCTTCGGTTTCGACTTGAGGTATCGTATAATCCGCTTCACAGCTTTCATGTGCATCTCCTTCGGATTAGCTTGAAACCTAGCACAAATACACACAGCAAACATGATGTCAGGTCTTGAAGCAGTTAAATACATAAGTGATCCAATCATGGCCCGATATAACGTCGGATCCACATCGGTATCACTATCGGTACCCGGTCCGAGATTGTGATTCACTTGAATCGGCGTGCTGAAGTGGGCAGTCAGTTTCGTTCCTTCTATCCCGAAGCGTTCCAATATGTCATAGACATACTTCGTCTGATGGATAAACATACCTTCCTTCTTCTGGTCAACTTGTAACCCCAAAAAGAAATTTAACTCTCCCATTGCACTTATATCGAATTTCGACTTCATCACCTTCTCGAAATCTTTGCACATTTGTTCGTCTGATGATCCAAAAATGATATCATCTACGTACACTTGTACCAAGATGAAATGTTCTCCCTTTCTCTTAACGAACAGCGTAGTATCTATCCTACCCCTTTCAAACCCGTTCTCTAGTAAATGGTTGGATAGAGTCTCGTACCATGCCCTTGGTGCTTGATGCAATCCATATAGAGCCTTATCTAAACGATATACTCTATCAGGATATTTTGGATCTGTAAAACCGGGCGGCTGTTCTACATACACCAGCTCCTTCACTTTCCCATAGAGGAAAGCACTCTTAACATCTAGTTGATATACCTTAAAGCCCTTGAAGGAAGCAAAAGCCAGAAACAACCTAATGGCTTCCAGCCTTGCTACTGGCGCAAACACCTCATTGTAATCGATTCCCTCCTCTTGGTTGAAACCCTTTACAACTAACCTAGCCTTGTTACGAGTGACTATACCTCGATCGTCTCTTTTGCACTTAAAAACCCATTTGGTTCCTATGGCAATTTCCCCTCGAGGTAATGGAACTAACTCCCACACTTCTAGTTTCCTAAACTGAGAGACTTCTTCCTGCATCGCTTCAACCCAAGAGTTATCCTTTAGTGCCATTTGCACATTTTTCGGCTCTACTTGCGAGATAAAACAAGAATAGAGGCAGGTATGATATGCCTCGGAGTCGTTTATCATCGACAACAACACAGTGTTGTTATTTAAACTACTCCTAGTCCTCACACCCTCGTTAGGATTTCCTATGATGCTTTTTATAGGATGGTTCTTGTTGATCCTAGAGGTCTCTATCTCGTCAACTCTTAGATTATCTCCTAAGTTAGATCCAATTTCACCTAATGGGGGAACATCCTCAGCTTCCACATTTTCCTCCTCGTGGACATTTTCCTCAGAGTTGGAATTTGTTGTCTGAGTCTGATTCTCAGTTGAAGGTGCTTCTGGATCAGTGACTTCTGGAGATCCATCTTCAGTCGAAGTAGGCTCGGATGTGGATTGAAATGTAGTCCTCGGAAAGGTATGACCTTCGTTATTCAGATGCAACGTCGCCAAGTCCTTTTCGATTGTACCTGCATTTTCATCCAAAGGAATGTTAAATGACTCAAATAATTTATCATAGTCAAACATCCATTCCGGACCTGTTTGGGGTTCATGTGTATAACTTGTGACTTCAATGTTATACACAATTTCCACTGTACCATTCGTTTTGTTAAAAACCCGTTTGTTTGGTGAGTTCGGCACATAACCTAGGAAGTATCCTTCGTCAGCCTTTTCACCAAACTTCGGTTGATGTTTTGTACGCAATAAAGTGCATGGTACCCCAAACGGTTCGAGGCCAGTTAAATTAGGTGGCCGTTTATTAAAAATTTTATAACAGGTTTTTTTCAAAGAGTTGACAGTTAGGACTCGGTTTAAAATATGACATGCGGTATTCACTGCCTCCCCCCAAAACATGGTAGGAAGCTTTGAATCCGAAAGCATAGTCCTAGCTGCCTCAATCAATGTCCTATTCTTTGTTTCGGCCACCCCATTTTGTTGAGGCTCATATGGTGCACTAAACTGATGCACTATGCCCTTTGATAGGCAATATACACCAATTACAGTGTTTTTAAATTCTGTTCCATTATCACTACGTAGCCTTTTAACCCGTGTTCCATAGGAATTCTCCACTTGGTCTAAGAACCCGATGAGCTTGGATGCCGTCTCGTCCTTTGTACCTAGAAAGAAAACCCAAGAAAATCGTGAGTAATCGTCAGTGATAACTAAACAATACCAACTACCTCCTATACTCCTTTTGTTGATTGGTCCGAAAAGATCGATATGCAACAAATCGAATGTAGAGGTTATGGAGTTCTGAGTCCTGGACTTGTGTGCCTTCTTATGTTGTTTGCCCTTCTTGCATGGTAGACACTTGTCCTCGAACTGAAACCTCTTCATAGGCACACCTTGCACCAACCCATTTTTCGTTATATAGTTCATTTTTCTTAGGTGCAAGTGTGCCATGCGTCTGTGCCACAACATTGCTTCCGTCTCCGAAGCTTTGGATAACAAACAGATTGGCCCCATCGAAGTCTCCAGCTTGTTCATATCAAGCATGTACAAGTCATTCTTCCTTGGTGCCCGCATCAATATCCACTCTTCAGGAATCTTGAACCCCGGTTTTAGCACTAACGCTTCAGTGTCAGTGAACAACACTGAATTCTTCTTGTCACAGATTTGAGATACACTAATGAGATTGTGAACCAGTTTATCAACGTGGTTAACTTGATCCAACTTGATCGTCCCATTAGTGACCACTCCGGTACCCGTGATGTTTCCTCCCTTGTTTCCCGCGAATGATACAAATCCCCGATTCCCACCCTTGAAGTCTGTAAGGAGACTTCTTTCCCCTGTCATGTGCCTGGAGCATCCACTGTCGACGAACCATTTGTTGTTTGAACCTGTGGTAATCTCCTGCACATGAAAGAAAATAGGTTAGTTATCACGGGGAACCCAAGCCATAACTGACTTGGTTATACCATTCTCGTCCACATACTTAAACTCTTTCAAATACCCATCTCGCCTTTCAGGTGACTTGGGTCGTTGAACAGGAGTTTGTTGTGGTGCCGAGAGATGTAAATTCACTCTCTGCCTTTGAGTAGGCATTTGTTGTGGAGCTCTAGAATAATTCCGATTATATTGCATTTCAGATTGTGATCCCTGAGCTCTTACCGGTGTGTGATGTCTAACAGGAGTGTGTGACCTAACCTGAGTGTATGCTCTGCTAGGTGTTGTGCTCCTATATTGTTGTTGAGGTCCAGACCTAGATTGATATACGACACGATTCGGTGAATTAGTCCTAACCACTTCCTTTGGTCCAGCCTATACCGGTATTTGTTTCACAACTTGTTGTGGTGTAGCCTGCACAGTTTTCTCGGTACTCTGAGAACTACTTGTGCTTGCCACACTTGTTGAGGGCTTAACTGGTGTTGGCTTCCCTGTCTTAGGTGTAAGTTCAGTTTTCCTAAGCGGACAGTTAGAAGCAACATGCCCTTTTTCATGACATCAAAAGCAGGATATCTTGTCAATGGACTTCTTGTGTGTGCCCTTAGTCTTAGGTGTCTCACTAGTGTCCTGGTCTTTTTGAACATCTATTGCAATGGTTCATCGTCCTGATCATTAAAATCAATTTTATGTTTTCCAGCAGGTGTTTCACTGGAGGAAGACACAAATTTGACTTTCTTAACCTTGACGATTGTATCAGTCACCTTAGACGTATTTTCTTTTATAGGCTCAGATAAAGGTGCAGGTATGTCCTCTAAGTCTACTGATTTCTCAGTTTTCTCCTGAGGTTGAGGCACGTAATTTGCATTAAAAAGGGGAGGAATCTCATGAAATTCTAGACCTACAGGCTTTTTAGATTGGCGTTGAGCATCTAAAACTTTCCCTAGGTTCAGACTTGAATTCCAAAACTTTTCTAGCTTACTATTCGCCTCGTCTAGCTTCATCTTAGTTTCAGCTAGCTCTACTTCTTTTGTCTTAAGATCTTTGGTCAAGGCCTCTACATGCTCATACATTAGTTCTAATCTAACACACTGCTTACTCAGCTTGTCTTTCAGAACTATGACATCTTGAGCATCAGCTTTAAGCTTGTCCTTAAGATCTTGCTTAATGTCATTCAGGCTAGCGTTATCAGATTTTAAAGTTTCATTTTGAGCAGATATGTTTTTATGTGATTCTACAACTAGATTCAACCTGTCGTTAGAAGTAACACATAACATACATAATTCATGAAAAAGAGAGTAGTTCAGACTAACCTTTGTGTTACCGGATTCCACATTGGCCATTTGAGCGGCAACCTCCAGAAGCGTCTGATCATTCGTCTTTTCCACCTACATCGGACTGCTGTCCCTTGTGGTCTGCTCTTCCCCTTCACATCCACTCTCGGTGACTTCAGCCATGAAGGCTCTAGCATTAGATTCCGGATGTGAGCTCCAGTCATAAGTACCATCCAGCTGTCTGTCTCATGTGACGTTTGATAACAGACCAGCTAGATTGGCTTGACCGGAAGATGAACTCGGAAGGTATCTCTGTTGAGACTGATTCTGAAACTGTCCATGATGCTGATTCTGCCCTTGGTAAGTTTCTACCTTCGGTCTCTGACATTCTCTGGCGAAATGTCTCAGACCTTGACAATTGTAGCATTTGACTTTGGACTTATCAAAGCCAATCCCCTTATTATTCATAGTCAGATTCCTCCCAGTCCTTTTGATGAATCGTTTAACCCTTTGAGTTACCATGGCCAGTTGCCATTTAAGATCCATCTCTTCAAGATCGTCACGGTCTACTTGATCATAGTCTTCATCCCAGAGTGCAGGATCGTTTATTTTCCCCTGAACGCAGTTTCCATATGCGGCCACAAATGACGCAAGAAGGTTCAAATGTTCTTCGGCCGATTTAGCGCTCATGGGCATCTTAGAGTAGCCCTGAGATGTTGAAGCCTGTGCTGCTTGAGGTTGTTGTTCTTCCGATCTTCCCAACCCTAAGAACGCTCTATTCAGTGTGTCATCAGTCTCTGCTGGTGACGACGTTTCTCCGGTGAAAAACGCTGTAGCAGTCTTCAGATCAGCTGCGGCTGAAGGTTTTGTTGATTTTCCAAAATACATTGCTGGATTTTGGACTTGTTCATAATCCGTTTCAGCCTTCAGTAGCTCGAAATGATATGTCCGCAACGTTCCCACTATATCCTCCAATGATTGGGTATAATACTTGTCTTCATTAAGCTTAATCATAGCCACATACATCGCCCACTTGGCTGGTAAGGCATCAATAAGCTTGTTGTTCTTTTTTGTGTCATTATACTCAATCCCATGACTTTCAAGCTCTGTCAGCAGATGATAAAACCGGGTGATGGTATCGTCCAGCTCTTCATCCTTCAAAGCCTTGAAAATAGCAAACTGCTGTTTCAACAACTCCATGTGCTTCCTTCGAACCCTAGGATTACCCTCACACCACTTTTCCAGCGACTCCCAAAGCTCCTTAGATGTCCTTTGAGTCCGGAATGTGTGTAGTATATCCTGAGGCAAAGCCATTCGAATAATCGAGAAAGCTCTGTTCTCGGCTTCATATAGTTTCTTATCATCCTCCTTCATCATTTGGTATGATAAGACTCTTTGACGGCCTTCAACTTCAGAAATAGGTGGAATGTATCCCTCGTCAATACATACCCACATGCGTATGTCATTGAAACGCACAAAATCGGCAAACCGATCTTTCCACCAATAATAATCTTCGAGTTTCATCAGCTTAGGTGGAGTGTTAGCCTTTCCGACCTCATGATCCATTTCTAGAAACTTTTGAAGATTTGACATCGTTTCAAAAGTAATTGAATTGAACTTAATAAATTTAATTCGAAACTAGTTTAAGTTAATTCTTTCGACTTTAGATAGATTCGAATGTAATTAATTTTAAATTTATTTGGGATTAAATTCGATGAAGTTTTGTAATTCAATTAAATTCGAAATTGATGACAGATTCGAAAGTTCTCAAACTCGAAGGTTAAGACAAACTCGAACACCCTGTTCGACTATTGTCCAAACTCGAATCAAACTCGAATGACAGCAAATTCGAGACCCTAATCGACTTTAGTACAAACTCGAATTAAACTCGAAACAATTTTTATCAGACTCGAAAGGAGCGGATTTTGGTTAAACTCGAGACTAAGTAAAACCCTAATTACTCCTAACAGATTCGAGCGCCGCAAACTCGAAAAACGGCTAATACATCGATTTCTTTACGTTTTGCAGATTAAATCAATATTTTTCCAACGAAAAATATTGATTTCGATCAAAACCGTGAAAAACACAAAGTATTTCCCGGATGACAAATTGCTAAGCTCGGAAAACACGAAAAACATGAACTTGAGAGAATAACCGTCCAAAAACGTCAAGAAACCTAGGATGTATCTATATGAACACGAAGAACACTAAGAACACCCCGTAGGCTCTGATACCACTTGTAAGGTCTACCACTACGAGATCTATCTAGACGCGAGACCGTCAACCAGTGCGGAATCCTCGTTAACGGGTTGACGGTAACAACTCTCACTCGGAACACGGAGACTATCAACGAGCTGTACGAACTAACAAGAACGCACCTACTAGAAGATTCTCTCCGAAACAACACTAAAACTGATGCTAAACTCGAAATCACCTCTTGCTTAATCTCTCTCGAATTCTGCAAAAAGTCTGATAATTATTCGAGTCTATCCCTAATTATAGAGGCTAATTCGAGTCTGCCATGGGCCAAACTCGAATCAGGCCCAAGGCCCATTCAAGTTTGTCCCATCTGACACTCTCGAATCTGCCTACTTGAACACATTCGAATCTGCTAACAGATTCGAATCTGATTAACTTGTGAATTCGAATTTAACCTAAATTCGACTTCCACATATTAAACCTGTGTTTGAAACTTATGTTTTTAACTTATGTTTGATTTTATCTTTGATCTTTATGTTTGAACTTCTTGTAATACGTTACATTAAGTTCAAACATACAATCAATAATAATTCTTAAACATATAAAAACATATATATCAAACACTTGTCAATACCACAATGTTGGATCAGTTAGACTGCTATCGTCACACAGGGTGTACCAACAGTTTCAAAGAGTCGGCCTTCTATATCTAAGGAGCATACTCAACTTATATTATTTGTCTTAAGCGTCTCACTATCATCAACCTCAATAGCATAAGTGGCATGTAATGGGATAAGAGGATAATTCTACGGGTTTGAAATTTCTTAGGCAGATTGTCGTACTACATATCCACATGCACATAGTTATAGATAAAACTTAGTTTTTCATTAAAATGCTTGATACCTAATCTTTGTACATTGATATGGTCGGGATTTCCTGATAAATTTTTAAGCCTTTCATACCCTAAGATATATAAGATAGTAAAGCCTAGAGAAATACTTTAAAATGGTAGAAAGGGTACTAAGTGTGAGATGCCTCCGACGTTTCCTCTTATTACTCTAGAGCGTTAAGTCGTTGGGTTAGCTCTGCATTGCAGGCTTTGCGCTCTGCTAGGCGCTGTCACAATTCGTCGATTCCGTCTTGTTGAATCGCCTGGGTATTCTGGTTGGCCTAAGGTTTATTGGTGGTTTTTATTGTCTCCTGTTTAATCCTTGCAAAGATCTCACCGACCTCTTTGTGGATTTTGTCAAAATTGGAGGTCTTGTCTGGCTGCCCTTGCCACCAACAGAGGCACCGTTCGTTGCGTAGGTTGCTGGGTAAGTGTCGACACTTTGAGAAGAAGATGGTGTTTCGACTTCAAACCAGCTTGGGATCCCTTCCTCGTTTCTCCACTCTTGAAGAGTGTGAGACATCCATTTCCACTGTCTTACGTTTGCCTGTCGGTGCTGCAGCGGGATTGACTGATGGGCAGGTACCGGGATAGACTCCCGTTGTGCTAGTCACACCCTTTTCCTAGGGGTGAATTTCTTCAACGGTCCATTGGGATGGTTTCTGAATATGGTGTAGGATGGAATATGTAGTGGTGATGGTGAAACAATTTGTGCTGCAGGGCCACAGTTGCCCTCCTTGTGTTTTGATAGGTCCATTACGTCGTCATTGATTTGGTTTGAATGGGTTCCCGATCCAAAGTACAACTCAGTGTCACATTGGCTTCCTTGTTCCATGGGTGAGAATTCATCCTCTGAGTCAAAGAGGATAATAACCGTATTGTTTGACATGTTATTGTCATCAGGGCACATATATGTGTTCACAGTTTTCGAAGAAAGTTTAGTTTTTGTAACAGTTATAGTCTAGATACTAATGCAACCTAGTTCACTATAACTATGGCTCTGATACCGATCTATCACACCCCGTTAACCCGGTTGGAAACAAAGCGTGACGTCGCGGAAACGTAACCATAATCATAACGAACGACCACTATATAGACGTATTCAAAAATACATTGATTTAACTTCAAATGTAAATATTGTTTCACATAACCAAAATACAGCGTAAGTAGTTCTTAAAATACCAAGATTTAAATACACAATTTAGTTTATCAGGAAAGATGCAAATAAATCTCCGAGTTTGAAAATGATGCGACTCCAACATGAACGGAAGCCTTGGACTGCTTCCGATAAATGCGCATGTCTTAATCACTTGAAAATACATGCTAAAATACGTCAACAAGTTGTTGGTGACCTCATAGGTTTACGCGAAAAGACCAATTGTATGGACATTATCAGATGAGTTGAATTTATAAAGCATAAATTCCATGTATATATTACATAAACCATCATGCAACCGAAACTTAATTAAATGAGTTTGCCCTGTGCAGTATTCTCCTACGTAATATCGTGTGTTGAATATATATGCATCCCGCCGTTAGCCGATTAAGACTAACCCGAATGGGGGACATGACTCCCGATATATCTATCCACAATATATTCGCGCTTACAAATAAATGTAATTAACGGTTCATGACTTGAGGGCTGATGGATCCACACATGTAATACATATAAGAAATAAACAGTGTTGATGTCCATATGAAAATAGTGCATGTATTTCCACCCCAATAGATAGTGAAAATTGGGCTATGAGGACTCACCGCATGTTGATGGCAAAATGATCGTAAAAACGACGATTTACGTTGTTGATGAGTGCTGACACCGGACGCGTTTAACCGAGTCCTAAATGATATGAGTGATTTAATAACTACCACATATGATAATATGTCTGTATAAATGTTGTCATATTTTAAATCACCCAACATTACAAGTTTGTAAATAAAACTCACTTAAAACGTCAAGTTTATATATAATTTTCCAGCTTTTCGATGGTTTTTCGGCCTACTTTGAGGCTGTTTTTGACCAAGCTTCAAAATGATTTTGGCTTCGTTTTTATTCGACATTAAACTACTATATACAAAGAATTTTTAAAGTCAAGAACGGTCATTTTTCAAGGTGTTTAGGTTAGGGAAAAAGCTCGTTAAAAACCCTAGGTTGGCCAATTTTGAGCTGTCAAACTTTCGGTTTCCCAAATAATATCTGGGGGTTCTAAACTCCATATTAAATTATGAAAACTTCCAGATTTTTATCTAAGACATAGATCTAACTTTTGAGACAAGATCAACTCATTTCGTTAAGTTATGAATTAGTTGTGATATTTCAAAGTTGATGCAACATTTCTGCCAAAATTCCATATTTCATAAAGTTGAAATAACTTGTGATTCTTGTAGTTTATTCAAAGACTACTTGTATAAAAGTTATAGAACACATTTATATGAATTTTTTTCATAGTATTTACACTTACATGATGTGTTTATATATTTATAAAAACCTTTGAAGTAAACAACTTAAAAACAAAAACTAGTGATTTATAAACTTGAGTTTTTATGAAACTTGTTGTTGTTGGTGATTATATATTTTGCAAAACTTATATGAACATAAATATAAGATGCAATAGGCTAGTATTTACTTACTTTGATGTGTTAGAAGAATGGAAGAGAAGTTTTTTCTTTGAAGGTATGAACAATGAAATGAAGTTGGGGTCTTATTTATAGAGGAGAAAAAATATGGTGAAAGGATGAACAATAGTGAAATATCTTGGTGAGTTGAAAAAAGAGGATTTGATAGTGAAATGTTGATTAAAAAAAATACATTTTATGGTCCTTGTGTACTACATAGGGCCGGCTTATATAAGATGTATTATGATTGTTAGGCACAAAAAGGCCTCAGTCAAACCTGCTATTCATCTGAGGGGGAGATTTTTTAATCAATCCTGTTGATCCATTTGGAGGTTGAATTTAAGGCCTGTTATATGTCTTATTGAAACCTGAAAATGATTCGCAATATCAGCCCAAAGTTGTTTACCATGTTGCATTCGTTGCAACAAAGGCAGTTTGTCCAAGCTGTTCTGTCTACTGAACAGGCTGGACATAAACTGTCTACGCTGCTCTATTCTGTTGAGCAGCTTGGCCAGTTTACAAGTGTTCTGTTCTTTGTGAACAGAACCTGTTCTTTGTGAATAGGTTAAACACTTTATGGAATATGTTTCCGAGTCCTCGTGTATTGTTTTTGGCTACAAGATCAGTTTACAAGTCGAAGACGCTGTTCTGTCACATGAAGACAAACAAATATTTGAAAAGCGTGACAGAGCTTTTCTTATATCAAAATGGCATTAGCTAAAGAAGAAAGATGCAAAGTTGACATTCCTCTTTTGGTTAAAGCCGTATACAACAGTGACAAAAAGGAAAAGACAAAGATTCTGCCATGTGAAGACAAGGGTACTTTATCAGAACGTGTAGAAAGGCATTTTGTCTTTTTGGAAAGACTCTCCTTTATCTCTTCTGTCCAATGAAGAAGCTTCACTCAAATTCTCCTTTTGAGTATAAAAGGAAGCTTCTAAGGATAAAAAAATAATCAAGAGTGTGAAATTAGAACGTGCATTGAAGTGTGTTATTCCATGCATGCAAGTCTGCTTATATAAAACAGTAGAGTGTGTCTAAGCTGTTCATGTATAAGCTGTCCTTCTGAGTCTTGTTAAAAACAGTGAGTGCTTCTAAGTGAGTGTATTCATTGTAACTAGTCTGAGTGAGTTTTAGATTAGTTGACAAACTGTTGTATCTGTCATCTCAGCTTGAACTTTTCCGCATTCAAGCTTGTTTGTAATTAACTTTTGTTGATAATACATACAAACATTGAGAAAAGAGTGTTTAAGTTTTAAATAGCTGTATTCACCCCCCCCCCCTCTATAGCTTAGAATTATATACTTGGGAAACCTTTTGGGACCTACAACTGGTATCAGAGCAGTGTTAGAGTGTGTGTCATCTCTAAGATCTCTCATTTTCCCTGCGTTTCGATGGACAACAGTTCTGCAAATTCCTCTTACTATGAAAATGGGTCAATGGCCAAACCTCCAAAGTTCAGTCATCAGAACTTCTCTGGCTGGAAGTGAAGAATGATGTTCTATTTAGAGAATGTGGATGTACAACTACCAGAGATAGTAATGGAAAGACCCTATGTGCCAACCTCTGTTACTACCATAACTCCTGCTGTTGAAGGAGCAGCTCCTGAAATCAGAACCTTTGAAAAGGCCAAAGCTCAATGGTCTGATGAAGACAAAAGACTGGTTGCTCTGGATGCAAAGGCCAGGAATAACCTGGTTATCTCTCTGCCTGATGATGTGTTCAAACAGGTTGAGAAGATGAAGACTACAAAGGAGATGTGGGATACTTTGTGTACCGTCTATGATGGACCCACAATCACACTGGATAACAGGATTAACAATCTTGTTAGACAGTATGAACTCTTCTTTGCAAAACAAAAGGAGACTCTCACTGAACCCTACACCAGGTTTACTGCTCTTGTTAATGATCTCAAAGCTGTTGGGATCACCAAGGACAGCTTGACCCTTGGGAACAAGTTCTTGGACATCTTACATGAAGAATGGAACTACTTTTCTACCATCTTGAGAAACTCAGGTACCATCAAAGGTATGGATCTAATAAAATTATATGGATCCTTAATAATTGATGTACAGTCAAGGCAGTAGAAGAGAAATGCCTTGGAAATGTCCAAGAGAGGTGCTGCCTTAGTGGCCAGCGTGAGACAACCTGTTGGACAGGTATGTGATGTGTTCACACAACCTGATCAGCAGGCTGATGATGAAAGAGAGGAAATGTCTGATGAGGAAGACAATGCAGATCTTGCTGAGCTTGATGATGAGCAGATGATAGCCATGCTTCTCAAAAGGTTCAACAAGAAAAGGTTTTGAAGAAATATGCTGCAGGGAAACTCAAATGCTGGCAAGAAGAAGGCATTTGATAAATCAAAAGTTGAGTGCTTCAAATGTGGCAAAACTGGCAATATAGCTGCTGACTGTGTGTCAAAAGCTGTTGGACAGTCTTCCAAACCATACAAGACCAACAAGGATGATGGCTATAGGGTTAAGTACCTTATGGCCATGGCTAAGCTTAAGAAGTTGGAAAACTCAGTGGCTTCTAACAAGCAAAAGGGACTAATGGCAGAGACATGTGACTGGGAGGAGTCTGATTCATCATCAGATGAAGAAGACAACAATTGTCTGATGGTCAATACTGATGTCCCATCAACTAGCAACTTCAAACAGGACTTGGCTGAAGTTCAAGCCTTCAGCAGCTTGGAGAACTGGAACCCTACAATGATGTACAAGTTACAAAATTTTATGGCTTACAGTTCAGATGAAAAAGTGAAAATGTTTGAATGTATGTTAGTTGATTTAAAACTTGTTGTTGAGAAGCATAATGTTTAACTATCTGAGATCTGTAAGCTTAAAACTGATCTTGAAATTGAATCCGGTAAACTGGACAGTTTCCATAAGTTGAAAACTGAACTTGATGAACTAAAACACATCAACTCCATTTTACTAGAAGAAAAGAGAGAAACAGATGTAAAACATGCAAAGCTTCAAAATATAGTTGACTCTTGGTGCCAATCTGCACAAAAAGTCAGCCATTGTATAAGTCAGCAGATCCCTACACAAATCCAAGGCTATCTTGGAGGGGATCTTGACACAGCAGCTTCCATTGTTGAGATTAATAATCTGAAATATGACTTATCCACTCTTGGTGAGCTTTCCAGTACATACATTCAAAAAGTTAATGGAAAGCTGATCTCAACAAACAGGTTTGTCAGACCTCAAAACACTGACAACTTGTGTGAAAAAGGCTCAAAAGCTGATGATGGAATGTGTTCTTCATCAACTCAGCCCACTAAGTGCTATGCTGAGTCTCACAAGCAAAAGAAAGGAAAACATTCTCAAACTGCAGCGGTGGACACTAAACCTGTTGACAAAACAGGCTCTGGGTCCAAAGCTGATTGCAAGAGACATGTTAATCCTTTTGATTCTAAACATTTTGAAAATAAGTTTTCAAAAGGTAAGCAGCCTGCTTTCAACAATGGTAAGTCTCATGTTGAAAGTAAATCTGCTATGGTTTCAAATAAGTTTTCAAATCATAGTGGAAAACTGGTTATAAATGAAAATAAGTCTTTCAAAACCAGAAACAGTGATTATGCTGATAGGAAGTTTCAATCACATCTCAGTAAGTGCAAAGGCAAAGCCATTGCTCAGCCTGAGAAATCTGGGAATAAGTTTCCCAAACATGTGGAGGGACAAAAGCTAATCAAGCTTCCTGTTTTTGACATCTGTCCTCCCAAAAAGAGGAAAGAAGAAACAGGCAAAGCTATTGCTATTGTGCCATCCACCCAAGCTGTTGATTCATCAAAAAATAGTAATAAGTTTGCTAAACCTGCTGATAAAATCAACAGAAATAATTCAGAATGTGTTTCTAAAAGCTCTTCTTCCAAAAAGGCCAAAAATAGAAAATGCTATAAATGTGGAAAGCAGACATACATGGCCAAAGACTGTCGTGAAACTGAGGACATGAGGCCTGTTGACTCTTCTAGTTCCATCATTGCTAAAACAAGCAGTGTTGGAAGTAACATAGTCAATGAGAGTGGTATCCAATTTGATACCATTCAAATAGGAAATATTAATGTGGATATCACTAGCCCATCAACACATGTTGATGAAGTAGGAGAACTCATCTCTGTGATGAGTTCCCCTAAAAATAACTAATATTTTCCTATGACATTCTGTAGGACAAACAACCATCCCAGGTTTGGTACTTGGACAGTGGCTGCTCAGGGCACATGACAGGTTGCAAGGACCTGCTGAATGATCTCAGGCCTGAAAAAGGGCCAAAAGTCACTTTTGGTGAAAATGTACAGGGATCCACTGAGGGATATGGAACTCTTAAAGCTGGTGCTGCAGTGTTCAAAAGAGTAGCCTATGTAGTTGGGATAAAACATAACCTTGTAAGCATAAGTCAACTGTGTGATGCTGGCTACAGGGTTAACTTTGATGAGCACCTGGGTTACATATTGGATCCCCAAGGCAAAGTTGTGTTGTGTGCTCAACAGAAGAAAGGTGTATATGTTGTGGATATGCAGTCTGCTGATCCCAAAACTGAAACCTGTTTTCTCACAAGAACAAATGCAGACCTAAACTGGTTATGGCACAAAAGGCTGTCACACCTGAACTTCAAGAACATCAACAAACTCTGTAAGAAAGACTTGGTAACATGTTTGCCTTCCATGACTTTTGTTAAGGATAAACTCTGCACAGCTTGGGAAAAAGGCAAGCAGATGATATCATCTTTTAAATCCAAGCATAATTTCTCTATTGATACTCCTCTCTTCTTAATCCACATGGACTTGTTTGGACCTGTTAATGTTGTAACATCCCAAAATTTAATTATTGTAATTTGTGGATATTTAGTTTAAATTTCGTAAATTATATGATTTAGTTGGATTATTAAAGAAAATATATTCGGAAAATTTAAAAGTTGGCTGCTATTTTAAGAAATTAAGAAATTTTAGAGTTTCGAATTATTATAACTAAGTATGATGATTTTAAATTATTTATGAAGATAAAATAAAGATTAAATCTTTATTTAAGAGAATTAGATAAGTTGAGGGGTTTGATGTGCCATAACCAAAATTAGGGAAATAAAAGACTACAAGTCTTTTATTTAGTTCATTTTTGGTTTCAAACTCCATCTCTCTACTTTCTCTCTCAAAAGAAAGAAACTCACGGTTCTCTCTATTCTCCAAATCAAGGGCAAAGAAAACATCAAATTGGAGACTGAAAATTCGGATACAAGTTGTTTAGAAGGAACTATTACTGCTGCAACAAACGATTTAAGGTAAACATCTCTCAAAATTTCGAATTTAAAGGATTATGGTTTAGTTTTGAATGAAAACCGAATCTGAAAATTTTGGGATTCAAATGTTGATGCATGTTAAATATTTTGATGGGTTTATGTAAATCTAGTGATGTAGAAGTTGTGTACAAAATTTGAGGATCTAGTATAAGTTAAATCTTAAGATTTTTGAAAAAATCTATACAAGTTCTATGGTTTTTCGTGGTTTCTGCGTATATAATTGCTAGTACCGAAACCTTATAATGGGTACCGAAACCTTTAGGTTTCGGTATTGCCATTACCAAAACGTATTGGTGTATAGTGAAACCTTTAGTAATGTACTGAAACTAATTGAGGGCTACCGAAACCTTGAGGTTTCGGTACAAACTACCGAAACTTATCCCCTCTCTACTGAAACTATATATGTTTGTGTGTATGAGGATACCGAAACCCCATATATACTGAAACCAAGGAAGGTTTCGGTATTGAAGGAATCCATTTAACATGTACCGAAATCTATGCATAGTACCGAAATAAAATGAAGGCACCGAAACTAAGTTGGTTTCGGTAATATACCGAAACCCACACACCCACTACTGAAACATTTAATATTTATACTGAAACCTTGGTTTTTAGACCCAAATGAACCGAGACCATGTATGGGGAGGTATCGAAACATTCAGGTTTCGGTATTTAAGTCTTTCAAAAGCAGTAATAAATATATTTATATATATATATACATATATATATATATATATATATATATAAAAGTACCGATAAAATTATCTGGGTTTGGGTTTAATTAGAGAAAATAAAATGGAACCGGACGGACATTCTATATTTCAGACATTTTATGGACAGTTTGGCAATCTCAAATATTGGAAATTAAAAAGTATAAACTACAATATAATTTCGACGGGTTAACACAATAAATTGGGAAACTTAGCGAGACACATTATAAAACAAGAGATTTATGGTATTATTAAAGGGATTAATTGGGACCAATGAGACTATTCAGAAAGAGGAATTAATTTTAAGTTTCGGGCATTGGTTCCGAATGTTGTAATATTTATGATTGTACAAATTGATGCCAATTTGTTAAAGAACACGTAATAATGATATGTTTATCATATGGAAATGTAACAGGTCCCTTGTGGTGTTGTTTAACCCACAGTGGGGTACTTGGGGAGTCCGGTTGAAAGCCCGAAGAGAAATAAAATTGCTTAAAGTTTAATAACGCACCCACTGTGTGTACAGTAGATTTCGCATGTTTATATCTGTTTTATGTTAAGCTTTGCCTGCTGAGACCTGTTGCTTCAATTATTTGTTTGGAATTCTACTAACTTGCGTAGATTTAGATGCACATTCTTACTTGTTGCATGTCCTTTCGATTGTTGTGCATCTATTGATGGACCGATGGGTCGCATCGATTACTCTGATGTTACTGTGCTATATGACCTGGAGCTGATCCACTCCTAGGCCCGGTAGGCAGTATGTCATCCCCGATCGTACGTTTATCTCAGATGGTATGTTTAAATGCCGAGCTGGGCTCGAAGGGGCTGCGGCTCTGGTCCGTACTTTGTGTACGAAGAGGATATCCGATGTTGGTCATCTGTGTTATCCTTGGGCTTCATAAAAATTTATAAAATGCGTAATCTTTGTATTCACTAAGCATTCGCTTATCCCCCAGTTGTTTATTTTGATTTTTACAGGAAAGGGAAAATCTGCCGCCGGACCTTCTAGATAGGTCGTGTTTGAAGTCTTGGAAGAGTTGATACTACATAATCGGTAAATGTGCTATGGGACCAAATGTTGTAATGTATTCTTGATGTTGTAATCAAAGTTTGAGTATGTAGACTTAGTATTGGAACCTTGTAGCACCGTAGAGTGTTTGAAACAGTTGTAATATTTATTTATGTATTTTATTGCTTCCGCACTTATATTAAGCTTTCAGATCATTATGTAATCAATTATTTGGTGTATAATCCTGGGTGTTATGTAAATGGTGGTTGTTATGGCAAGGGTGTCACACGAGATGGTATCAGAGCAGTAGTTTGAGATTCAAGTGTCCGTGAGGTCTTGATCTCAAACATTAGGTAATGATATGTAGTGATTTTATGTAATGATCTGAATTAAGATAGGTTACGATCTAGTAATTTTAAGAGATTGACTATCATACGGGACAAATAAGAGGTGTCTTTAAATTTATGACATGTTGCTAAACAAACTATATGTTTATATTACAAAACATGTCTGGAGGAGGAATGACACCTAAAGAAGCCAGAGAGATGATGCTAGCCATGATTGCAGAACAAAACAGAATGATTCAAGATCAATTTCGGGCTCGAGATGAGGCCAAAGCTAAAAGAAAGGAACACAAGAGAAAAGAAGAAATGGAACATGAAAGGAATTATGTTAAGGATGACATAAACTTTAGAAATAAAGCAAAACGTAAAGACAAGGGCAAGGAAAAGATTGATTATGAAACCGGAATAAATGAGAATTACATGAAATATGTAATTAAATCCTTCAAGGACTGGCAACCACCAACATTCATTGGATCTCGGAGAATTGAAGAAGCAGAAATGTGGATTACAATTATGGAACAAATCTTTAGGGAGATGAATTGTAAGGATGAGTATAAGGTATTTTTAGCTAAGAACCAATTGATTGGACAAGCTAAGGAATGGTGGGACCATTGGGAAAAAGAATTGGGATCCAGGTTGATTGCTTCCTTTAGTTGGGAACAATTCAAGTTGTTGTTTAGTAGGCAATATGGTGAGCCTGATATCGTATCACATGTTAATCATGAAGAAAGAGCTATTGGAAAGATTTTAAAGTCTGGAGAAGATGAACTGAATGGACTATACTTGAGGTCAAGAACAATTAAACGTGATAGAAGTAAGAGATGTTGCCATTGTAATCAATTTGGACATAAGGCTAACAAATGTCCAATGAAAGTCGATGCTTGTTATAATTATGGAAAAGTTGGTCATTTTAGCAGAACTTGCAAATTTCGAACATAGAAATAACATGTACTAATATTAGATGGTGAAACTATGAATATAGGGTTCAACAAAGGAGATATTTGAGACTATTGTTAAAACTTTTGTACCTTAAAATTTCGGAATTAGAAGAAGTACTTTAAGATTCTATATGTAATATTTCATTGAAGTTTTATGATTCTGAAGTTAACCTAAACTTGAGTGATATGAAGTTTTATTACTAATATGAGTATAATTATGTTCGTGACTGAGAACGCTCGAATATATAAGTAGACATTAGATGAATAGCCAAGATGGTTGAAGCTTTGAATTGGAAAAGATACTATAGATATCATGGAATTTACGAACGAATATTGAAGTTGTAATACAGTTTAAGTTTGACCATAAAGGGTTAAAGAATTGGAAATTAATCATATTAGTATCATATAAGATATGTTCGAAGGATTGATAACAACTTGTAAAGGTTATCATAAAGCAAACAACATCAACTGTTATTAAGGGAAACGGTAAGGTACACTGTGTTGACATTTTGACTTAAAAGTTTGTGGTCAAGAATAACAGGATAAAAACTGTTCATGAGAATTTTGATGAAGTCGGAATCAAAGAGACTGACTCAATGTTGGTATATATATGAATATTATATGAGGAAAATAAACCTAGAAACTATAGGGAAATCTTACAAGGGTATGATAATTGGAATAAACTGGTTGATCAAGAATGGGATCCTTGTAGTTACAATAAAGGAAATGATTAAGACAATTACACCGTAAGGATGAGAAGATCTGTATATATGGGAAAAGAGAAGCGGGGATCAATGTCTAATGATGATTGTTAGGTCCCTAAAGCTGATTGCTTAGGGCTGTGAGTCTTGAATGGTATATGCCAATGATGCCAAGACTGAAGAGAAAACTGTGGCCCATGCGCATGTTGTCCCAAATTTTTCCATATGTGTGTTCCTGGAAGACTTGTCTGGTGTGCCACCTGAAAGACAAGTGAAATTATGTGTTGACTTGATCCCTGGAGCTTCTCCAATAGCTTGTTATTCTTAATGTCTTGCACCTACCGAAAATGTAAGAGATGACGAAGCAACTTCAGGAGTTGTTGGATAAGGACTTCGTTAGATTGAGTTCCTTGCCATGGGGAGCGTCGATATTGCTTATGAAACGAATGACATTACAGTGAGAATGTGTATAAATTAACGTGATTTTAACAAATTGATTATAACGAATAAGTATCCGCTGCCGGGAATTGGTGATTATTCGATCAGCCGCATGAGAGCTAATTATTTTCTAAGTTTGATCCACGAATGGGATATGATTTGTTGAGGTCCGAAGAGGGAATGTACTGAAAATGGCTTTCAGGGATAGTTATGAGCACTACGAGTCCCTGGTTTCGATATTTTTATTAATTAACACCCCAGCTGTTATATGGACATTATGAATAGGGATTTGTAGATCGATGATTGGATCAATAGGTAATTGTAGTCATTGACAATGTTCTGAAGTACTTTAAGTTTAAAGAAGAGCAAGTTATACACCGGAGAAAGTGGTTGGAACTATTGAGAATTTGGAAGCCGTCTCACACTGTTACTGAAATAAGAGGTTTTCTACGATTGGTAGATGGTAGACAACTTGATTAATTCGGTATATTTTATATACCAACTCGAGAAAGTTATTGCTGGAAAGATTTGCACAGATTTGCATGAGTAAGGTTATTACTCTTTAGGGTGTTCTAAAATCGATTATTTCTGATTGGAAGAGTCGTTTCATTTTCAACGCTTGGTTTGCTTTACAAGTGGGATTAGGCACACATATGGCTACGAGTACAGCTTACCGACAATTGATAGATGATCAGAATGATTGGACTATTTCCATATTGGAATATATGATGAGATCATCTATCCTGGATTTAAGTATCAACTGAAAAGATCAATTGCTTTGATGGAAATATAAAACCCCTACATGTTGAAAAAGAAATTGAGGGAACTCTGGTGGATGAGTCTGTGTTATCATAGAAGTGTTATTATGATAGGAGATATAAACCAAACAGTTTTGAGATAAACGATTGGATATATTGGAAAGCAACACCGATGAGGGGTGTTACTTGTTTTGTGAAAGAGGCAAGCTGGCATTAAGGTGTATTGGCTCATTTAGAATAACAGAAAAGTTGGGAATCAGTTGTGTCATTTGGAATTTCCTAAGGAAATATTGAAATAATATTTGGTGATTCATGTGGGAAACTTTAGGAAGTCCTTCAAAACTGGAAATGAAGGTTGCGATGATTATACTGGTTTAGAAATAAATGAGAGGTTAGTATATGTTGAGAAACAGGTATGTGTTTCGGAATACTAACATCAAAAAGTTAAGGATCAAAGAGAATAAAATGATGCTGATACGTTGGAGGCATCACAAAGAAGTAAATCACACTTGGGAGATTAAAGCCGATATGTTGAATAAGTAAACGAATCTGTTCAAATACATGTAACTTCGAGGACGAAGTTTGAGCGTGGTGGAGCCCATGCTGTAACATCCCAAAATTTAATTATTGTAATTTGTGGATATTTAGTTTAAATTTCGTAAATTATATGATTTAGTTGGATTATTAAAGAAAATATATTCGGAAAATTTAAAAGTTGGCTGCTATTTTAAGAAATTAAGAAATTTTAGAGTTTCGAATTATTATAACTAAGTATGATGATTTAAGAGAATTAGATAAGTTGAGGGGTTTGATGTGCCATAACCAAAATTATGGAAATAAAAGACTACAAGTCTTTTATTTAGTTCATTTTTGGTTTCAAACTCCATCTCTCTACTTTCTCTCTCAAAAGAAAGAAACTCACGGTTCTCTCTATTCTCCAAATCAAGGGCAAAGAAAACATCAAATTGGAGACTGAAAATTCGGATACAAGTTATTTAGAAGGAACTATTACTGCTGCAACAAACGATTTAAGGTAAACATCTCTCAAAATTTCGAATTTAAAGGATTATGGTTTAGTTTTGAATGAAAACCGAATCTGAAAATTTTGGGATTCAAATGTTGATGCATGTTAAAAATTTTGATGGGTTTATGTAAATCTAGTGATTTAGAAGTTGTGTACAAAATTTGAGGATCTAGTATAAGTTAAATCTTAAGATTTTTAGAAAAATCTATACAAGTTCTATGGTTTTTCGTGGTTTCTGCGTATATAATTGCTAGTACCGAATCCTTATAATGGGTACCGAAACATATTGGTGTATAGTGAAACCTTTAGTAATGTACTGAAACTAATTGAGGGGTACCGAAACCTTGAGGTTTCGGTACAAACTACCGAAACTTATCCCCTCTCTACTGAAACTATATATGTTTGTGTGTATGAGGATACCGAAACCCCATATATACCGAAACCAAGGAAGGTTTCGGTATTGAAGGAATCCATTTAACATGTACCGAAATCTATGCATAGTACCGAAATAAAATGAAGGCACCGAAACTAAGTTGGTTTCGGTAATATACCGAAACCCACACACCCACTACTGAAACATTTATTATTTATACTGAAACCTTGGTTTTTAGACCCAAATGAACCGAGACCATGTATGGGGAGGTACCGAAACATTCAGGTTTCGGTATTTGATTCTTTCAAAAGCAGTAATAAATATATATATATATATATATATATATATATATATATATATATATATATATATATATATATATATATATATATATATATATATATATATATATATATATATATATATATATATATATATACATATATATATATATATAAGTACAGATAAAATTATCTGGGTTTGGGTTTAATTAGACAAAATAAAATGGAACCGGACGGACATTCTATATTTCAGACATTTTATGGACAGTTTGGCAATCTCAAATATTGGAAATTAAAAAGTATAAACTTCAATATAATTTCGACGGGTTAACACAATAAATTGGGAAACTTAGCGAGACACATTATAAAACAAGAGATTTATGGTATTATTAAAGGGATTAATTGGGACCAATGAGACTATTCAGAAAGAGGATTTAATTTTAAGTTTCGGGCGTTGGTTACGAATGTTGTAATATTTATGATTGTACAAATTGATGCCAATTTGTTAAAGAACGCGTAATAATGATATGTTTATCATATGGAAATGTAACAGGTCCCTTGTGGTGTTGTTTAACCCACAGTAGGGTACTTGGGGAGTCCGGTTGAAAGCCCGAAGAGAAATAAAATTGCTTAAAGTTTAATAACGCACCCACTGTGAGTATAGTAGATTTCGCATGTTTATATCTGTTTTATGTTAAGCTTTGCCTGCTGAGACCTGTTGCTTCAATTATTTGTTTGGAATTCTACTAACTTGCGTAGATTTAGATGCACATTCTTACTTGTTGCATGTCCTTTCGATTGTTGTGCGTCTATTGATGGACCGATGGGTCGCATCGATTACTCTGATGTTACCGTGCTATATGACATGGAGCTGATCCACTCCTAGGCCCGGTAGGCAGTATGTCATCCCCGATCGTACGTTTGTCTCAGATGGTATGTTTAAATGCCGAGCTGGGCTCGAAGGGGCTGCGGCTCTGGTCCGTACTTTGTGTACGAAGAGGATATCCGATGTTGGTCATCTGTGTTATCCTTGGGCTTCATAAAAATTTATAAAATGCGTAATCTTTGTATTCACTAAGCATTCGCTTATCCCTCAGTTGTTTATTTTGATTTTTACAGGAAAGGGAAAATCTGCCGCCGGACCTTCTAGATAGGTCGTGTTTGAAGTCTTGGAAGAGTTGATACTACATAATCGGTAAATGTGCTATGGGACCAAATGTTGTAATGTATTCTTGATGCTGTAATCAAAGTTTGAGTATGTAGACTTAGTATTGGAACCTTGTAGCACCGTAGAGTGTTTGAAGCAGTTGTAATATTTATTTATGTATTTTATTGCTTCCGCACTTAAATTAAGCTTTCAGATCATTATGTAATCAATTATTTGGTGTATAATCCTAGGTGTTATGTAAATTGTGGTTGTTGTGGCAAGGGTGTCACAAATGTCCAAGTCTTGGAGGAAGAAGATACACTCTAGTAATGGTTGATGAGTTCTCCAGGTTTACATGGGTAATCTTCTTGAAGAGCAAATGAGAGGCTGCTAGAGAAATCATTGGATTTGTCAAAAAGATGGAAATGCTGAACTATGCTCAAGTGAAGCAGCTTAGAAGTGATCATGGTACTGAGTTCAAAAATAGTACTCTTGAAGACTTCTGTGAAGAAAAAGGGATTTCTCAAAACTTTTCAGGAGTAAGAACTCCACAACACAATGCAGTTGCTGAAAGAAGAAATAAAACCCTTATTGAAGCTGCTAGAACCATGCTATGTGCATCTGGTTTACCTTCATCATTCTAGGCTGAAGCTGTCAACACTGCTTGCTTCACCCAAAACAGATCCTTAGTGGTGAAAAGGTTCAACAAGACTCCCTATGAGCTGCTCAAAGGGAGGAGGCCAAATATTAGCTACTTCCATGTGTTTGGATGTCCCTGCTTCATTCTGAATCAAAGGGACCAACTGACAAAGTTTGAACCAAAAGCTGATTAAGGTGTATTTGTTGGATACTCTGCTATCTCCAAAGCCTACAGAGTATACAACAACAAAAGAAAAGTGATAGATGAATCTATCAATGTCACTTTTGAAGAGTCCAGGAATGCCTCCACCAAAGCTATTCCTGAATCAGTTTCAGGAGACTTCAACTTTTATGATCTTATGCACTCCAACAGTGAAAAGGACTCAAAAGCTTCCACTACATCCGAAGTGGAACCTGCAAACCATGATGGACATGATGATGATTATGTTGATACACACTGTGTGAATAAGTGTACTGACTTAATTACAACTACATGTCCTGAACCAATCAATGCTGATTTTCCTGGATCCTCTGCTGATATGTTCAACATTGGTCAGTCATGTTCAACAAATGAACAGGCTCAAGACAACAGTGTGTCTAAAAATCTTGAGAGCTGCTCAACAGGACCTGCTGAAGATGCTAATAACTCAGGAGAATCCTCATTGAAGAATGATCCTAAGTGGATCAGATTTCACCCCAATGATCAAATAATTGGTGACATCAACAAAGGGGTACAAACGAGATGGGACAAGTTAGCAAACTTTTGTATGTTCTCTAGTTTTTTGTCTCTCATGCAGTCAAAGAAAGTGGATGAAGCACTTAAAGATGCCAATTAGATCACAGCCATGCAAGAAGAACTCAATCAGTTTGAGAGAAACAAGGTATGGAAGCTGGTCCCTGCTCCTAAAGGTAAAACTATAATTAGCACCAAATGGGTTTATAGGAACAAGTTGGATAAGCAAGGTCATGTCATTAGAAATAAAGCAAGACTTGTTGCTCAGGGATATAGACAGGAGGAAGGCATTGACTACGATGAAACATTTGCTCCTGTGGCCAGGCTAGAGGCAATTCGTTTGTTTCCAGCCTACGCTGCTCATAAGAGCATGAAGGTATTTCAAATGGATGTGAAGAGTGCATTTTTAAATGAAAAACTGCAAGAGGAAGTTTATGTCAAGCAGCCTCCAGCTTTTGAAAATGAAAATCATCCAGGTTTTTTCTATAAGTTGGACAAAGCTCTCTATGGTCTAAAACAAGCCCCTAGAGCCTGGTATGACACCCTTACTGATTTCCTTATGAGCAATGGGTATTCCAGAGGTAAAGTGGATACTACACTGTTCCTAAAGAAAGTGAAGTCTGATTTTATGCTTGTTCAAATCTATGTGGATGACATAATATTTGGTTCTACTAATGAACAATTATGCAAGAATTTTTCATTACTCATGAAATCCAAGTATGAAATGAGTATGATGGGAGAACTTACTTTCTTTTTAGGATTACAGGTTAAACAAACCTCAACTGGGATTTTTATAAATCAAAGAAAGTATACTTTAGATCTATTGAAAAAGTTTAAACTTGATCAAAGTTCTCCTATGAAAACCCCAATGGCAACCAATGTAAAATTGGATGCAGATGCCTATGGCAAAGCTGTTTCAGTAACAGCTTACAGAGGCATGATTGGGAGCTTGTTGTACTTAACTGCTAGTAGACCTGATATTATGTTTGCTACATGTTTATGTGCTAGGTTCCAAGCTGTTCCAAAGGAATCACATCTAGCTGCTGTGAAAAGAATCTTCAGATACCTTAAGGGTACACCAGGTTTGGGTCTTTGGTATCCCAAAGACTCAAGCCTTGAACTAACATGTCATTCAGATTCTGATTTTGCAGGTTGCAGGTTAGACAGGAAAAGCACAACAAGTGGATGTCAACTCCTTGGTGGTAAGTTGATAAGTTGGTGTAGCAAGAAGCAGAACTCAGTTTCTACTTCTACTGCTGAAGCTGAGTACATCGCTGCTGGAAGCTGCTGTGGGCAGATTCTGTGGATGCAGCATCAGCTTGAAGACTATGGACTTGTACTTAGGAAAACTCCTATTCTGTGTGACAATACAAGTGCCATAGCTATTTCCAACAATCCAGTGTTTCACTCCAGAACAAAGCATATCGAAGTCAAATATCATTTTATCAGAGATCACATTCAGAAAGGTAATGTGGAGGTAAGTTTTATTTCCACTAATGAACAGCTTGCAGACATTTTCACCAAACCTCTTGATGAAAACAGGTTTAATTACGTTGTCAGCAAGCTGGGCATGTTAAACAAAAGTGACTAAGTGTCCTTAAAGTCTAAGACTTTATATGTCTCACACTGCTCAAGTTCTTTCATAACAGCTTAGACAGAACAGGCTATGCATGTTCTATACTTAGCCGTTTTCTGCAAAACTTGAACAGCTTGAGCAAATAACAGGTTTGACAAATAACAGCTTATCTGTCAAGCCTGATCTAATGATCAAATCTCCACCCTGCTCACTCTCTCAATCTGTCATACAAGGCATTGTCTTGTAACCTGATCAGCTACTGAACACAACCTGTTCTTGCAAAGCTGAACAGGTTGACGGAGCAGCCTGAAGAGTGAACAGTTTGTGATGAGCCTGCTGTAAGGTCTACCAATGCAAGATCTATCTAGACGCGGATCCGTGAACGAGTGCGGAATCCTCGTTGACGGTTAGACGGACAACTCTCAACCAACGGAACACGGAGACTATTAGACGCTGAACGAACGACACACGAACGATCCTACGAACTAATTCTCTCCGAAACGGCACTCACCTAGCTGATAAACTCGAGGTCGCCTCTTGCTTAATTCCTCACGAATTCTGCAAAAAGTCCTCTAATTATTCGAGTCTATCCCTAATTATAGACCCTGATTCGAGTCTGTTGTGGGCCAAGCTCGAATCTGGCCCAAGGCCCATTCGAGTCTGTCCATATTGACAGTCTCGAATCTAGCCTATTCGAATCTATGGACTCATTCGAATCTATCTCAGATTCGAATGTATTCCCTTAAGAAATTCGAATCTAGCGGGTCATAGACTCTAAGAATAACATTTTCTTCTAAGTCTTCCATAACCGCTTCCCCAGTTTCCGTGTCAGCATACCACCACTTCAGATTCTTTAGAATATTTTGTGGCATTGGCTTGAGAGGAACCTTCCTAAGACATCTAGCCGGCTTATAGTGAATCCTCATCCAAGGTCGTCCAGTTAGAGGATCAATACGTGACGGATCCTCTACTCTTCTCCCGACCCTTGTATTCAAACGTTCGAACTTCCTTGATCTCCCTTCCTTTCTTATGATTCTTTCGATTACGCTCGCGTAGGGATCATTGCCAATGTTTATAAGATCTTTCCAAGCTAGCGCAGTGATTTCGATTTTTGGCAGGGAGTTGAACGCTTTTAAAGTTCGCCTCATGTACTGAAGCCCGTCTTTTCTCTTTATTATAAATAGCTGCAGATCTCTGTCAAAGAACCAGCTTAAAATTCGCTCAGACAGCTTCCCAGTACCTGGCACTCTCATTGTCTTTTTAATTGCTGCTTCCTTCTCTTCAGCCCTGAACCATAGCTTTCGTTTTTCTTCATTAGTTAGCTCTCTTGCAGGTTCCTCTGTCGATGGCTGAGGATTCAATGCAATATTAACTATATCTACATCGACAATTTTTTTTCCATCAATCATGTAAGTATCAGTGATAGGATTCTGCTGCACAACTATCTCGTCAGCTTCATCATCCTCATCAGCAAGTACTTCATCATCCGACCGCCAGTCTACTATCTCCCCTGGCACAAATTCCCCTTCCTCCAGCTCTTCATGTTCATTATCAAAACCTACATCCAGTGGATCATCATCGAGATCCATGAGCGCTTCAATCATCTCGCTGATCTCAAAGTCTGTAGGCTGTTTAGATGAACTGGCCTCACCCCTTTCTCCTTCGCCTTGACTAGGCTCCCCCTGAACTTGTGTAACTTGAGCTGCAGGAAAATCTACAGACTCAATCTCTTTATTCGCACCGGGATCATTGCCTTCGTCATCATCCTCTCTATGCTGCACTTCCTGATCCCTGCAGGATGTCTCCCCCTTTAATACCACTTGTAAGGTCTACCAATGCAAGATCTATCTAGACGCGGATCCGTGAACGAGTGCGGAATCCTCGTTGACGGTTAGACGGACAACTCTCAACCAACGGAACACGAAGACTATTAGACGCTGAACGAACGACACACGAACGATCCTACGTACTAATTCTCTCCGAAACGGCACTCACCTAGCTGATAAACTCGAGATCGCCCTTTGCTTAATCCCTCACGAATTCTGCAAAAAGTCCTCTAATTATTCGAGTCTATCCCTAATTATAGACCCTGATTCGAGTCTGTTGTGGGCCAAGCTCGAATCTGGCCCAAGGCCCATTCGAGTCTGTCCATATTGACAGTCTCGAATCTAGCCTATTCGAATCTATGGACTCATTCGAATCTATCTCAGATTCGAATGTATTCCCTTAAGAAATTCGAATCTAGCCAAAATACTTAAACTCTTAAGTGATAAAACTTATGATATTACCTTATGATTGATTTTATCTTTGAACTTTATGTTTGAACTTCTTGTAATACGTTACATCAAGTTCAAACATACAAACACTAATGAGCATCAATCATATATAATATATTTATAGCAAACACATGCTAAATCACAATGTAAGACCATTTAGACTGCTATCGTCACACGGGATGTACCAACACCTGCTCATCACAGGTTTGACCATCAGCTTGGACTATTAGTTTAATTACCTTTCTTCATAATTAAGTTTTTTAATTTCTGTTTTTATTCAACTTAATTACTGCGGATAATGTGGGTTTCGTGTGTTAGTGATTATAAAGGGCTCAAGTGGACTGACAAACGGTCTGACATGGACAACCAATCCGTTTTCCGTTAATGACCTTTTCAAATCAATCGCCCAAATATTTCTCTCTCATACTCACTCACATTCAAATCCTATAAATACCTCCTAGTGTTTCATCTTCGTCTTCCTCACTACTTCCATAAACCTTCTAAGAACCCTAAAAATCGACTAAGTGTCTTGTGCTTTTGTCACTCTCACTACTTCCCAAAATGGCTCAAAGAAACAACCCCTTTCTACCAGTATTCGTTGGTGATGATGTACACAAACACTCATCAGTCACCACAATGCTTACGCTGAAACCCACTAACTATATTGCCAACCTCACAATCCCCAAAAAATAAGTGGGAAAAGGCTATGATCAAATGGTGGAGTTTTTGAAGGTTCATCCGTTGAACTACGCCTTGACTGCTACTCCTGGTGTCCTGTACCAGGAGATGGTTAATGAGTTCTGGTACACTTGTGCCTACAACCCAGACACGAAAGTCATCAAGGGCACCATACTCAATGGGACTCAGACCATTGAAATCAACACTCGTCTGCTCAGGGAAGTTCTTCGACTCCCTGTGGTTGAAAGATATGATCAACCACAACCTAAAGATGAACAGATGAATAATCTGCTGCACTTCTGTGGTGTAGCAGAACCAAAGGTTGGAGCAACGCTGTTCAGAAAGGATTTGTCTCCTACTTACAGCTTCTTATTTGCCTCTATGGTAATGTGCTTCAGCAGCAAAGTTGGTTCCTTCGACTAACTGAGTCGTGATGAAGTTCCTGTAGTTCTGCAGCTTGTGGATGGAACTACAATAGACATGCCTAAGTGGATTTTCCTAAATTTGAGGAACCTGGTGCAGCAGAAGACACGACCAGCTGCTGTTCGATACCCCAGGTTTCTGAGCCTCATCTTCAAGCATATTTGTGGTGAGCACTTATACAACTCTCAGCCTTTACTTCATACCGTTGCCTTCCCTATAATAGGGAATAGAGTTTTCTACACTACTGTTCTTCCAAATGAGCCTCCTCTGTCAACACCCATGAGGAGGTTGTTAGGATTGGTGGTAGCACCCTTTGATGTGAGGGTGGATCCAGAAGCTGCTCCCAGAAGAAAATCCAAAGCCAGGGCAAAGCTTGTTAAAAGGTCCTTGGAAATCATTGAAGTTGAGCCTGTCCACAAGAAGACCAAAACAGTTCAGTCTGAGTCTGCACCCTTAGCCTCTGTGGCTGAGGGGGAGCAGGCTCCTCACCCTGGGTCATTTGTTGACCCTGAAGCCTTTGTGGCTGGTGCCTCTGTGGCACCTGAGACTATGGAACAGGTCAACCCACCTGTTTCTGACCTAGTCTCCAAATGTGTCCAGTCTGAACCTCTCATCTCCTCTCCAAAATCTCCCACTTCATCTCACATTCTATACCAACACAAAAAGAAACCAACAGCCCAAACTAGCCCCTCTCTTCCCTCTCAACAGGGTTCAGTTGAAAAAGAAGCTACCTTTGCTGTCTCTCCTATTTTGGGAGAAGAATCAGCACAATTGGAGCCTGATTCACTCCATCCAGTGTCAATCCCAAGTCAGCCTAGACCCCCTGGTTCCTCCCAACAGGAGCCAGTTGTACAAATGGAGACAACCACATCAACTATTCCTGCCTCCCAACAGGCTGAGAATATTGAAATACAGGAGTTCTCTCCACTACATACTGTGTCCACACTTTCCCCACTTCATACTTCTCTACACCCTGAGTCTGCACGAGGTGTCCACCCTGCTGGTTCAGACCAACCAGCAGATCAGCCTCAAATTTCGGCTCCTCATGATACAGCTGTTCTACACCAAACAACTGCTGAAGGACCCACAACTCAGGCTGATGAACCTCAGGGAACATAACATCCCTTTGGTGAGGCTCCTTCTTTTATGCAAATTCCATCACCAAGTGTCACCACTGCTGATGTTGAAATGCATATTCCATCTCCCCATGATGAGGTACTTTTAAACCAAGGTACTGCAGAGGGAACAACCACTGGCTTTCATGAAGGTACTGCAAAACAAGCAGTGTCTGAAAGGCTACCATCCTCTACCCCCTATCCTGATGATGCAGCTACAGCCACTGCTGAAGGACCCATCGACCCCTCCAAACTGGGCCACATTACTTTTGCCCAGGCTATGGAGCTTCTTTCTAAAATACCCTCTCCCTCTACATCACATCACCATACACCAGCCTCATCCTCTTCATCTCCATCCACTCAATCAAAACAATCCACCCATACACCTCCATCCCCTAAGGACTTGCCTTTGAAGGATTAGCTCTCCTTGCTGACCAAAAAAGTTGGTTCCTTAGAAACATCCATGTCTTTTCTACCCTCTCTCATTTCAGACTCTGTGTCTGAACAGCTTAAGGGATTCTTTGATCTGTTCAAGGACTCCTTCCCAGCCACTCCACAAACCGACAACTCCTCACAGCTGCTTGCACACACTGCACAGCTGCAAAATGTCTCCACCTCCCTCTCCTCAATTCTGTCACTCCAACAGGACTCTGTGTCCTCTATGACAGCCATATCCCAACAGTTGTCATCTCTCCTCACCACTTGCAATTCTACCCTTCCTACCACTCTGGCTAGCTTAAACACCTTAATAGGATCTCTATCAAATTCTGTGTCATCAAATCTTGCTGATGTGCATGACTCTCTTGAGTTACATCTTGCACAACTCCAAACTTTGCTGTTCACAGCTTCTGATAGGGACAACATTATTAAGTTGACCTCCTTTGCTGATACCCAATCATCCACTCTTCAAAGCTGTCTTTCCCAACTTGCAGAGGTGAAGGACAACCTGACTTTCTTAGTGCATAGCCTGGTTGGTCCCAAGCCTGCTGCCAAAACTGCTGGCAAGCCTGCTGACTTCGTGTCTTCATGCAGACCAGGTGTTGAAGGTGCTAGTCCATCTCCTTCAAAGGGGGAGAAGTCATATGCCTCGAAGACCATGTCTAAGGGGGAGAAAACTTCTTCTCCTAAGGAGAAATTAGTACCTACTGGTCAACCAGCAGGAGCATCTGCAACAGGTACAATGGAAGGTGCCTGCCTACTCAGGCTGAATCTCCAAACCCTGTTCAGTCTAAGGGGAAGCAATTCTTTTTTGAGGGCAGGCCAAGCAGCAGAAGGAGGCATCTCATTTTAGAGGAAGAAGAAGAGGAGGAAGAAGCTCCTGAAGCTGTTATCACTACAGCAGCTAAAGAAAAAGAAAAAGTAGCAGTTGATTCTGAACAGCAGAAATCAGCAGACTTAAAATTTCACAAAGCCAGGGCAAAGGAAATGGGTCTTCCCATGGATTAATACTTTGAGTTCAGAGATGAACAACTTAAAGCCCTGGAAGCTCTAAGAGAAGAAGAAGCCTCTGCCAAAGCTGCCAAAACTTTCGCACTTCAAGAGGCAAGCAAAATTAAAATGTCTTCTTTGGATGTGCAGAAGAAACTAATGAAAGCTGCTAAGGAATCAGTAGGAGAAAAGGAAGGTGAACAGGTTAAGGGTGCTCTGCTCTCTGTGACCAAACCAAAACAAGCATCCTCTGCAAGGGCCCAGTTCCATTTTGACAATTTGGCATGAAAAAAGTTTCAGGATGTTGCTGATAGAAGGCTTGCCAAAGAAGCAATTGTCAAAGCTGTCCCCATAGCAAGAAAAGGCAAACAGTGCAAACTGCAGATAACCAGAATGGGTGCAACAGCCCCAGAGCTGGAAACTTATGACTACACTGATGTTGCACAAATGGGGTACAGGGAATGGGTTGAGCTGGTTGTTGCCCTGAGTCAGTCTAAGTCAGAAACGGCTAAGACTATCAGGGCATATATTAAGAAGCTGATGGAGAGAGTGCATGATCTTGCCCTGATCCCAAAAGAAGTAAGTGAAGGTGTCTCTGTGACATACCCCAAAATAAAGGCCAGGAGGAAAAGGAAAGATTCTGAGCTGGAGAAACTCCTTACCTTAATTGAACAGCGTGATTATGCCTTTGAAATGAAAGGAATTGACTACAGCCTGGCCAGTGGAGTTGAGTTTGAAGAAAGCAAGATAATTGAAGAACATGAGTTGGGGGCATTCTTTGTAGATCCCTTAACACAGAAGAAATGCTTTCAGAGAGCATCAGATCTATACAAAGTGGATCTGAGACAGCTTGCAACCTTCAGACTTGCAGCTTCATTCAGGCAATCAAGCAGGTGGAGAGCAGCCATCTGGGATCAGCTCAGAGGCTTTTATGAAAGAGGTGAACTTCAAGATTCCAAGTTTACAATCCTCAGAGTTGAAATCCAAGATTTGGAAGAAATAAGGGATGAGCTTGAAAAGATGTTTGAAGGACCACCTCCACTGGAGTAAAGTCCATCTACCATCAGGGTAGGTGAAGAATGGAAGCTGTCCATCTGTTGGACAGGCTTGCCATTATCTGCTCCCAAAATCAACAGTCCAAAAGTGTTGAATTGTTTTGTTTTGTACATTAGTTGTACTCTGTTACATATGTTGTAACATTACTTATTTACATCAGTTGTAATATACATTAGTACATTAGTTGTACTCTTGTAAAAACATGTGTTGTTATCTGTAATCAAAATCAGTATGCATATAAACTGATCTTTTACTTTACCTTGATGTTGAAATTTCAGCAAATGTAATGTAAAAATACATAGTGACTATTGATTAAATCAGCTTAGACTGATTATTGCAAATAGGGGAAGATTGTTAGGCACAAAAAGGCCACAGTCAAACCTGCTGTTCATCTGAGGGGGAGATTTTTTAATCAATCCTGTTGATGCATTTGGAGGTTGTATTAAAGGCCTGTTATATGCCTTATTGAAACCTGAAAATGATTTGCAATATCAGCCCAAAGCTATTTACCATGTTGCATTCGTTGCAACAAAGGCAGTTTGTCGAAGCTATTCTGTCTGTTGAACAGGCTGGACATAAACTGTCTACGCTGCTCTATTCTGTTGAGCAGCCTGGACAGTTTACAAGTGTTCTGTTCTTTGTGAACAGAACCTGTTCTTTGTGAACAGGTTAAACACTTTATGGAATATGTTTCAAAGTCCTCGTGTATTGTTTTTGGCTACAAGATCAGTTTACAAGTCGAAGACAAAGTGGAAAACAGAACTGCACAGCCTGCCCACGCTGTTCTGTCACATGAAGACAAACAGATATTTGAAAAGGGTGACAGACCTTTTCTTATATCAAAATGGCATTAGCTAAAGAAGAAAGATACAAATTTGACATTCCTATTTTTGTTAAAGCCGTATACAATAGTGACAAAAAGGAAAAGACAAAGATTCTGCCATGTGAAGACAAAGGTACTTTATCAGAACGTGCAGAAAGGCATTTTGTCTTTTTGGAAAAACTCTCCTTTACCTCTTCTGTCCAATGAAGAAGCTTCACTGAGATTCTCCTTTTGAGTATAAAAGGAAGCTTCTAAGGATAAAGAAATAATCAAGAGTGTGAAATCAGAACGTGCATTGAAGTGTGTTATTCCATGCATGCAAGTCTGCTTATATAAAACAGTAGAGTGTGTCTAAGTTGTTCATGTATAAGCTGTCCTTCTGAGTCTTGTTAAAAACAGTGAGTGCTTTTAAGTGAGTGTATTCATTGTAACTAGTCTGAGTGAGTTTTAGATTAGTTGACAAACTGTTGTATCTGTCATCTCAGCTTGAACCTTTCCGCATTCAAGGTTGTTTGTAATTAACTTTTGTTGATAATACATACAAACATTGAGAAAAGAGTGTTTATGTTTTAAATAGTTGTATTCACCCCCCCCCCCCCCTCTACAGCTTAGAACTATAAACTTGGGAAACCTTTTGGGACCTACAATGATGTATTTTTATTTTTTTTTTTGTATAAAAGTATTTTAAAATGTATTATTCTATTTCCCTTTTTTGTAAATTCGTAAATACTTATGAACGCATTGTTTTAATGAATTGTAAGTGTCTTGCATAATTAATGTTAAGTAATTGTATTAGTATATGATTAGTGTCACTAATCATAAATTAATTATGTAATTAGTTAAATTAATCCATCATATCGTCAATCAATCGGATTAATTGATTTCCCGATTCATCGCACCAATGAATTTGATTCTAATTGAGTTAATTTTCTGCATGAACATTGTTAATCACTTTGATTAATTGCTAATGACCACTGATTAGCTTATAATTGGCTATTAATTACTGATTAGGTCAAAGTTGCTAACCTGGTTTAATGTCGGATGTTACAACAGTTAATTCAGAAGTCACATTCGAACTTAATATAAGTTCGAAGCTGATTGGATATAAATAGGTCAACGACGTTCATTTAATGCTTCTACTCTCAAAAATACTTAGGCGATCTCGAACTTGCTCTCGAACTTGTCGATTTTCGACTTTGTTGATCATTCATCGAATCTTTCAAATAGTACCTCGAACTTATACAAGCATTTAGTTTATTTCCATCATCAATAACTAAGTAAGTGGACTTTAGGCCTGTTTAAGTGGTTAAAAAAATAAAAGAATTTTGAGTTTTTGTATAACTAAAAAGTAGGTGGTTTAAATCACAAGGTTTAGGCCATGAAACTTAAAATTAATGCTTGATAAACTTGATTAGAACCTATTAGGACTAGATTCAACAATTAATTAAATCTAAAAAGGTTTAAATCATGACTTTGAAGATTAAAAATGCCGACTTCGAACTTGTTCAACAAGCTTCGAACTTGTTCTTCAAGGTTCGAATTTGTCAGCACTTCGAACTTGTTTAAAATATCTATAAGTTCGAACATAGACATGTTCGAAAAGGATTCGCGAACTTACATAAGTTCGAAGGTCAATAGATTGTTCGAACTTAAGTAAGTTCGATGGACTTATCTCGAATTCAAGTAAGGTCGAAGGTGTTTAAATTCGAACTTAATCAAGTTCGAACTTAAACAAGTTCGAATATTTCTACCATTTTAAATGTTTGATTTGTGTGCTAAAATGGCAGATCGTGCTTTCTACAACAAGCACAATTTCATCATGGCGGTAGACCTTCATCTAGCAGAGGCTCAGCCATACAGACAGATGTTGGAGTTCCTGTCTCAATCACGGGTTGCATATGCCCTGACGCATTACCCGATGATTATTCTTCCATACGTCCGCCAATTCTGGAAAACTTTGCAAGTAGACTGCACTAAAGTTCCAGCGCTTTTGAGGGCTACAGTTGGTGGCCGACCGATCGCATTTTCAGCCGATCATTTAAGAACCATTCTCCAATTGGGCACCAGTGATCAAGAAGATGGTCCCACAGACTTTCTAGCTCTCATCAGGCAATCGGCCTTCCTGAGGATGGGACACGCTCAGGATATAACTAATGCGTCCTATGTCAAGAGTGGACATATTGCCCAATGGAGATGTCTAGGGCATGTGATGATGGTCTGTTTTGCACCTAAGAAGGCCGGTTTTGACACAATGGTTTCCAAGGTGCAATCAGGTATGATCTCGTTGGTTTACAACAAGCCGTCCGGCTTCTCTGGGTTTTTCTATGGGGAGTTTGTGCATCAAATCACCGCTCTAGCCCGCGAAAGATTTTTTATGTATCCACGGTTCATAATGATGATCATCAGGCATTTCTTGCTAGAGCTACCAGCACTACCAGAACAAGTTGTGGTAGCCGCTATAGATAAGAGAATTTTTGCGGATTGTCAATCGCATAATTAACGGAGGGCAGAACAAGCAAGGCCTCAAGTGGCACAGTTATTTGGGGCAGCCATTGATCCAGATTTTGTTCTCCAGAGGGAGACAAATGGATAAATGAAGCACCTCAACAATAAGCACAGGCTCAGCAAGCACCGGT
The DNA here is from genome assembly GCA_020465985.1 of Centrapalus pauciflorus. Taxonomy (NCBI): domain Eukaryota; kingdom Viridiplantae; phylum Streptophyta; class Magnoliopsida; order Asterales; family Asteraceae; genus Centrapalus; species Centrapalus pauciflorus. The sequence continues at coordinate 54,974 of JAANYP010001691.1, forward strand.
TGCTCAAGAAGTACCATCTACAAATACAGTGACAGCGGCAGCCGTGGCTTCCACATCGGGACCCCAGGTTGACCCTAGGATGCAGAATTTGGAAGAAATTTTGCATTAGGCACAGCATCTCAGGAGAATATATATGAGGAGCTTGTACATAATATTTTGGAGCCGCCTTCCAACATGGACGATATTTTCAGGGAGATAGATGACTATCAGCCTCCAGCAACTGCAGCTGAGGCAACAGAAGGTCATGTACAAACGGCTTCCGAATCCAAATCTGATTCAAGTTCCGAAGAATAATTAAAGGAAGCAGCCAATCCACCAACTTCTTTTGCAAGACATGGATCAAGGCTAGTTGTGAGCAGACGGAAAATAACTCATCCTGCTCTCAGAGACAAGGTGATCAAGATTTCGTTTTGGAAGAAGAATCGTTGATTACAAGGCAGCAAAGGGCCAAACGCCAACGACTAGCCCAAAAAGCTCCATCCACCTCCACTGTCGTTCCATCGGGCGCAACCACCGCTCCATTCACATCAAATTTCGTTCCATCTACTGACAACCAAGGCTTCTCAGAATTTAAAGCCAAGGTAGATCTCCGAACAGCCCAAATCTTTTAGCTTTCGCAAGCTGTGAATGAGCTACAACAACACAACTCTCGATTGGAGCCGCAGAATGTTCAGCTACAACATACGGTGACTACCCAACAAGAAAGTATGACTGCCCAGCAATCTCATATCATAACTCTTCAGACCCTAGTGGAGCAAATATTGAAAGATCTTCAAGCTCAGGGGGAGAGTAGTTGCAGTGGTGATCAATTAAGGGGGAGTCGTAGAGATGATGAAGGAGATGACCCAGTGCACAACAGAAAGAAGGTAAGCTAGAAGATCATACAAAACAGACTGCTCAGCAACTTACACTATATGGGGAGTCTGGATCACAAGGCTCATGCTCAGAAAAAGGCAAGGCTCCCAAAGCATCAGAGTTTATTGACCAAGAAATGATAGGAGCCTTGGCCGGGTTCGATGATGAGGATGTGTCCTTTGACTTTGAGGATGACTTAGAAGATCTTGAGGAAGGAGAGTTTGTTCCAGAAGATGTTCCAGGCAGGAAGTTAGATGATGAAGTCTTAATTGACGAAGAAGACGAAGTTGTTGAGATTGTTATACAGAGGCAACCGATCACAGAGGCGTATTCAACTGAAGAGCAGAATGCGATTGACTTAGAGATGCTTCAAGCTGCCTTGGATGCTGAATCAGAATCTGAAGTGCCTGATAGGGAACTCACAAATGAAGAAATGAGAAAGTTATAGTTCAGAACAGAAAAGAAGAAGAAGGCTTTGACGTCGAAAGAAAAAATGAAAATGCCTAGTCCTGGAAAATTATCTGGAAGCATACTCAGCTGGTTCTATGATTGAGAACTGCAGCTTTTCATTATTAAGAAAAAGGATGGACTTCAATATCTGAGGAGAAGGCTGAAGGACTTCAACTCCTTGCCCAAGTGTGAAATAAAGGCCTTAGCCTGGAAGGAGCTAGTCAACATCAGAGACGATCCATACGCTGAAATCGTTGCTAAGATCATTCAATGTGAAAGAAGGTCTAGGAAATTTGAAAGAAACAATCTGAGAATGGGCAAGAAGTAATGGACCACAGGCCTTAGATGAAATGTAGTACAAGCCAATTAGATGCCTGAAGAATGTGCCTCTAAAAACAATGTCACAAGATGTCTTAGGTAAACATAACTGGTGGTATGTGGACTGTGAGACGTGTGAAGCTGTTATGCAAGATGAGGAAGAAAAGGTGATTTTGAAAGTGTATGATCCCTTGCATCTAGTCAACTTGTCTAAGGATGATCTGCTCAAGCTTCATGATCAAGAAAATTTCTTTTGATGAGCATTTAAAATCTGAAGGTAGAAAAGATCAGAAAGTTGTAAAGGTTTGTGTCGAACAGGGACTTCATGCAGGTAGTATTTTGAATAAGCCTAGTTATATAGATTAATGAATATCTTACAATAAGCTATGGTCTAGGGGAGTCTCTTGGTACACTCTGTGTGACGATATCAGTCTAGATATGTAATAGATAGTCATTTGTAATAGATGAAGCTTTATTAGTAGAAGTTATGTATGTTAATTCACATTTATATATGATGTCTACATTTGCATATTTAGTTCTAGACTATCATGATAAGTTCTAGAATAAGTTCTAGAATAATAACTAGGAAAAGTTCTAGGATAAGTTCTAATATAACTTCTAGGATGACGTTCGAACTTATCCACACCCAGACGAATTTAGTGAAGCTAAGTTCGTAGGGTATTTGACAAGTACGTGGGATTGGGCCTAAATGAACTTTTTTAGTTATGTTTGAACTTAATTAGTATAATTTGTTGTTAATTCATTTCATTTATTTACTTTTGGGAAATACGAGTTTCAGAGCTTTTGCAAGTGCACGTGCGAGCTAGAACGTTTCAGAGAGTCTATTTTGGAGAAATGCACTATGAAGGGTCGTTCGTTGTATCGGCTATCATTGTTTTTCTCTCTAGTTTCCGTGCGTGATCGATCCGTTAAACCAATAATGAGGATTCCGCACTCATTGGACGGCGTCACGTCAAGATCAGATCCGTAGACCGTGGTGACCTTACAGTTGCTTCTTTAGAAAACTCAATGACCATCCTTCCTTCTACTATTGCAGACTCCGTGTCTGCACAAATTGCATGATTTCTTGATTTATTCTAGTCATCCTTTCCATCACCCTCTCCACAACCTGACTACTCCTCTCATCTGCTTGCAGTCACTACACACTTGCAACAACTCTCCACTTCTTTATCGTTTCTTCTTTCAAATCACTAGAATTCTGCGTCCATCATGGCAGTTGTTTCCCAACAAATGTCTAGTATTGCTGAAACCTATTCTGTTTCTCTGCTTTCTACCTTAGCCTCTTTGAATACCTTAATGGTATCCCTGTCTAACTCTATGGCATCAGGCTTTGAGGATGTGCAAGAGTCCATCAACATAACTCTTATTGATCTTAAGAGTCTGATGTTCAGTGACACTGACAAGGCTGTCATTTGCCTTCTTTCAGCATCTTCCACCTATTAATCAACCTCCCTTGAACACTACCTTACCCATTTAGCTAACGTAAAGGACAACCTGGCTTTCTTAGTGCATAGCCTGGTGGGTTCTAAACATGTTACCAAACCTACTACTACCAACGCTACTGGATCTGTTCCTTTGGGCAGCACTGATATAGAAGGCTATGTGCCCTCTCCTACAAAGAGGGAGAAGAAAAATTCCTCGAACACCAAGTATAAGGGAGAGAAATCTTCATCTCCCACTAAGGTTAGATCAGCCTCAGGTGGTCAAGCAGTAGGCCAACAAACTACTGGTGCTATTGCAGGTACATCACGTGATTCTAAGACAGATGAGCCTACTCAGGCTATGTTTCAAAGCCCTGCACCATCTGAGGATAGGCCAAGCAAAAGTAGACAACTTGTCCTGGAATCATCAGAGGAGTAGGAAACTGAGGTTTTAGCATCCACTACAGCCAAAGGAAAAGAAAAGGTTGTTGTGGATGCCGAAGTCGAAAGAAATCTCCAACTCATATATGACAAAGTTGAAGCTAAGGAAATGAAAATTCCACTTGACACTTACGATGAGTGGAAATAAGAAGAAGTTGAGTTTTTCGAAAGAGCAAAGGAGGAAGCAACTTTAGTGAAAGCTACTCAGTTTTTGGCTGCCAAGGAGGCAAGGAAAGTAAAAATGACATCCTTGGTAGTGCAAAAGAAGTTGCAAGAGGCTGTCAAGGAAACGAACAGTGGAAAGAAAGCTGAGAAGGATAAAATCCCAAAAGTCTCTGTGACCAAAGATACATCTGTCTCTTCGACTCATTCATCTATCAGAACTCAATTCCACTTTGACAACCTAGCCCGGAAAAACTTCTTTGATGTTGCTGAAAGAACAATAACCAAGGAAACAATTGTCAAAGTTGTCCCCACTTAAAGGAAAAATCAGCCTTGGAAGTTACAGAAGACAAGATTTGGTGTTGATGGCCCTGAACTAGAGTCATATGAAGTAGTTGATGTAGCTAGAATGGGATACAAAGAATGGGTTGAACTTGGAGTTTCTCTGAGCAGTTCAAAATCTGAAACAACTAAAACTGTCAGAGCATTTGTAAGAAAGCTAATGGACAAGGTTAAAGGGTTGGGTCTAATTCTAGAAGATATGATTAAGGGTACTCCCAAGTTGGAACCCAAGATCAAGCCCAGGATACAGAAAAGAGATTCAGAGCTCGAGGAGTTTGTGAAGCTGATTGAACAAGGGTTCTATGTCACTGAGATTAAAGTTTTACATAAAGCATTTCAGATGGAGAGCTGCAATCTTTAATCATTTAGTTGTCCTCAATGAATGAGGAGAACTTGCCAGTCTATAACTTTTCTACCTTAGAGAAGAGGTTGGAAGTTTTGAAGCCTGAAAAGAAATGTTGGCAGGCCTTGAACAAGAGAAACTTCTCCAAGCTGCTGCTGATCTACAGAAAGAAACTGAGAATGAACAAGGCCCATCTATAAGTAATGCGTTGATGATGAATGGAAGTTGGCAATTAGTTGGTCAGGCTTAGCGTTAGTCACAACCAACTTTAACAGTCCAATTAGTTGATTTTTATTGTACATTTGTTGTAGTTTGTATTTGTAAACATTTCTTGTCTAAATCAGTTTTCCAGTATGTATAAACCGATCATTTAGTTTACATATTTGTTGAAAGTTCATTGTAACGTTTATGTATGTAGTGATATCTGATATAGCCAGCTTTAGGCTGAATATTGCAAATTGGGGGAGATTGTTAGGCACAAAAAGGTCTCAATCAAACCTCTTCTATATCATGGGGGGAGATTTCTAATCAAACATGTTTGACACACATAGGTGTAGAATTTAAGGCTTTTATTGAATCCTGATAAGTGATTTGCAAAATCCGCCTATGCTTATTTACACTGTTACATTACTTGTAACTTGGCAGATTGTCAAAGTTGTTCATAACTGTTGGACAGCTTTGGTAGATACTGTCTAAGTTGTTCATGTCTGTTGAACAGTTTTGACTTAGTTATGTGTTCTGTTCTTTGTGAACAGGTTTTACACATTATGGAATTGTTTCACTGTCCTCATGCAAAGTCTTGGACAAAAAGATCAGTCTACAACTAAAGACAAAATGGAAGAACAGAAACCGCTAGTTCTGACAAAGCTGTTCTGAATCATGAAGACAAAGAGGATATCTTTAATGGGTGACAGACCATTTCATATATCAAAATAGAGTTACAAGGAAGAGTAAAGGTCTAACGTTTACATTCCTCTTTAAGGTAAATTTGTGGATCACAAAGACAAAAAGGAAAAACACAAAGATTCTTCAACAAGTGGACAAACCTTGATTTGTCAGATTTATGCAGAAAACTAATCTTGTCTTTTTGCAAAGACATTCCCACTTTCTCTACTACCAATGAAGAAGCTTCACTAAGATTCTATGTATGTGTATATAAGAGAAGCTTCCAAGGAATTAGAGAATTAAGAGAGTTAGACATCCATAAACAGAGAACGTGCATTGCAAAGGAAGGTGTGTTTTTCATGCATGCAAATTCTGTTTCAACTTAGAGTGATATAGCTAAGTGTGTCTAAGCTGTTCATCTTCAAAGCTGTTTAGTCTACGTCTTGTGTAAACAGTGATTAAGTCTAAGTGAGTCAATTCACTGTAACTAGTCTGAAAGTCTTGGATTAGTTTATAGTATGTTTTTTAACTTCTGTCATCTCAGTTTGGATCATTCCGCAATCCAAACATGTTTATAATTTAACAAGTATTAATATATACATACAAACTTTGAGAAAAATAGTGTGATAGAGAATTAGATGTATTCACCCTCTCTTTACAGCCCTTATATACATACTTGGGAAACCTTTCGGGACCTACACGCTTACAACCAACAAGTGTAAGTCTCATGTAGGAAGTAAAACTGCTATGGATTCAAATAAGTTTTTAAATCATAGTGGCAAACTAGTTATAAATGAAAAGAAATATTTTGTTAAAACCAAACAAGATGACCATGCTACCATAATTCCGTAAAAGTCATCAGAACTCACTAAATAAGTTTTCCAAATAATTGGAAAGGCATTAGACAGTAAAATTGCCTACCTTTGATCTCTGTCCTCTTAAAAAAGAGGAATTAAGATTCATGCAAAGCTATTATAAATGAACTTCCCATAATATCTGCTGGTCTATTTAAAACAACTCAAATCTTCATAAAACCTGTCGATAAGACCAAAAGAGAAAATTCAGAATGTGATTCTGAGAGTTCTTCTTTCAAAAAATCTTAAAAGAGAAAATGTTACAGATGTAGAAATTAAACTCACATGGCAAAAGATTATCCTGAAATCGAGGTCTTAAGGCCCATTGACACTGTTAATTTTAATACTGCGAAATCAAGCAGTGTTGGATGTAACAATGTCATTGAGGAGAGTATCTCAGCGAATTCAATCAGAATAGCAAATATTAGACAAGCAAACAATGTTGATGAAGATGGAGAACTCATCCCTGTGATGAGATCTCCTAAGGACTAATGTTTCCTCTTGTTACTCTGCAGGTTAGACAAGCAAACAATGTCTGGTACTTGCATAGTGGCTGCTCTGGTCACATGACAGGTTTCAAGGATCTGTTGAGTGATCTCAATCCTGAAAAAGGCCTAAAAGTCACCTTTGGTGATAATGTCCAGAATCCACAGAAGGATATGTAACCCTTCATGCAGGTGCTACAATTTTCAACAAACTAGCCTATGTGTCTAGGCTAAAATACAACCTTGTAAGCATTATTTAACTATGTGATGCTGGATACAAGGTTCAATACGATGAGCATCTAGGGTACATATTGGATCCTCAGAGTAAAGTTGTGTTGTGTGCACAAAGAAAAAAGGGTTTACATTGTAGATATGAAATTTGTTGATCCAACAACTGAAACCTGTTTCATCTCAAGAAAGGCTTAGTAATAGGTTTGTCCTCTATAACCTTTGTTAAGGATAAACTCTGCTCAGCTTGTGAGAAGGGTAAGCAAGTCTTTTAAGTCTAAACATAATTTCTCTATTGATTTACCTCTCTTCTCAATCCATATGGACTTCTTTAGACCTGTTAACGTCCCAAGTCTAGGAGGAAAAAGATACACCTTAGTAATGGTTGATGAGTTATCCAGGTACACATGGGTAGCCTTCCAAAAGTCCAAGGCAAAGGTTGCCAAATAAATTATTGGCTTTATAAAATGGATGGAGGTTCTAAATTCTACCCAACTCATGTAGCTTAGAAGTGATCATGATACTGAGTTCAGAAACAGTACGCTTGATGACTATTGTGAAAAAATAGTCATTTCTTAAAAATTTCTCAATTGTAAGGACTCCACAACAAAATGAAGTTCCTGAGAGGAGAAACAGTTTTCTTAAAGAAGCTGCTAGAACTATGCTATGTGCATCAAGTCTCCCTTCATCATTTTGGGCTAAAGTTATTAACCTGCTTGCTTCACTAAAAACGGATCCTTGGTGGTAAAAAGGTTCAATAAAACTCCTTATGAACTATTCGAAGGGAGAAAGCCCAATATAAGCTATTTCCATGTGTTTGGATACCCTTGTTTCATTCTGAACCAAAGGGATCAGCTATCTAGTTTTGAACCCAAAGCTGATGATGGAGTGTTTGTTGGATACTCATTAGTTTCAAATGCCTACAAGGTATAAAACCCCAGGAGAAAGGTGGTAGATGAATCCATCAATGTCACCTTCAAAAAGTCAGCAAATCCTTCACTTAAAGTTGATCCTTAGTCAGTTTTAGGAGACTTCGACTTTGATGACTTCTGCACTCAAATGCTGAAAAAAAAAGACTCTAAAGCTTCTACATCATCCAGAGTGGAACCTGAAAATCACAATGGACATGATGATGACTATATTGATTTACCCTGTGTGAATAAGTGCACTAATATAGTTCATGTACCATGCCAAGAACCAATCAATGCTGATTTCCCTGAATCCTCTACTGATGTGTTCGATACCAAAGTCACTCCCTCAGCATATGAACCAATTCAAGACATTATTATGTCTGACAATCAGGGAAGTTGTTCTACAAGACCTGTTGTGAATGAAACTGGTGTTCAAGATACAGAGGAATCATCATTGAAACATGATCCTAAGTGGATCGGGTGTCACCCAAATGATCAAATAATAGGTGACATCAATAAAGGTGAGTAGACAATATGGGACAGTCTTTGAAACATCTGTATGTTTTCATGTTTTGTGTCCCTGACGGAGCCAAAGAAAAATTATGATGCACTAAAAGATGCAAGTAGATCACTGCCATGAAGGAAGAACTCAATCAGTTTGAGAGAAATGAAGTATGGAAGCTGGTCCCCATGCCTAAAGGAAAAACAATAATTTGCACAAAATGGGTTTTCAGAAACAAGATGGATGAGCAAGGTCATGTGATTTGAAATAAGGCAAGACTGGTTTCTCAAGGGTACAGACAGGAAGAATGTATTGACTATGATGAAACAATTGCTCCTCTGGCCAGGCTGGAAGCAATTCATTTGTTTCATGCATATACAGCTCATAAAAGGATAAAGGTATTTCAAATTGATGTAAAGAGTGCATTTTTTAATGGTAAGATGCATGAAGACGTATATGTTAAGCAGCCGCCAGGTTTTGAAAATAAACATCATCCATGTTTTGTCTATAACTTGGACAAAGCTCTCTATGGACTAAAAACAAGCCCCAGAGCCAGGTATTACACTCTAACTAAATTCTTTATGAGCAATGGGTACTCTAGAGGTAAAGTGGATACCACGCTATACACAAAGAATGTGAAGTCTGATATTATGCTTCTTCAAATATATGTGGATGATATTATATTTGGTTATACTAATGAACAACTTTGTAAGAACTTTTCACTGCTCATGAAATCTAAGTAGAATTGAGCATGATGGGTGAACTAACTTTCTTTCTAGGATTAGAAGTTAACAAACCTCAAACGGCATTTTTATAAATCATAGAAAAGTATACATTAGATCTTTTAAATAACTTAAACTTGATCAATGTTCTTCCATTAAAACCCCTATGGCAACCAATGCAAAGTTGGATGCTGACACTCATGGTATGCCTGTTTAAGTAACTGCTTACAGAGGAATGATTGGGAGCCTGATATATCTGACAACTAGTAGACCAGATATAATATTTGCAACTTGTTTATGTGCTAGGTTTCCAGCTGAGCCAAAGGAATCACATCTCGTTGCTGTAAAAAGAATCTTTAGATACCTAAAGGGTACACCAAGTTTGGGCCTTTAGTATCCCAAAGACTCAAGCCTTGATCTAACTTGTTCCACAGATTCTGATTTTGCAAGTTGCAGGCTAGACAGTTGAAGCACAACAGGTGGGTGTCAACTCCTTGGTGGAAAGTTGATTAGTTGGTGCAGCAAGGAGCGGAACTCTGTGTCTACTTCTACTTCTGAAGCTGAGTATATTGCTGTTGGAAGCTGCTCTGGACAAATTTTATGGATGCAACATCAGCTTGAGGATTATGATCTAGTATATAGAAAAACTTCTATTCTATGTGACAATACTAGGGCCATAGAAATCTCCAATAGCCCTATCTTCCATTAAAGAACCATACATATAGTGGTAAGACATCACTTCATCAGGTATCAAATCCAAAAAGGTGATGTTGAGGTATCTTTTGTTCCTATAGAAGATCATCTTGCAGATATTTTAACCAAACCTATTGATGAGAATAGGTTTAATAACCTTTGTATGCAAGCTGGGAATGTTAAATAAAAGTGACTAAGTGTCATTGATGTTCAATGGTTAGTTAAGCAAAGTTGCTAAAATCTTAAACAACAGCTTTGGCAAAACAAGTTTTACCAGTTTTATACTTAGCTAGTTCTTTAAGGTTTGAACAGGTTTTGCAAAACTAAAGTTTTTAAAACTAAGTTTTTCTTTAACTTGTTCTATTGCCTGGACCGAAAACCTGCTCACTCTGTATTTTGTCATACAAGGAAAGCCTTGTAATCTGTTCTGTTATTTAACAGGTTTCAGATTGAAACTTATCCGTAGGTAACTTCACAGGTTTCATTAATGGGTCACAGACTGGTCAGTTTTGGATGAAACTCTTTCATCACAGTTTTTAACAACAGTTTTGACCATCTACTTTTAATTAACATTACTACACATTTAAGTTATATAAATTATGTATTTATTTATCTTAATTACCTGCGGATAATGAGTGTTGCGTGTTTAAGCAAAGAAAAGTGTCAAGTTGGTCTGACACACATACTAACGTGGTAACTGTTTCGTTCCCTTAGTCATCACATTTCAAATCATCTGCCCTTTTCTCCCTCTCACTATCTCATATTCAAAATCCTATGAATACCCATTATCACTGTTTCATTTTCTTCTTCACTAGTGCGACCCTATCCATACCTTCTGAAAACTCCTACCTACCATTCAAAGACTTTGTGTCTCTGTTTCTTGCATCCTTTTTATCAACCACAAAAATTGATTCTCATAATCCACTTGTCCCTGCAGTTTTGGGTGATGACATTTTCAAACATCCATCAGTCACCACCACACTGACCATCAAGCCTACTAACTATTTAGCAAATCTCACAATCCCAAAGAATTACATAAACAAAGGGTTTGAACCCATGGTAGAGATTCTAAAAGCTCACCCCGTGCATTATGCCATGACATCCACATATGGTGTCATGTACTAGGATATGGTCAATGATTTTTGGTACACTTGTTCCTACGATTCTACCAGTAAGACCATTCGAGGAACTATTTCCAACATTCCTCATGTTTGTTGAGATCATTGCTGACCTACTCTAGGAGGTACTCCATCTACCTGTGGTTGAAAAATATGATAAACCACAACCTGAAAATCAACAGATGGGTAACTTTCTAACATGTTGTGGTGTATATGCACCAACGGTGGGTGATACATTGTTCAGGAAGGAGCTACTCCCAACCAAAAGCTCTCTTTGCCTCTGTGGTCATGAGTCTAAGCTGCATGGTTGGTTCATTTGATTAACTTAGCATATATGAAGTTTAAGTGGCTCTGTAGAGCAATGACCTTCGAGAATGTTTGTGGTGATTCCCTATACAACTTAGCAATCTGAGGGCGTTGGTGGAACGAGAACAACATTCCCCATCTGTATGGTACCCCCATATTTTTTGGTCTCAATCTTCGAGAATGTTTGTGGTGATTCCCTATACAACTCTCAACAATTTCTCATGTTATTTGTGCTTCCTGTCATTGGAAACAAAGTCTTTCATACCTCGGTTTCTGCTGAAGAGCCTACTCTCACAACTCCTATGAGGATTCTGCAATGACCTTCAATATAGGAGATGGATCCAACGCCTGCTCCCACGATAAAATCCAACGCTCAAAGCAAAAGGCTAAATGTGCCCTAAAGTCTGGTGAAGGAGGGCCTGTCACCAAGAAGGCCAGAAAAACATAGTTTGCTCCCTCAGTCTCTATGCTTCAGGGGGAACAGACTCCTCACTCAGGGTCATTGGTTGAACTAGAGGCCGTTGTGGCTAGTGGCTCTGTGCCACCTGAGACCAAGGAAGAGGTTTCACCCATAGTTTCTAGCCGAGTCTCCTCCCTAGTCCAAATAAAAGACCCTGCTAGTTCTGCCACCACATAATCCAGGATAAGAAAGAATTCCTTAGCTAGAAAGAAAACAATGAGCATACCTACCCAACAAAGCCCATCTGGACCCTCTCCACCTACCTTGGAGGGTGGTGCACACAACATGGAGCCCGCTTCACTCCAAACTGAGTCCACCTAGAGTCAGCCTGAGCCCTCTGGTTCCACCCAATAGGAACCAGTTAAACATATGCAGAATACCACATCAACTGTCCCTCCCTCTCAATAGGGTTAGCACATTGAAAGACAAGAGTTCTCTCCACTACACACTGTGTCCACACTGTACCCCACTCATATTTCTCCTTCACACCCTTAGTTTGCACAAGGTGCCAAAACAGTTGGTTCAAGCCCACCAACTTATCAGCCTTAAACTTCTGCTCCTCATGATGCAGTTGATCACGGCCCATCAACTGTTGAAGGACCACCATCCCAGCCTGATGATCCACAGGGTATAGACCAACCCTCTGGTGAATTCCTTCCCCATATGCGAATTCCATCACCAATATTCACCACTTATGATGTTGAAATACACGCAACCTTTCCTCATGATGCAGGTTTGCCCACTACTGAAGGTATCATTGACCTCTCAAAGTTAGGCCACTTGTCCTTTACACAGGCTATGGACCTTTTATCCACTATGCCCCTACCATCACCAAGTGAACCTACTACACCACCATCCTCAGCATCATCTCCATTTATTCAATCCAAACAATCCACCTATACTCTACCATCTCCCAAGGATATGTCCTTGAAGGAACAGCTTACTATGTAGCCCTCCAAGGTTGATAGTTTGGAAAAATCCTTGACCACCGTTCCTTCTACCATTACAGAATCCGTGTCTACATAGCTTGGTGGATTTCTTGATTCGCTTAAGTCATCCTTTCCATCACCCTCTCCACAACCTGACAACTCATTCCAGCTGCTTGCACTCACTTCACAGCTGCAACAACTCTTCACATCTCTATCCTCTCTACTTTCCAATCAGCAGGACTCTTTGTCCAGCTTAGCAGCTGTTTCCCAACAACCGCCTAGCATTGCTAAAACCTGCTCTGTCTCTCTGAATAGCTTAGTGGTATCCCTCTCTAACACTGTCGCATCAGGTTTTGAGGATGTGCAAGAATCCATCAACATTTGTCTTGCACAACTTAAGAGTCCGATGTTCAGTGACAGGGCTACGATTTCCATTCTTTCAGCCATTCCCAACTCTGAATCCACCTCTCTTGAACGATTTCGTACCCAATTAATAGAGGATAAGGATAGCCAGGCTTTCTTATTGCATAGCCTGGTGGGTTACTAACGTGTTACCAAACCTGCTGCTACTGAGTCCACTGGATTTATTCCTTTGGGCATTACTGATATTGAAGGCTCTGTGTCAGCTCCATCGAAGGGGGAGAAGAAATCTTCCTCAAAGACCAAGCGTAACGGGGAGAATCTTCATCTTCCTCTAAGGAGAAATCAGCGTCAGTTGGTCAAGCAGCAGGGCAACTAACCACTGGTGCTACTACAGGTACATCCCAGGATTCTAGGACCGCTGAGTATACTCAGGCTAAGTCTCCAAGCCCTGCACCATTTAAGGGGTGGAACTTATATATGAGAACAGGGCTAGAAAAAGAAGACAGTTTATCCTGGAATCATCAGAGGAGGAGGAAACTGAAGTTGTATCATCCACTACAACCAAAGGAAAAGGCAAGGCTGTTGTGGATACATAGATAGAAACACAGCTCCAGCTCAAATATGACAAAGCTCAAGCAAAGGAAATGAAAATTCCACTTGAAACTTACTATGAGTGGAAACAAGAGCAAGATGAGTTTATCGGAAATGGCAAAAGAGGAAGCAGCATCCGTGAAAGTTGCTCAAGGGCTGCCATAGAGGCAAAGAAAGTAAGAATGTCATCCTTGGAAGTGCAAAAGAAGTTGGAAGAGGCTATCAAGGAAGCAGACTATGGAAAGGAAGCTGAGAAGGGGAAAAGCTCTAAGGTCTCTATGACCAAAGAAAAATCTGTGTCTACCACCCCTTCATTTGTTAAACCCAATTTCATTTTGACAACCTTGCTAGAAAAAACTTCTTTGATGTTGCTGAAAGAAGAATAGCCAATGAAACAATTATCAAAGTAGTTCCCACTTCAAAGAAAAATCATCCTTGGATGCTACAGGTTACAAGTTTTGGTGCTAACGGCCCTGAACTAGAGTCATATGAAGCAGCTGATGTAGCTAGAATGGGATATAGAAAATGGGTTGAACTTGCATTTGCTCTCACCAGTTCAAAATCTAAAACTGCAAAAACTGTCAGAGCCTTTGTGAAACAGATAATGGAGAAGGTGAAAGGGTTGGGTCTAATTCTAGAAGATATGATCAAGGGCAATTCAAAGATGGAATCGAAAATCTAACCTAGAAGAGAAATAAGGGACACAGAGCTTGAGGAGAATGGGAAGCTAATTGAACAAGGGTTCTACAAAACTGAGGTTGGAGTGTTCTTTATGGATCCCCTATCCATAAAAATATGTTTTCAAAGAGCCTCAGATCTTCCCAAAGCTGGTGTCGGACAGCATCTTTCCTTCAGGTTCATGACAGCTTATGTCAAGCATTTCAGGTGCAGAGTAGTCATTCTAAACTAGTTAGAAGCTTGCAATTCCAGAGGAGAATTGGATAGCCAAGAGCTTTTCTATCTTAAACAAGAGGTAGAAAGTTTTGAAGCCAGAAAAGAAATGTTGGCTGGTCTGGAGTAGGGGAAACTCCTACAAGCTGATGATGAGTTAGAGAAAGAAAAGGAGAAAGAACAAAGCCCATCTACAAGTGATACATAGATGAAGAATGGAAGCTTATCATTAGTTGGTCAGGCTTACCGTTAGTTGCACCTATCATCAACAGGCCATTTAGTTGAAGTTTTATTGTACATTTGTTGTACTTTGTCTTTGTAAACATTTATTGTTTAATCAATTTTTAGTCTGTATAAACTGATCATTTACCTTATCTCTATGTTGTAAATTTCATATCTACAACTAAAATGTAAATGTATATAGTGATAACTGATATAGTCAGCTTTGGGCTGAATATTGCAAATAGGGGGAGATAGTTAGGCACAAAAAGGCCTTTATCGAACCTGTTCAATATCATAGGGAGAGATTTCTAATCAAATCTGATTGATACACTTAAGGGGAGAATTTAAGGATTTTTAATGCCTTAGTATAAGTGATTTGCAAAATCAGCCTAAGTCTGTTTCTCACTGTTACATTAGTTGTAACTTGGCAGATTGTGAAAGCTGTCCATAACTATTGGACATGTTTGACAAAAAATATCTTAGATGTTCATGTCTGTTGAACAGTTTGACTCAAGTAAGTGTTCTGTTTTTGTGAACATAACCTGTTCGTGAACAGATTTTACACTTTATGGAATTTGTTTTCATGTCCTCATGCAATGTCTTGAACATAAAGATCAGTCTACAACTCAAGAGAAAGTGGAAAATCAGGAACTACCAGTTCTGCGAAAGCTGTTCTGAAGCATCAAGACAAGGACGATATCTAGATTGGATGACATACCATTTCTTATATCAAAATAGCATTACAAGGAAGAGTAAAGGTCTAAATTTCACATTCCTGTTTAAGGTAAAGTTGTTGATGATAGAGACAAAAAGGAAAATACAAAGATTCTGCAGCAAAAGGACAAAGCCTGATTTGTCATATTTATGCATAAAAGTAATATTGTCCTTTTGCAAGGCATTCCCACTTTCTCTACATCCAATGAAAAAGATTTATTGAGATTCCCTATATGAGTAAAAAAGGGAAGCTTCCAAAGAATTAGAGTATCAAGATAGACATCCACAGACAGAGAACGTGTATTAAAAAGTAAAGTGTGTTTTTCATGAATGCAACTTCTGTTTCAATGTAGAGTAAAATAGCAGAGGGTGTCTATGATGTTCAACCTCAAAGCTGATTTGTATATGTCTCGTGTAAACAATGAATGAACCTTAGCGAGTCAATTCATTGTAACTAGTCTGAGTGAGTCTTAGATTAGTTTCAAGTCTGTTGTTTTAAGTCTGTCATCTCAGTTTGGATCATTCCGCAATCCAAACTTGTTTATAATTTAACAAGTGTTTATAGATGCATACAAACATTGAGAAAAAGTGTGTGATAAAGAATTATCTGTGTTTGTAGGTCCCAAAATGTTTCACTAGTATATTGCTCTAAGCTGTAGAAGGGGGTGGGGGGTGAATACGACTATTTAAAAATTCAGCACACTTTCTCAATGTGCTATGTATTATCAACAAGTGTTAATTACAAACAAGCATGAACTGCAGAAAGGTTCAAGCTGAGATGATAGATACAATAGATGTTCTACTAATCTAAGACACGCTTACACCAGTTACATTGAATACACTCACAAAGATGAACTCAATGTATAAAAGACAGACAGACAGGTTGAACAAGAACAACTTGGACACAGTCAAGTGATTTATTCAAGAAGACTATGCATGCATGAAAACACACTTCTTTGCAAGTTCTGAATATCACACTGTCTTAGTTGTCTTACATTTCTTAGAAGCTTCTTTTTATACTCTCACAGATAATCCCAGTAAAGTTTCCTCATTGGATAAGGAGATAGTGGAGTGTCTTTCCAAAAAGAAAAAAAATACTTTTCTGCACATTCTAACAAAGCAATATTTGTTTCAAACAAGTTACATTGAATACACTCACAAAGATGAACTCAATGTATAAAAGACAGACAGACAGGTTGAACAAGAACAACTTGGACACAGTCAAGTGAGTGGGGGGTGAATACAGCTATTTAAAAATTCAACACACTTTCTCAATGTGCTATGTATTATCAACAAGTGTTAATTACAAACAAGCATGAACTGCAGAAAGGTTCAAGCTGAGATGATAGATACAATAGATGTTCTACTAATCTAAGACACGCTTACACCAATTACATTGAATACACTCACAAAGATGAACTCAATGTATAAAAGACAGACAGACAGGTTGAACAAGAACAACTTGGACACAGTCAAGTGATTTATTCAAGAAGACTATGCATGCATGAAAACACACTTCTTTGCAAGTTCTGAATATCACACTGTCTTAGTTGTCTTACATTTCTTAGAAGCTTCTTTTTATACTCTCACAGATAATCCCAGTAAAGTTTCCTCATTGGATAAGGAGATAGTGGAGTGTCTTTCCAAAAAGAAAAAAATACTTTTCTGCACATTCTAACAAAGCAATATTTGTTTTCATATTGCAGAATCTTTGTCTTTTCCTTTTTGTGTCTATTGCAGAAGGCTTTAACCGAAAGAGGAATGTCAACTTTAAACCTATCAACTTCTAGAATGGCCATTTTGATATAAGAAATGGTCTGTCACTCATTTCAAATATTCACTTTGTCTTCATATTACAGAACAGTGTAGGCAGTCTTTGCAGTTTATGTTTTTCCACTTTGGATTCTACTTTGTAAACTGCTCTCTTGGTCGAAGACAATATATGAGGACATGGAAACATATTCGATAAAGGGTTTAGCCTATTCACAAAGAACAGGTTTTGTTCACAAAGAACAGAACACTTAAAGTTTGTCCAAACTGCTCAACAGGTTAGAGCAGCGTAGACAGTTTATGTCCAGCCTGTTCAACAGAATAGAACAGCTAGGACAATCTGCCTTAGTTGCAACAAATGAAACAGGGTTAGCAGCTTTGAGTAATATTGCAAATCATTTATCAGGTTTCAATAAGGCATTAACAGGCCTAAATTATACCTTCAAGTGCATCAAACAGTTTATATTAATAATCTCCACCTTAGATCTACAACAGGTTTGACTGAGGCCTTTTTGTGCCTAACATTCCCCACTATTTGAAATAATCAGTCTAAGTTGGTTTTATCAACAATCACTATATATTTTACATTACATTTGTTGAAATTAAATTGCAACATTGAAGTGAAGTAAAAGATCAGTTTATATATACACTGATATTGATTACAAACAACACATGTTTTTACAGAAGTACAACTAATGTACTAAAGTAAATTAAAACTAATGTAATAAGAAAGATTACAACTAATGTAATAGAGTACAACATATGTACAAAGAAAATTTCAACAAATTGCACTGTTGATGGTGGGAGCAAATAACGGTAAGCCTGTCCAACTTATGCACAGCTTCCATTCTTCATGTACCCAGCAGTAGATGGACCTTCAATTTGTTGCCTTCCTTCAAACAGTTGTTCAAAGTGCTCCATGGT
This sequence comes from Centrapalus pauciflorus, assembly GCA_020465985.1. Classification (NCBI taxonomy): domain Eukaryota; kingdom Viridiplantae; phylum Streptophyta; class Magnoliopsida; order Asterales; family Asteraceae; genus Centrapalus; species Centrapalus pauciflorus. Next base: position 72,895 of record JAANYP010001691.1, read on the forward strand.
CACATCAATTTCTTCTACTTCATGTCTGAGAAACATGAAGTCAAGATGATTAAGTTCTCCTCTCTCATAGAAGCCTTTAAGCTGTTCCTAGATAGCTGCTTTCCATCTTGAAGATTGTTTGAAAGAGTTCGAGAGTCTAAAGGCTATAGGACACTTAAGACCAACTTTGTGCAGATAACATGCTCTCTGGAAACACATTTTCTTTGTTAATGGATCTACAAAAAATACCCCAAAGTCAGGCTCTTCTATAAGTTTATCTTCCTAAAGCTCAACACCTCTGGGCAAGCTGTGATTCACTCCTTTGATCTCAACAGCTAGGTTGCATTTATTAATCATTATAAGGAGTTCTTCAAGATTTGTATCCTTCTTTTTTCTCCTGGGCTTAATTTTGGGTTCCACAACTGAGATACCCATAACTTGTTCTTCAGAGATTAGGCCTAGGTTATAAAATCTTTCCATCAACATTTTGACATATGCCCTGATGGTCTTAGCAGTTTCATATTTTGACTGACTCAGGGCAACTGCCAATTCAACCTATTCTTAATACCCCAAGCAAGCAACATCAGTATATTCATAAGCTTCCAATTCTGGACCCTGAGCACCGAGCTTGGTTTTCTGAATCTTCCACTGCTTGCCCTTCTTTGAATTGGGGACAACTTTTACAATTGTTTCCTTGCCAATCCTTCTATTGGCCACATCAAAGAATTTATTCATTGCCATGTTGTCAAAGTGTACTTGGGCTCTTGCTAAGAAGGAAGCAGGCTTTGACTTGATCACTGAGTTCTGTGCACCCTTTTCTTTTTCTCCCTCTTTCTTAGTCACTGACTCTTTTGCAGCCTCTAATAGTTCACTTTGAACATCCAAGGAGGACATTTTAACTTTTCTTGTCCCCTTGTATTCAAAGGCCTTTGCAGCTTTTGCAGAGGCTGCTTCCTTCATCTGTCTTTCCAATATCTCGAGCTGCTCTTCTTTGAATTGATAATAGGTGTCCAGTGCAACACTCATTTCTTTGGCTTGTGATTTGTTGAATTTGAGTTGAGCAGCCTCAAGATAGTCAGTGACCATTGAGGCTTTTCCTTTACCCTTTGCTGTTGTGGCTATCACAGCTTCAGTCTCCTCTTCCTCTTCTTTTTCAGTTAGTTCTAAAATCAGATTTCTTCTTCTTTGCCTGTCCTCAGGAACGGATTCCTCCCCCCTTGGATGGTGCAGGGCTTGGAGATCGAGCCTGAGTAGGCTGAGCAGCTTCAGAAATTTTGGAGACACCTACAACAAAACCTGTTTGGGAATGACCTGATGCTTGCTCTGTTGAAGCTGATTTCTCCTTAGAGGGAGATGAGGATTTCTCCCCTTTTGACTTGGTGTTCGAGGTAGAGATCTTCTCCTCCTTTGAAGGAGATGGCACAGAGCCTTCAACAACAGGTCTGCCTGAAGAAACAGATCCAACTGGCTGAGCAGCAGCAAGTTTTAACAGCAGGCTTGGAACCAACAAGGCTATGCAGTAAGAAGGCCATGTTATCCTTGACCTCCGCAAGCTGGGCAACACGGGTTTGAAGAGAAGTAGAATAAGAAATAGCAAGGGAGGACAGCTGAGAGATAGCATCTCTGTCAGAAGCTGTGAACACCAAACTTTGAAGCTGTGCAAGAGTTAATTCAAGGGAGTCTTGCATATCATCAACGTTTGAGGACACAAAAAGGGAAAATGTTTGAGCAAGTCTTAAATAGAGCTGACAGCTATTGGGAAACAGCTGATAGTGTGGACACGGAGTCCTGTTGGGTAAAAAGAATTAAGGATAGGGTGGAGGATAGTTGTTGCAGCTGTGCAGTAAGTGGAAGCAGCTGAGAGGAATGATCAGCTTGAGGAGTAGGGGTTGGGAAAGAAGTCCTGAACGAATCAAGGAACCCCCGAAGCTGGGCAGACCTGTAGAGTCTAAAATAATGGAAGGTAGGGATGTCATAGATGTTTCCAAAGAACCAACTTTTTTGGTCAGCACAGACAGCGGACACTTCAAAGGTAGATCTTTGGCGGATGTAGGTGTATGAGTGGACTGTATGGATTGGGTGAATAGTGAGGAATGCGAGGGTGAGGGTGAGGATTGAGGAGTATGTGGTTTAGTAGGTGAAGGTATAGAGACTTTAGATAGAATTTCCATAACCTGGGCATAAGTCAAATGGCCCAGCTTGGAAGGGTGAAAGTGACCTTCAGCAGTGGCTGAATCTGCATCATGAGGTGAAGTGGTAGGAGTTGGTGGCCTTTCAGATGCTGTTGGTATTGTAGCACCTTCATCAAGACCTGCGGATGTTCCCTCAGTACTACCTTGGTTCATAGGCACCTTTTCATGGGGAAATCGAATGAGCATTTCAATATCATCAATGGTGAAGCAGGATGATGGAATGTGCATTTGGGGAATAGCCTCACCAGAGGGATCTTATTTTTCCTCAGGTTCATCAGTTTAAGTTGTTGGTCCTTCAACAGTTGTTCGGTTTGGAATAGTTGCATCACCAGGAGCAGAAGTTTGAGGTTGATCCGCTGGATGGTGTGTTCTAGCAGCTTGGACACCTCGTGCAGATTCAGATTTTGTATGTCAAGTAAGAGGTGGTGACTGTGTGGACTCAGTGTGGAGTGGAGAGGGCTCGTGTCTTTCAATGTCTTCAGCCTGTTGAGAGGCTCGGACAGTTGTTGTGGTGTTCTTCATTCGTACAACTGGTTCCTGTTGCTTGGAACAAGAGGGCCTGGGCTGACTCAGGGTGGACTCTTGTTGGAGTGAAGCCTGCTCCAAGTTTGCTTCATTTTCTCCCAAAATAGGAGAAGTAAAAAATAGCAGGGGTTGCTTCTTTTTCAACTGACTCCTGTTGAGAGGGGTCAGAGGGGCTAGTTTGAGAGGATAGTCTCTTTTTGGCTAAGGATTTGCGTCTGTTATAGGATTTGAGAGATGAAGTGGAGGATGTATGTTGTGGAGAAGTGATGAGAGGTTCTGTTTGGACTAGTGGTGAGACTGGGTCAGGAACAGGGAGGTCAGCCTATTCCATGATCTCAAGTGCCACAGAGGCACCAGCCACAAAGGCTTCAGGTTCAATAGATGAACCAGGATGAGGAGTCTGCTCCCCCTCAATGACTAAGGCTGATGGGACAGACTTAGCTGTTTTATCCTTCTTGCGGACAGGCTCAACGTCACTTGATTGCAAGGCCCTCTTTATTAGTTTTGGCCTTGTTTTGGAGTTTCCTTTGGGAGCAGCTATTGGACCCACTTTTTGAGTAGAAGGTCCTCCACTAAACCAAGAAACCTCCTCATTGGAGTGGATAGAGGAGGTTCATTGTTGAGTAATGGGGTGTAAAACACTCTATTCCCAATAACAGGGAATGCAGCAATAGTTAACAGAGGTTGAGAGTTGTACAGATGCTCACCACAGACATGTTTTAAGATGAGGCTCAAAAACCTTGGGTATCTTACAGCAGCAGGACGATGTTCTTGCTGCACCAGGTTTCTCAAATTCACGAAAATCCACCTTGCCATGTTTAGAGTAGTCTCATCCACAAGCTGTATAACTATGGCAATCTTATCCCTGCTAAGCTGGTCAAAAGAACCAACATTGCTGCTCAGGCTCATTACCACTAAGGCGAAGAGATAGCTGTAAGTAGGAGATGGATCCCTTCTGAACAAACTACCACCCATTTTTGGAACTACTATACCACAGAAGCATAACAGGTTGCCCATCTGCTCATTGTTAGGCCGAGGTTTGTCATAAGTGTCAGCCACTGGGTGTAAGGTCTTGAAGTCTACAGATCTATCTAGACGCGAGACCGTCAACGAGTGCGGAATCCTCGTTAACGGCTTGACGGTTATATCTCTCACACGGAACACGGAGACTATCACAACGTTGTACGATCGCCGACGAACGAACCTACGCAATGATTCTCTCCGAAACAACTCAAACAATACTGATAAACTCGAGATTGCCTTTTTGCTTAATCTCACACGAATTCTGCAAAAGTCTACTTATGATTCGAGTTAATCCCTAATTATAGACGTCCATTCGAGTTTGTTATTGGACAAACTCGAATCCAGGCCCAAGGCCCATTCGAGTTTGTCTTCAAAACACATTCGAATTTACCTCCAACATTACATTTGAATCTGACTTAAACTCGAATTTCCCAAGTCAAACTTCTAATTGACTATATGATTTAACTTATGATTGAATTAATCTTTGAGCTTTATGTTTGAACTGCTTGTAGTACATTACATCAAGTTCAAACATACAAGCAATAACTGTCGAACATATATATAAACACATATATCAAACACTCGTTAATAGTCAATACTTTGTAATATTACTTGAACCAAAATGCTAGTATCCTTAGACTGCTATCGTCACACAGGGTGTACCAACAGACTCCCCCTTGACGATAGCTTCTAACTATTTACATTTTGTTTAAGTACTAGAACTATATAAACTACTACCAGCATATAAACATGCAGCTATACATACTTTCACTACCTTCTGGTACTTCCTAGCATCAGATCTCCAACCTTCATGAAAGAAGATAGGTTGATCATTCAGCTTCTATAGCTCGTCCTTCGATAGATTTATCAAATGCAGCGGATCATATACCTTCAAAATAACCTTCTCGTCTTGATCCTCCATGATTGCTTCAGCAGTTTCATTATCAATGTACCACCACTTAATGTTGCTCAAAACATCCTTTGGCATCGTCTTCATTGGCACTCTCTTCAAACATCTTACAGGCTTGTATACCATTCTAGCCCATGGTCTACCTGTATGAGGATCTATTCTTGATGCGTCCTCGGCTCTCTTCCCAGTTCTTGACTTGAGCCTTTCAAATTTCCCTGACCGACCCTCTTTCCTAATAATTCTCGCAATTACTTCTGCGTAAGGGTCGTCACCAATATTTATCAGCTCTTTCCATGCCAATTCTTTCACTTCAACCTTCGGCAGAGTATTGAAAACTTTAAGCTTTCGCCTTAGGTATTGTAGACCATCTCTCCTTTTTAATATGAACAACTGCAGTTCTCGGTCAAAGAACCAGCTTATAATGCCTCCAGAGAGATTTTCTGCACCGGGAACTCTCATCTTCTTCTTCATTTTCGACTTTTCCTTCTTTTCTTCCTTCCTGAACCATAGATTCATCAATTCATCCCTAGATGGCTCTTTCTCAGCTTCTTCAAGTTCAGAATCTTCTACCGAGGCTATCTTGATCTCGTCTATGTTCACATTGTGATTATTGCGCACATATAACTCCGTGATAGGATGTGAATTTATGATCACCTCGTTGACGTTATCGTCCTCGTCCTCTATCACTTCATCATCAGACCTCCAATCAACAATATCCTCAGGCACAAACTCTTAGCCGCCTCACCCTGATCGCGGGCGCGACCAGATAAGCACGGCCGCGATGCGGCGACGAACAGAGCAGGTTATGCTCTGTATTTCGATTGCTACAGGAATCATTTCCCAATTCGATTCTACCCTTCTCAGGGGTTATAAATTAACCCCAGTTCACGATATTTACTTAATATAATGATTCAACTCATTTTGATATGATTTACCAACCTTAACGAGCTTCGGCGGCTAAATTAAGCTTCAATCTTGGAGTGGGATCGAGCTCTCCAATTTTGCTTGATCTTCTCCTCACTTCTTTCTCTGGAGCTCAACTAGGAGAACACACATACACACACATATACTTCCTTTAAGTTTTGATGGAATGAAAAGAATGAAACATAATGAACTATATATACGTTTCCAGTCCCGAACTCAATTAAAACGGGTATGATACTCATTAATTACTGGGTAAGCATCCGTTAACCCAATTAATCTCAAATTAATGACTTGGGCTTAGAATGTCAATTAAGCCATTAAAACAACCCCAAATCTCCAATTACTATCAAACCGGTCATTCTCTCAACCGACCAAAATTACACGTAATAGCAACCTACTTTACCAACTCACGTGCAATTAATCAATTAAAATCCACCAACTCATTAAGGCAAATAAATAAATTACACGTACTTGCTGCTAGATTCCGGATGTTACAAATCCTCCCCTCTAGGACTGATCCCGTCCTTGGGATCTCAACTCAGGTGCTCAACATATCTTAGCTGCTCGTCTATCTCGATCTCTGTCATGGGAACCGTCTCCTCATGCGGGGCTAAACATCGTCGTAGGTAACTAACATGAAAGGTGGAGTGTACCCCACGCAACTTCGGAGGCAACTCCAATCGGTAGGCCTGCGTGCCCACTCGCTCGACTATACATAACGGCCCAATAAATCTCGGACTGAGCTTACCTCGCTTCCGGAATCGAATCACACCCTTCCACGGGGATACCTTGAGTAGTACCCACTCACCCATGTCGAACTCTAACTCTTTGGTCCACTTATCGGCGTAGCTCTTCAGTCGACTCTGAGCTATCTGTAATCTCTCTCTGCCCACTGCTATCTTTTCACTAGTCTGCTGGTTGATCTCAGGACCTGTAATCTCTTTTTCTCCCACTTCTGTCCAACACACAGGAGTACGACATTTACGACCGTATAACGCTTCGAACGGAGGCATTTTAATGCTGGAGTGGTAGCTGTTATTATAAGCAAATTCAACTAACGGCAAATGCGAATCCCAACTACCACTGAAATCCACCACACAGGCTCGTAACATATCCTCCATCGTCTGTATCGTACACTCAGACTGGCCGTCCAACTGGGGATGATAAGCAGTACTCATCTGAACTCGGGTACCTAACGCCCGCTGTAGGCTCTGCCAGAATGTAGACGTAAATCGAGCATCTCTGTCGGAAACTATCGAGGCTGGAACTCCATGTCGGGAGACAATCTCATACAAATAAATTCTAGCAAGCTGCTCCAACGTATAAGTCTCCCGGATCGGTAGAAAATGTGTTGTCTTCGTAAGCCGATCTACTATCACCCATATCGCATCATACACACGCGGAGTTCGCGGTAGCTTCGTAACGAAGTCCATCATGATATGCTCCCAACTCCACTGAGGAATCTCTAACGGCTGTAAACGGCCATGGGGCTTTTGGTGCTCGGCCTTCACCTGCAGGCAAGTCAGACAACGCTCGACGAACTCAGCTATGTCCCGTTTCATGCCGGGCCACCAATATAACACACGGAGATCCTGATGCATCTTCGTACTACCACGGTGAATAGCAACGCGAGACTTATGGGAATCCTCCAAGATCAATTGTCGTGCATCACCGGCCCTAGGAACCCAAACTCGGCCCTGTCTTACATATAATCCTCGAGAGTCAGTCTCGAACTCCTGTAACTGACCCAAAATGTGCTCCCTCCGGTGGTTCTCTGCACGCATCCCGATGGCCTGTGCCTCTCGAAGCCTCTCTATCAGGGTAGACATCACCTCAACTCTATAATTACGGGCTCGGCTCGAAGATCCGCGTTCCTTTCGACTGAGCGCGTCTGCCACCACATTCGCTTTACCCGGGTGGTACTGAATGTCGCAATCATAATCATTGATCAACTCTAGTCCCCGTCTCTGACGCATATTCAGATCACGCTGGCTGAATAAATACTGGAGACTCTTATGATCAGTAAACAAGGTAAATGGTACCCCATACAGGTAATGGCGCCAAATCTTCAGCGCAAACACAATGGCTGTCAACTCTAAATCATGGGTCGAATAATTCCTCTCATAGTCCTTTAACTGACGAGAAGCATACGCAATCACTCGGCCCCTCTGCATTAATACACACCCTAACCCTGTCCCCGAAGCATCAGTATATACAACAAAATCACTGGCGCCTTCAGGCAGGGCTAACACTGGAGCCTGACACAATCGACGCTTCAGCTCCTCAAACACAAACTCCTGATCTTCAGTCCACTCAAACGGAACTGACTGACGAGTCAAACGGGTCAATGGCACAGCAATCAAAGCGAAGTCCTGGATAAATCGACGATAATATCTGGCTAATCCCAGGAAACTTCGAATCTCTGCTACACTCTACGGCCTCTCCCAGCTCATAACGGCTTCTATCTTGGCTGGGTCTACAGAAACACCCTTGCCGCTAACGACATGGCCTAGGAATTGAACTTCTCGAAGCCAGAACTCACATTTTGAAAACTTCGCATGCAGCTTCTCTCGCCGCAACACACTCAGAATCTCTCGCAGGTGTACCGCATGCTCCTCTGCTGATCGGGAATATATCAGGATGTCATCTATAAACACTATGACAAACTGATCGAGATACGGACGGCAAACCCTATTCATCAGGTCCATAAAGGCTGCTGGGGCATTGGTTAGCCCGAACGGCATAACCAGAAACTCATAATGGCCATATCGGGTCCTGAATGCTGTCTTCGCTGTATCCTGCTCATAGACCTTCAGCTGATGATATCCCGAGCGTAAGTCGATCTTCGAAAACACACTAGCCCCCTGCAACTGGTCGAACAAATCATCTATCCGCGGAAGAGGATAACGGTTCTTCACCGTCACCTTATTAAGCTCGCGATAGTCTATACACATCCTCATCGACCCATCCTTCTTCTTCACAAAGAGAACCGGAGCACCCCACGGTGAAGTACTCGGTCGGATGAAACCACGGTCCAACAACTCCTGCAACTGACTCATCAGCTCCCTCATTTCTGTAGGAGCCAAACGATAGGGCGCGCGTGCAATGGGAGTAGCACCTGGCACCAATTCTATGCAAAACTCTACCTGTCTGTCCGGTGGGAAACAAGGTAGCTCCTCGGGAAACACGTCGGGGAACTCAGAAACAACATCAACAGCCTCTATATTCTGCTTCTCCTTCTTCGTATCAACGACATATGCTAGGAAGGAGGAACAACCCTTGGTTAAACAACGACTGGCCTGAACCGCAAAAATGAGGCCAACACTGCCCCTACTGCGCTCTCCATATACCGTAATAACACGATCCTCCGAGACCGGTAGCCGAATGATCTTCTTGGAACAAACAATGTCAGCACGCTGCGAAGCTAACCAATCCATACCTACTATGGCATCGAAACTACCGATCTCTATAGGCAACAAATCAATCCTAAATGGATAGCCGTCTATCTCTAACATACACTGGGCATAAACATGCCTAACAACAGAAGCACTGCCATCAGCAAGCTCTATGACTAATGGCTCTGGCAACTCAATAGGCGAAGCAGTAAAATAGGCAGTAAAGGCAAGTGAAACAAAAGAACGATTCGCTCCGGAATCAAACAACACTCGGGCACTATGACCATTTAGAATGAACGTACCCGAAACCACGTCAGCTGTATCTCGAGCTTCCTCCGCTGTCAGCTGGAAAACTCGGCCTCTGGCTGGCGGAACAGTCTCTCTACGAGCGGATGAACCAACAGAACTCTGACCCTGCGCGGGAGGCCTCGACTCTCCCTGCCGCGGAGCCGTACAATCTCTAGACTGATGACCAGGCAGCCCGCAATTAAAGCATAGCGGGTCTCTCGAAGTACATCCGGACTGGGTGTGGCCGGGCTGGCCACAACGAAAGCAACGCACATGGCGGGGATCACACTCCCCGGTGTGCCTCTTGCGACATCTCCTACAGAATCGCTCTCTATTAACCGGCCCTGAACTTGACGCTCCTCCCCTTTGCTCGGATCCCCCAAAACGACTGCCCCTATCATTGGGACTGTGATCTGACCTCTGTGAAGACCGATCCCTCTGCCTATCACCTCCCTCTGACTCGGTACGCCGACGATCGTCACCTCTTGGCGGAAACTGGCCGTAGCGACTGTCTCTATCTCTGTCTCTGCCCCGGTCAGAACCTCCAACATGTCCAGCTGACTGGACCAATCGTGGCTGCTCCTCTACTGGATCCCTACGTGATAGTTCACTCTCTCGTCTACGGGCCAACTCGACTGCCCTGGCATAGGTCGGAATGTAGCCGGTGTCAATAAACTCTCGGATCTCCTTACACAATCCCATTAGAAACCGGTTAATCTTCCGTGACTCCGTGCTAATCTGAATCGGTGCAAACAAACTTAGATCAATAAAAATTTTCTCGTACTCATCAACCGATCGCTGCCCTTGGAATAATGTCAGGCTGTCAATTTCCAACTGAGCTCTTCGGTCCTCGGGACAATACTGCTCCTCGAAACGAGCCCTAAACTGACTCCACGTCATCTCATATGCTGGTCCGTCTCCCATCATATCTCTGATCGTACGCCACCACTGCTGAGCGCTAGTCCGTAACTGGGCACTAGCAAAAGTCGTCATCTGATCGGGGTGGCACCCTGTGATACGGAAGGCCATCTCCATATCCTGCAACCAGTACATGGCCTTTACGGCCCCGGGCTCGCCATGATACTCTGGAGGGTGTGCTGCAAGGAACTCCTTATACTTACATCCCTTGCCTGCCCCTCGTGATGCACCAGCTCCTGAATCTCTGCCCCCGCCTGTACCCTGGGTCTGAGACTGGATACCCTCCGCACGGCCTTTCTCGTAGGCCTCCTGTAGTCGTCGGGCAAACTCCTCATCAGATACTCGTCCCCTGGTAGGACCCTCGGGCCTCTGCTCATCAGCCATAAAATATCTGCATAATACAAACAATATTACTATAATGACATTAATATGATTCTACAATTTCTTAGACCTACACATTAGAAATCAAGCCCAAAGATCTAGACACTGGTTTAAGCCTAAGCATCACTAATGATACTTAAACCTTAAACTAATGCTCTGATACCAAGCTGTAACACCCTACTTTTACGACTAATGCCACATAGGACTCGTAGTCCACGTCATCCAACCATAAGCAACATCATCAAGGGTTAAACAGCTAATTACTACTAAACATCGACATCAAGCATAAAATAACACGGGACGGGAACCAACCCCCGTCAGTAATACCAGTCAACCACAACATAAGTATAGATTACAGTCATCCAAAGGTCACTGGCTAGTAAACCAAACCACAAAATATCAAGACTACTTACGAAAGTAGTCACTAGCTACTGTCCACGTGGCGGGTCTCGGCTACTGCCCGCCGTATCCCTAGCCTCAGTCCTCGTACCTGAGATCCACAGTTAAAACGACAGTCAGCGGAAAGCTGGTGAGTTACTATAAACAACTTTAAAACAGTTTATAAAATAGTTAGCACAATATAACGACTAATAATCAACATGCGGCCGGCCTCAACTGCCTGACGCCTCATCGGGAGCGACCCGGCACAGCCTGCATAGCCCACTCCACAAAGTAGTGGGTTGTCAGGTCCACTGAGTTGGGAATGACCCAACAGGCCTCTCTACTCTGCGTATAGAAACAATACGCGCGATCCACGTGCTCTGCTCTGTGCTAACAAATGTCAACGTATAAAAGGATCCACATCGGACCCGTATAATAAACAACAAAGTAAGTAACTCACCTGAAGCACGACTACAGTCCCGCTATCAATGACAGTCTTTACAAGTCCCAGGCTTAGCTACGAAATCCTGGCAACAATAAACACAACTACACTGTAACGACTAGCTACGGAACTCATAACGACTATACTACTAGCATTTACGGACTCGACATCAGCTATCGGACTCAGACCCACGATCGCGGCCAGGAGCACGGCCACGATCGCGGTCTCGGCCGCGGTCTGGGAGCGCGGGCGTGATCCTACCGCCAGCGATCACTCTTAGCCGCCTCATCCTGATCGCGGGCGCGACCAGATGAGCACGGCCGCGATGCGGCGACGAACAGAGCAGGTTATGCTCTGTTTTTCGATTGCTACGGGAATCATATCCCAATTCGATTCTACCCTTCTTAGGGGTTATAAATTAACCCCAGTTCACGATATTTACTTAATATAATGATTCAACTCATTTTGATATGATTTACCAACCTTAACGAGCTTCGGCGGCTAAATTAAGCTTCAATCTTGGAGTGGGATCGAGCTCTCCAATTTTGCTTGATTCTGATCTTCTCCTCACTTCTTTCTCTGGAGCTCAACTAGGAGAACACACATACACACACATATACTTCCATTAAGTTTTGATGGAATGAAAAGAATGAAACATAATGAACTATATATACGTTTCCGGTCCCGAACTCAATTAAAACGGGTATGATACTCATTTATCACTGGGTAAGCATCCGTTAACCCAATTAATCTCAAATTAATGACTTGGGCTTAGAATGTCAATTAAGCCATTAAAACAACCCCAAATCTCCGATTACTATCAAACCGGTCATTCTCTCAACCGACCAAAATTACACGTAATAGCAACCTACTTTACCAACTCACGTGCAATTAATCAATTAAAATCCACCAACTCATTAAGACAACTCTTAAGGCAAATAAATAAATTACACGTACCTGCTGCTAGATTCCGGATGTTACACCTACACCAATTTAGGACCACTTCTGAATTCTAACACTTAAATTATTTTTCTGTTTTAGATGCCCGAACTTCGGTCCATGTACAAATTCGAATTAAACCTAAATTCGAAGCATGCTATATTCGAAATTGTCATAATTTCGAACATATTTGAATTTTGAACCATTCGAATTTGTTCTTGTTTCTAATCATTTTCCAGATTTTAATTCTAAGTCATTTTATACTTATGTCCTGGTATGATATAAATTTTGCCAACTTAAAAACACTTCATTCCCATCCTTTTAACACTAAAATTAACACCTTCATGTACCAATTCAGATCCTATTTGCCCCTTTTTCCATCATTTTCGAACACACATAGTAAAACACACACAAATCTCAAAATTCATACTTATAGCCCGAATCTGATGCTGAAATTTAATATGTATCAACATAAGCACTAGATTTAAACAAATCTTTAACCATATAACACATGCATCCATGTTTGAATCTCCAAAATAAAATTTTCGGTTCATATAGAAACCGAACCAAATGTTCCAAATATCGAAATTTAAAGAGATTTTTACCTTAATTCGATGATTGCAGATGTTATATTTCCTTCCAAACAATCTTGTTTCAGATATTTAGCTTCAAAATCCAAGCTTTGATGATTTCCAAATTTTTAGAGAGAGATAGAGCCCAGAGAGAGTTTGTAGAGAGAGAGTGGAAATGTTCAAATGAAAGACCATTTGGTCTTCTAATCACTTCTTTCAACTTTTGGCACATTTCACCACTCTACTTATCCGGTTCCATTAAATACTGATTTCTATAAAATAAAGAATTCTATCTTTATTTTATTTTATTTTCCTCAACAATTATTAGTAAATTTATTTACTTAAATAAATTGAAATTTCTTAAATTCTAAATAAAACAACCAACTTTATAATTTATCCAAAATCAGTACCAACTTAACTTACATAATTCAACATTTAACTAATTAAACCTCAATCACACTAATTAGAATCTAAGGATGTTACATGGTCTGACAAATGGTCTGACATGGACAACCGTTCCGTTTTCCGTTAACGAGCATTTCAAATCAACCGCCCAACTGTTTCTCTCTCATACCCACTCACATTCAAATCCTATAAATACCCCCAACTGTTTCATCTTCGTCTTCCTCACTACTTCCATAACCTCCTAAGAACCCTAAACCTTCGACTAAGTGTCCTGTGCTTCTACTACTCTCACTACTTCCCAAATGCCTCACCGTAACAAGCCCTTTCTACCAGTGTTGTTGGTGTTGATGTTCAAAAACAACCATCAGTCACCACAATGCTAACCCAGAAACCTACCAACTACCTTGCAAACCTAACCATCCCCAAAAATTAGGTGGGAAAAGGCTACGATGAAATGGTGAAGTTTCTGAAAGTTCATCCGTTGAACTATGCCATGACTGCCTCTCCTAGTGTCCTGTACCAGGAGATGTATATGAGTTCTAGTACACTTGTGCCTACGACCCAGATACCAAAGTCATCAAGGGCACCATACTCAATGGGACTCAGACCATTGCGATCAACACTCATCTGATCAGGGAATTTCTTCGTCTCCCTGTGGATGATCAGCCTCAGGCCGAAGATGAACAGATGAAGAATCTGCTGCACTTCTGTGGTGTAGCAGAACCAAAGGTTGGAGCAACGCTGTTCAGGAAGGATTTGTCTCCTACCTACAGTTTTCTGTTTGCCTCAATGGTCATGTGCTTCAGCAGTAAGGTTGGTTCCTTTGACCAACTAAGCCGTGATGAGATTCCTATAGTCCTACAGCTTGTGGATGGGGACTACAATCAATATGGCCAGATGGAATTTCATGAATTTGAGGAATCTGGTGCAGCAGGAGACACGTCCAACTGCTGTTCGTTATCCCAGATTTCTGAGCCTCATTTTCAAGTATGTTTGTGGTGAGCATCTGTAGAACTCTCAGCCTTTACTTCGTACTGCCATTTTTCCTGTTATAGGTAATAGAGTTTTCTACACTTCGGTTCTCCCAAATGAGCCTCCTCTCTCTACTCCAATGAGGAGGCTGGTAAGATTGGTGGAAGGACCCTCTGCTGTGAGGGTGGATCCAGAAGCTGCTCCCAAAAGAAAATCCAAAACCAGGACCAAGTTTGTTAAAAGGACCCTAGAAACGTCTGAAGCTGGGCCTGTCCACAAGAAGGCCAAAACAGCTAAGTCTAAGTCTGGACCCTCAGCCTCAGTGGCTGAGGGGGAGCAGGCTTCTCACCCTGGTTCATTTGTTGAACCTGAAGCCTCTGTGGCACTTGAGACTATGGAACAGGCCAACCCACCTGTTTTTCGACCCAGTCTCCAAACCTGTCCAATCTAAACCTCTCACCTCTCCATAATCACCCACCTCATCTCTCAGATCATACCAAAGAAAAACCATCGCCAAAAAGAAATCAACCACCAAAACAGCCAAATGTATTGTAAAATTTATATTGATTATTGATTAAATCAGCTCAGACAGGTTATTGCAAATAGGGGGAGATTGTTAGGCACAAAAAGGCCTCAGTCAGACCTGCTCTACATCTGAGGGGGAGATTTTTAATCAAACCTGTTGATGCACTTAAAGGTAAAATTTAAGGCCTGTTTATGCCTTAATGAAACCTGAAAAGTGATTTGCAATATCAGCCCAAAGCTGTTTACCATGTTGCATTCGTTGCAACAAAGGAAGTTTGTCCAAGATGTTCTGTTTGCTGAACAGGCTGGACATAAACTGTCTACGCTGCTCTATTCTATTGAGCAGCTTGGACAGTTTACAAGTGTTTTGTTCTTTGTGAACAAGTTAAACACTTTATTGGAATATATTTCCAAGTCCTCATGTATTGGTTTTTACTACAAAATCAGTTTACAAGTCAAAGACAAAGTGGAAAACAGATTTGCACAACCTGCCCACGCTGTTCTGTTACATGAAGACAAACGGATATCTGAAATCGATGACAGACCTTTTCTTATATCAAAATGGCGTTAGCAAAAGAAGAAAGATGCAAAGTTGACATTCCTCTTTTGGTTAAAGCCTTATGCAACAATGACAAAAAGGAAAAGACAAAGATTTTGCCATGTGATGACAAATATACTTTATCAGAACGTGCAGAAAGGTGTTTTGTCTTTTTGGAAAGACTTTCCACTATCTCATCTGTCCAATGAAGAAGCCTCACTGAGATTCTCATTTTTAGTATAAAAGGAAGCTTCTAAGGATTATGAGATATCAAGAGTGAGAAATCAGAACGTGCATTGAAGTGTGTTATTCCATGCATGCAAGTCTGCTTATATAAAACAGTAGAGTGTGTCTAAGCTATTTATGCTTAAGCTGTCCATCTGAGTCTTGTAAAAGCAGTGAGTGCATCTAAGTGAGGGTAGTCATTGTGTCTAGTCTGAGTGTGTCTAAGATTAGCTGAACAACTATTGTATCTGTCATCTCATCTTGAACCTTTCCGCATTCAAGCTTGTTTTTAGTTAACACTTGTTAATAATATACACAAACATTGAGAAAAGATTGTTAAGTTTTTTAAATAGCTGTATTCACCACCCCCCCCCCCCCCCCTCCACACCTTAGAACTATACACTTGGGAAACCTTTTGGGACCTACATTAGACCTAAAATACACGATATAAATTCGTTTAATGTCCCAAATAACACTTACTTCGTTCTTTGTGAGATAAACCGACAAAAACTAAAGGTAAGTTCGAGTTGGAACTGTAGGATATTCGTGGAACGGAACCAAAGTCGTGAAATAGAGAGAAGTTCGAGATCGCCCTTGCAAGTTCGTAATCACCGTTGTAAGTTCGAGAGGTATTAAATTCATGAGTAGGTGTCTGAATTGAATGCACATTCACTATTGATAGTCCCCTCTTACTGTGCTTCGAACTTACCTCAGTTAAGTTCGTGTGAACATAGGTTCATACGAACTTAAGTTCAAATTTGAAAAACATAGAAAAATTTTCAACTTTTGAAACTTTTTCAACTTTACGAAACACTTCACACCAAGCAAACAGATTATCACCCAATTTTTGGTTCTCTAACTAAAATGCAACCAAGAATCTGACGTCGATCCTATTTATTTAAAATTTACCTAAAAAAGAAATTAAATAAAATAAAATAAACTAAACTAATCTAAAAGCTTAAAATAAATTGCAAGAACAAAAATAATCACACTAACAATTTTTGCGAGAGAGTCATAGAAGGTCCAATCAGATAGCTTTGCCTACTCACTTTCGGTGTTACACTTTCACACTTTGGAATTTTTTATTCCTTTTATTATTTATTGTAACATACATACCATGTCCATTGTCGATATGTTCGTCCACTTAAGCACTTAACACTTAATATTTCCCTTTTGGCCTTTTTATTTATCATGAAATCACCTTATGTGTCCCACGCTTAAACATAATTCTGTGATAAAGATAGACATACAATCATTATGACTTTTTGGTATTTGCAAATCATCTTTAAAAGGAAAACTTCAGACACAGTTCTGTATTTACATACAACTGAGTGTCTTAGTTTGTCTTAGGGTAGAGCATACTTCTTGTATTTAGACAAGACAGCGGTGACATGTCTAGCTATATTGAGTCAAAACAGCGGTGACAGGTTTGTACTTACGTACAACAAAAGCGACATGTCTTGACTCTCTTTACGTCTCATACTTGCTCTTTTTTTAAGATGTATTTTGATGAAGCCATACATCCCCCAGACTGATTTACATACCTCATTCATAATTATTGTATGTGAGCCTCTAACACAGAAATTTATACATTTGGGTCGTACATCTAAGCTAGTTACACATATGAAAATTTCTTGATTGATTAATTAGCTTTTAGGAAAACCGTGATGTTTAATGCCTACCAACATATCAAAACATGAACATGTATATCACTTTGATTTTAGAGTGCATTATGTGTGAAAGTTTAACACTTAGAGTTTGTTAGGTTGTGCTAAATTTCGACATGTTGAACCTTAGACTCTAAGACTTCTCTCTATGGTTTCATTTTTCTCTTTTTATGAATTTTTCATGCTTTTCTCTCATTTTTTAAGTAAATTACCTAATAAGACTAACTAAAACTAAAAAAAAAATTAATCAAAAAAGATTATCAACTGATGTCAGGTTACTCTATATTTCGCATCCCATTCAGTTGGACTAACAACTCAAAACATGATCTATCAAATTCTTTTGTGAACAGATCCGCAAAGTGGTCTTCCGTTGGAACTTTTACCAATTTTATCAGGTTTTTCTCAACACAGTCACGAATAAAATGATGTCTTATATCTATGTGCTTAGTCTTACTGTGCTTTACCGGATTATTGGTTATAGCGATTGTGGATTGGTTGTCTATCCTAATGGGAGTATGAGTTTAAGTCAAACCGTAATCCCGTAATTGTTGTTTAATCTACAGAATATGTGAACAGCAACTACCCGCAGCTACATATTCGGCCTCGCATGTTGATACGGCTACCGAAGTCTGTTTCTTGCATTGCCAGGACACCAGTCTCCCTCCTAGGAACAGACAACAACCCGTTGTTGACTTTCAATTTAAGGTAAACCCTCCATAATCTGAGTCTGTGTAGGATTCCAAATCCAGATCTCCATCAGCATGATACCAAAGTCTCAGCTTCGGTTTCGACATCAGGTTTCTCAGAATCTTCTTCACAGCTTTCATGTGCATCTCTTTGGGGTTAGCTTGAAACCTGGCACAGTTACAAATAGCTAACATTACATCAGGTCGAGAAGCAGTTAAATGCATAAGTGACCCGATCATGGCCCGATATAATGTCGGATCTACATCAGTATCACTATCGGTACCCGGTCCGAGATTGTAATTGACTTGAATTCTAGTACAAAAATGTGATGTAAGCTTTGTTCCTTCCATCCCGAAGTGCTCTAATATTTCATAGACATACTTCATCTGATGAATGAACATCCCCTCCTTTCGTTGTTCAACTTGTAAACCTAGAAAGAAGTTTAGCTCTCCCATTGCACTCATCTCAAACTTGGACTTCATAACCTTCTTAATATCCTTGCATATTTGTTCGTTTGACGACTCAAAGATGATGTCGTCCACATAAACTTGTACAAGTAAGAAATCATCACCTTTCCTTTTAATGAACAGTGTAATATCTATTCTCCGTCTCTCGAATCCATTTTCCATGATATGAGTAGACAGTGTCTCGTACCACGCCCTAGGTGCCTGGTGTAATCCATACAAAGCCTTATCAAATCTATATACTGTGTCTGGATACTTAGGATCAGTAAACCCTCGCGTTTGCTCGACATACACCAACTCCTTCACATTTTCGTACAAGAAGGCACTCTTGACGTTTAGCTGATAAACTTTAAAGCGTGTGAAGAACGCAAACGCGAGAAACAGTCGGATTGCTTCAAGCCTTGCTTCTCGTGCAAACACCTCATTGTAATCTATCCCTTCTTCTTGGTTAAACCCCTTGACTACAAGTCTTGCCTTGTTACGAGTAACGATGCCTCGATCATCCATTTTGCACTTAATGACCCATTTGGTTTCTATTGCAACTTCTCCACAAGGTAAAGGAACCAACTCCCATACTTCCAGCTTTTTGAACTGTGAGAGTTCTTCTTGCATTGTTTTAACCGAAGAATTATCCTTCATATCCATTTGTACATTCTTCGGCTCAACTTGTGATATGAAACAAGAGTACAGATATGTGTGAAATGCCTCGAACTCATTGATCATTGATAACAAGGTTGTGTTATTATTCACACTACTCCGAGTTCTCACACCAGCCTTTGGATTCGCTATGATGTCTTCAATAGGATCATCCTTATTGGCTATCGATGTTTCATTTGCATCGACCTGAAGGTTGTCTCCCAGATTCGATCCTATTTTGCCTAATGGTGGTGTGACTTTAGATGGAACATCCTCCTCATGATCACTGTCTTCTGAGGTTGTACTATTTGTCTGATTCACATCATTAGACGACAATGATTCTTCGGTTGTTGTGGACCCGTCTTCTGTCTAAGGATTTTCTTTTGATTTCGTGGGAATGATCGAATTGGAAAATACCATACCCTAGTCATTAAGATTTAAGGTCGAGAAATCATTTTCCAAGGTAAATGCATCACCACTAAACGGAATGTTAAATGATTCAAACACAGTGTCATAATCAAATAACCATTCTGGACCAATTTGGGGTTCATGTGAATAACTTGTTACATCAATATTAAACACAATTTCTGTTTACCAGTAGTTTTATTAAAAGCCCTCTTATTTGGTGAATTTGGGACATAACCTTGGATGTATCCTTCGTCTGCCTTTTCACAAAACGTAGGTTGATGTTTCGTTTTTAACAAAGTGCATGGTACCCCAAATGGTTCAAAGCCAGTTGAATTCGGTGGTCTTTTATTTAAAATCTCGTAACGGGTTTTGTTCAGAAATTTGACAATAAGGACTCTGTTTAGCACATGACATGCGGTATTCACTGTCTCCCCCCAAAACATAGTGGGAAGCTTTGAATCTGAGAGCATACTCCTTGATGCCTCAATCAATATCCTGTTTTTCCGTTCTGCCACCCCAATATCCTGTTTTTAGTAAGGAAGTATACACCAATCCGAGAGCATACTCGTTGTTGCCTCGATCAATATCCTGTTTTTAGTTAGGAAGTATACACCAATTACAACATTTTTAAATTTTGTTCCATTATCACTTCTGAAACGTTTTACCCTTTTCCCATATGAGTTCTCATATTGGTCTAAGAACCCAATTAGCGTGGCTGTTGTCTCGTTCTTTGTACCTAAAAAGAAACCGAAGAAAAACGTGAGTAATCATCAGTAATAACTAAACAAAACCAACTCCCACCTATATCCTTTTGTTTATTGGACCGAAAAGATCCATATGCAACAGGTCAAAGGTGGAGGAGATTGGATTTGTGTGTCTTCTTATGTTGTTTCCCTTTCTTGCACGGCACACAATTATCTTCAAACTGAAAACTCTTCAGTGAAACACCTTGCACAAGGCCATATTTAGTGATGAAATTCATCTTCCTTAAGTGCAATTGTGCCATATGCCTGTGCCACAACAAAGATTCAGACTCTAAAGCTTTGGACAACAAACATGTCGACCTCATCGAAGATTCTGCTATGGTCATATCCTTCATATACAGATCGTTCTTCTTTGGAGCCCTCATCATTATCCATTTTTTCGGAATATCAAATCCAGGCTTTAGCACTAATGCTTATTTCTCAGTAAACATCACTAAATTTTATTTATTACAAATTTAAGACACACTAATGAGATTGTGATCAAGCTTAAATACATAGTAGAGCTGCTCCAGTGTGCTTTTCCCATTAGTGACTGTTCCTATCCCAGTGATATCACCTCCCTTATTCCCAGCAAATGAGACAAATCCCTTATACCCACTTTTGAAGTCTGTGAGTAGACCTTTTTTCCCCAGTCATGTGTCGAGTGCAACGTCTATCAATGAAACGTTTGTTGTTTAGACCTTTGTTAACTCCTGCACACGCAGGAAAACAAATTAACTATGACGGGAAACCCAAGCCATGACTGACTTGGTAATACCATTCTCATCCACAAACTTAAACTCTTTCAAATACCCATCTCTCCTTTCAGGTGACTTAGGTTTTTGAGCAAGAACCGGTTGTTGAGCTGAGTGATTAATATCCACTCTTGGCCTTTGGGTTGTCTTTTGTTGTGGAGCCCTAGAGTAATTTCTGTTATAATGCATTTCAGTGTTATAAATCTGCGCTCTACCAGGTGTCTGATGTCTGTTAAGAGTATGAGACCTAACTGGTGTGTAACTTCTCTTAGGTGTATGATTCGTAATGACAGGTTAGGGAATAGACCTTGATTGACTAGGCAATCTATTCGGTGAATTATTCCTAAGTCCTTCATATATTCTGTTAGACACCGGCGGTTGTTTACTACCTACGCGTGATGTCACATTCGAGTTCTTCTTTGAACTTTGAGAACTACTCATGGTTGCATTACTAGGCTGTGTTTTTAAGCTTGTTGTTCTTGCTTCCCAATATTTGGTGTAGACTTTCTTTTAGGGACAACTTGATGCAACATGACCTTTTTCATGACATTTCAAGTAGGACATTTAATCAATAGACTTCTTAAAAACATTCTTTTACTTAGTTGGTTTGTATCAACAACTTTGTTCAACTCCTCCTGTTTATTATCATTAATTGTTTTAGGTTCTTCTAGTTTAAACACACTACTAGACTGCACAAACGTTACCGTTTCCTTAACCTGAGGAGTATTTGTTGACACCTTTTTCGTTGACCCTTTATCTGTCTTAGTTAACTTTTCTTCCTCTGATTTAACTGTTTCCTTGGTCTCATCCTGAGGGATAGACACATAGGTACTATTGAAAGGTGGAGGCACATCCTGATATCCTTGGCCAATAGGTTTCTTAGACTGTCTCTGCGAATCTAAGATTTTTCCTAAGTTCAAGGACGAGTTCCTAAACTTCTCAATTTTACTATTATCTTCGGCAACCTTAACCCTAGCTTCTGCTAATTCTACATCCTTAAGGGTGATCTCCTTTCTCAATGATTTTACAAGCTCATAAATTAGTTCCATCCTGACACATTGTTCGCTCAATTTGTCTTTCAAAACTATTACATCTGGAGCATCAACTTTCATTTTCGCCCTAAGATCTTCCTTAATCTCTAATAGACTAGCATTTTTCGATTTTAAAGCTTGAATTTGAGCTGTCATGGATGAATGTGATTCCTACACTAAATTTAATTTATCATTTAAAGTAGTACAAAAAACACATAAATCATGAAAAGTTGAAAAGTTGAGAGATACCTTTTTCCGATCAGATTCCACGTTGGCCATCTGAGCTGCAAACTCTAGAGTCGTTAGCTCCTCAGATTTTTCCATAACTAATGGCTTTGTATCAGGCTGTTGGGTGTTCTTCTTATTTTCCTTTTCAGCTCCACTATCAGTCTGAGTCACTTCATCCATAAAAGCTCTAGCGTTTAACTCCGGATGCCAATTCCAATTATAAGTACCATCTAACTGTCTGTTAGATGATACGTTTGTCAGCAATCCAACTACTGAAGCTTGATTCCCTGAATTGGTTAAATTCTGACATCCCGGATTCTGATAGTTATCCATCTTTGGCCTCTTTCATTCTCGAGCGAAGTGTCCCAACCCCTAACAGTTGTAACACTTTACTTTTGACTTATCAAATCCAACAATGCTCACACTAAGGTTTCTCCCAGTTCTTTTTATAAACCTCTTAACCCTCTGTCTGACCATGGCTAGTTGCCATTGCAGGTCCATCTGCTCTAAATCATCTGGATCTACTTGATCATAATCCTCCTCCCATAGAGTTGGATTGTTAATCTTTCCCTGTATGCAATTACCATATGCTGCCATAAACAATGCAAGAAGCTTTAGTTGCTCATCTGCTGTCTTAGCACTCATAGGCATTTTGGTGTATCTCTGAGAAGATGATCTTGAATTATGTGGTTGATCTTCTAGTTTTGAAAACCCTAGAAAGGCCCTACCACTAGATTCTTCAGCTTCTGCAGGTATGCCTTCCTCTTCTCAAGAATAGAACGTTGTAGCCCCCGACTTAGGTACACTTGAAGGGGATGGCTTAGACTTGCCGAAGTAAATATCAGCATCTTGTACCTGATGCTATTCCATCTCCTTCTTTTCTATCTTAAAGTTATAAGCTCTCAGTGTTCATGTAACTTCTTCAAAAGAGACAGTGGCCAGTTTATCTTCATCATGCTTTATCAACACAGTGTACATCTCCCACTTTGGTGGTAACGCATCTAGAATTTTTCCAATATTATCAGATTCTTGATACTTAACTCTGTGGTTATCAAGTTCTGTCAGAAGATGATAGAACCTTTTGACTATGTCATCCAAGTTCTCATTCTACAAACCCTTAACGATTGAAAATTGTTGTTTTAACAACTCAGTTCTCCCCTTTCTAACCCACGGATTTCCCTCATACCTCTTCACAACGAGATGTACTATAACAGATATTATTCTAGGGCTGAACAGCAAAGACCAATCCAAAGGCAAACATTAGAAGTTAAAAACTTGAATTCACAACCTGTTCTTGATCAAAAACCCAAGTAAGCTGAAAGGAGAGATGGGTATTTGAAAGAATTCACGTTTGTGGATAAGAAAGGTATTACCAAGTCAGTTATAGCTTGGGTTCCCCGTGATAACTAACTTGGTATGTTTCATGTGCAAGAGTCGGCTACAGGTCCATGCAATTAATTGTATGTGGATAGTGGTTGCTCTCGACACATGACAGGGGAGCGAAGTCTACTGACGGACTTCAAAAGCGGGAATAAAGGATTTGTATCTTTTGCTGGGAATAAAGGAGGTGATATCACTGGATTAGGAACGTTCACTAGTGGGAAAATCACTCTCGAGCAAGTCTACTATGTAGAGAAGCTTGATCTTAATTCTCATTAGTGAGTCTCAGATCTGTGATAGGCAACATTCAGTAAACATTACTAAATCCTGGATTTAGGATAGCTGAAGAGTGGATAATGATGAGGGCCCGATGGTAGAAAATCTGTACATGATGGACATGTCCATAGTAGAATCTTCGATGGGATCTACATGTTTATTATCTAAAGCATCAGAATCAGAATCTTTGTTGTGGCACAGGAGAATGGCTCACTTGCACTTAAGGAAGATGAATTTCATCATTAAAAATGGCCTTCTACAAGGTGTAGCAATGAAGAGCTTCAAAATTAAAGACAAGTGTGTGCCATGCAAGAAAGGGAAACAACACAAGAAGGCACACAAGTCCAAGACACAGAACTCAATTTCCTCCACTTTTGATCTATTGCATATGAACCTTTTTAGTCCAATCAACAAAAGAAGTATAGGTGTAAGTTGGTAATGTTTAGTTATCACTGATGATTACTCAATATTTTCTTGCATTTTCTTTTTAGGTACAAAGGACGAAACAACAGGCACGCTGATTGGGTTCTTAGACCAAGTAGCAAACTCCTATAGGAAAAGGGTGAAGCGTCTTCGAAGTGAAAATGGAACTGAGTTCAAGAATGCAATAATGGATCTATATTGTCCGACTAAGAGCATAGTGCATCGGTTTAATGCACCATATAAGCCATAACAAAATGGAGTGGGAGAACGAAAGAACAGGACATTGATTGAAGCAGCAAGGACTATGCTTTCAGATTCAAAGCTTCCTACAATGTTTTGGGGGAAACAGTGAATACCGCTTGCCATGTTTTAAACAGAGTCCTAACTGTCAAATTTTTTGAACAAAACTTGTTACAAGATTTTAAATAAGCATCCACCTAATTTAACTGGTTTTGAACCATTTGGGGTGTCGTGCACTTTGTTAAAAACTAAACATCAACCTAAGTTTGGAAAAAGGCACACGAAGGATACTTCCTAGATTATGTCCCAAATTCACCTAACAAGAGGGGTTTTAACAAAACCACTGGTACAGTAGAAATTGTGTTTAACATCGATGTTACCAGTTATACACAAGAGCCCGAAATAGGTCCAGAATGGAAATTTGATTATGACACTTTATTTAAATCATCTATCATTCCTTTCAGTTGTGATGCAAGAAATTTGGAGAATGACTTCTCAACTCTAAATTTTGATGAAGAGGGTAGAGTCTTTTCTAATTCTAGCATTCCTATAACAACTGAAGAAGTACTATCGTCAGAAGAAGAGTCCCCATCAACTAAAGCACCTTCGTTTCCTATTAATGTGAATCAAACAAACAGTCCAGCCTCAGAAGAAGATGACCACGAGGAGGATGTTCGGTCTGAAGTCACACCCACGATAGGAGAAATAGGATCTAATATGCGTGACAATCTTCAAGTCGATGCAGTTGAAACATCAAACGTACATAAGGATCACCCACTTGAGGACATTATTGGGAATCCGAATGCGGGAGTGCGAACTCGAAGTAATGTGTATATTGACACAGGGTTGTTATCGATGATTAAAGACTCTGAGGCATTCCAAACTTGTTTGTACTCATGCTTCATTTCTCAGGTTGAGCCAAAGAATATTCAAATGGCTCTAAAGGACATTTCTTGGGTTGAAGCAATGTAGGAGGAACTCTCATAGTTCAACAAACTGCAAGTCTGGGAGATAGTCCCTTTGCCTCGTGGAGAAGTTGCAATAGGAACCAAGTGGGTCTTTATGTGCAAAAGAGATGATCGAGGAATTGTTACTCGAAACAAGGCAACACTCATAGTCAAGGGTTTCAATTAAGAAGAAGGAATTGACTACAATGAAGTGTTTGCACCAGTAGCAAGGCTTGAAGCTATTAGATTATTTCTTGCATTTGCGTTTTTCAAAGGCTTTAAAGTTTATCAACTAGACGTCAAGATTGCCTTCTTGTACAGGATAGTGTATGTCGAGCAACCGCCAGGGTTTACAGATCCTAAGTATCCGGACAGCGTATATAAATTGGATAAGGATTTGTATGGATTACATCAGGCACTCAGGTCTTGGTACGAGACACTATCTACTCACCTCTTGGAAAATGGGTTGGAGAAAGGATGTAAAGATAGTCCACTTTTCGTTAAAAGGAAAGATGATCTTCTTTTGGTACAAGTTTATGTGGACGACATAATCTTTGGGTCGTCAAATGAACAGTTTTTCAAGGATTTTGAGAAGGTTATGAAGTCAAAGTTCGAGATAAGTGAAATGGGAGAGCTGAATTTCTTTCTAGGGTTACAAGTTGACAAACGAATGGAGGGTATGTTCATTCATCAGACGAACTATGTGTATTATATACTAGAACGCTTCAAGATGGAAGGTACAAAGCTCACATCACATTTCAGCACTCCAATGCAAGTCAATCACAATCTCGGACTGGGTACCGATAGTGATACTGATGTGGATCCGACATAATATCGGGCCATGATCGGGTCACTTATGTATCTAACTGCTTCCAGGCCTGACATTATGTTTGTTGTTTGTTTATATGCCAGGTTTCAAGCCAATCCTAAAGAGATGCATTTGAAAGCTGTGAAGCGGATTCTGAGATACCAGAAGTTAAAATCGAAGTTGGGCCTTTGGTATCATTCTGATGGAGATCTAGAGTTGGAAGCTTACACAAACTAGGACTATGAAGGGGTGCAACTTGAACATAAAGTCAACAACTGGAGGTTGTCAGTTGTTATGAAGGAGACAGGTGTCCTGTCAATGCAAGAAATAGACTTTGGTAGCCGTATCCACATGCGAAGCCGAATATGTAGCTGCATGTAGCTATTGTTCACAAAAACAAATGATGTAATTAATTCAAAGTTAAGGTTCGGGGGTGCAAACCTCCAAATAGCTAAACTCGTAAATAATAAAGACGTAGTATGTTGATTAATGCGTTCTATTGCAATCCTCTGCTTTCTTCTCCAACAAGAAAGTCGCATCTCTCTCTAGAATTTCCCCTAACTTATTTTACAATTCCTCCCTAAAAACTTTATAAAATGTGATGCTACAAGTTGGAATTTGTTAGTTTATCAATAATCTACAAGAATCAAGGATCAAAACAAAATAAACATTCCCCTAATTCTTCAATTGTTCATGTGTTTTAGCTGACTTGGAACCTACGTTGATTAGGAAAAAGTTAAGAAGACAGCACCCTTAAATCCCAAATTGATCCTTAAAACATGCATAAAAACATCATAAAAATCATGCACATGCTTTTGGGTAATGTTTAATTTGATTTTGAAGCATTTTTTGGGCTGAATTAACAAGGCAAATTTGGACCCAGAGACTTAGCTTCCCCTCACCAATAAGTCCGAGAATTGTGAACACGTAGAGTGGGGATGGTGTCTGTGATCATGAATTGAGGTGTGTTTGTGTGTTTATACGATTGTATGCATCTCCTCTCCTTCCTTAATTCCTTGTTTAACAACTTAGTCTTTAACCGAACATGTAATTTCTGATTTTTAGTTAATAATGTAATTTAATTACATTATTAGTATTGTAAATTTAATTAAGTATTTGAATTATTTAATTAAGTAAAATTATATGTTATGGATGATAAAAATAAAGATGAAATCTTTGTTTAGGTTGTGTCCTCATGCAAAGGGGAAAAGTTATTGCCTATGCTTCAAGGCAATAGAAAGATTACGAGAAAAGTGCACGAACTCATGATCTTGAGTTGGCTGTCGTTAGCTTTGCACTGAAAATCTGGCGTCACTATCTCTATGGAACCAGGTGTCAGCTTTATACTAACCATAAAAGCCTTAAACAACTATTTACTTAAAAGGATCTGAACATGAAACAAGGACGGTCCTAGGAGCTTATTAAGGACTATGATTGCGATATCTTATATCATCCCGGCAAAGCTAACGTGGTCGCGGATGCTTTTAGTAGAAATGTCTACCCAGAAAGTGTTGTTATGCCCTGACTCAGGTTGTATTTTCTTTTGATCTTAATGAAGATATCAAATCTGCTCAAGCCGAGGCACTGAAAGAAGAAAATCTCTTTTCTGATAATCTAAACGGGTAATTGCAATTTCTGTCTATGAATCATTTGGGACTTCAATGTCTCAAAGGAAACCGAATCTGAATTCCTAAATATGGTTCTATTCACAACACTCTTCTATCTGAAGCCCATGAGTACAAGTTATCTATTCATCCTGGAAGCTCAAAGATGTACTTCGATCTAAAAGCTGATTATTGGTGGCCAGGGATGGAGAAAGACATTGGTCAATTCGTTGAAAGCTGCAGAGTCTGTCAGATGGTTAAGGCAGAACACTAGAAACCCTTCAGGGATATGCAACAACGAATAGTTTGTGAGTGGAAGTGGGAGCATATAACCATGGATTTTGTCACAAAGTTGCCTAAAACCAGAAGACAGCACGACTCCATCTAGGTAGTCGTGGATCGTTTAATGAAATCAGCTCACTTCATACTGATGAAAGAGACATACTCCCTTGATAGATTGGCACTAAGGTACATCACCGAAGTTATTTCTCATCATGGTGTACCAAAGTCTATCGTCTCTGATCGTGATAGTCGTTTCTCTTCAAGATTATGGAAAGCGCTACAAGACGGGATGGGTACTCGAATCTCTATGAGTACTGCTTGTCATCCTAATGCAGATGGCCAGAGTGAACACACTATCTTAGCTCTGGAAGATATGATTCGTGTCTGCATTCTTGATTTGGGTGGTAACTGGGATGACTATTTACCTTTGGTCGATTTCTCATACAACAACAGTTATCATTCAACGATCAAGATGGCTCCTTTTGAAGCTCTATATAGAAGAAAATGCAGAATGCCCACCTGTTGGCGCGAAACAGGTGAATCACCATTAGTGGGTGCTGCCCTTCTATAGTTGACCCATGAGAAGATTTAACTTGTTTGAAGGAATATTATTAAAGCTTAGAGCAGGAAGAAATCTTATTATGACAATCGTCATCGATCAATCAGTTTTGCGGTCAACGATTGGGTTATGTTGAAAGTATCCCCAATGAAGAATGTGGTCTGATTCATAAAGCGAAACAAGCTAGCTCCAAGGTTCATGGTCCATTCAAGATCGTTGAAAAGATAGGGAATCAATCCTATCGTCTTGAATTGCAAACAGACTTAGCTGGAGTACATCCTGTATTCCATGTTAGCCATCTACGAAATAGCTTGGCTGACGAAAGAGAAGTTCAAATACCACATATTTATCTGCAAATTGACGAGAAGCTTCGTGTGGTTAAGAGCCAGAGTGTATTCTGGACTCGAACACCAAAAAGCTTTGAAATAAAGAGGTGCAGATGGTACTCGTTTAGTGGAAACACCACAACGATTCACATTAGTCTTGGGAATAAAAGATGTGATGAAAACTACGTATCCAAGTCTGTTCGAACATAGCTAACTTCAAGGACGAAGTTTGGGCGTGGTGGAGCCCATTCTGTAACAACCTAGTCTTTAACCGAACATGTAATTTCTGATTTTGAGTTAATAATGTAATTTAATTACATTATTAGTATTGTAAATTTAATGAAGTAATGAAATTATTTAATTAAGTTAAATAATATGTTATGGATGATAAAAATTAAAGATGGAATCTTTATTTAAAGAAATCAGATGTGGAGGGACAAAAAGTGTCAAAGTCCAAAAGTTATGAAATAAAAAGATCTCAAGTCTTTCATTTCTCCATTTCTATCACTTTCCTAATCTTCAAGCTCTCTTTTTCTCTCTCAAATCTGCTGGAAATCGAAAATCAGAAGAAGTTCGTGGGATTATCTAATTATTATCAAGAATCAGTGGAAATTAAGTTGAGAAACTAATTTCCAAGCTTTAGTTTTAATTTGAGAATTTAAAAAGAAAATTCAAAATTATAAATATGTGAAATTGATGTTGCATGTTTGTAATATCAGTTGCAAAACATTTATTGAAGTTCCTCGAAGCTTCAGAACTATAAATCGTTCGTCAAATCGTCGAAATAGTTAAGAAATCTGACTTTTTATGAATTTTTGTGTTCTTGAGAAAAAAGTATATCTTTTGGACGAATCTGGAATATTTAATGTGTTTAAGATGGGGAAAATAGTGTAGAAACACCCCAATAATGATAATATAACATTAAATTTGATTGCATGTGTTTAAAAATAAGTTTGGCAAAATTTTTGAAAAAACCCGTATGGGTCGACCTGCATATCTGCAGGTCGACTCGGCGAGTCGCCTAGAACATCAATAAAATCTGATAAAATTTCTAAGTAAAGGATCCGAATTCGGACGAGACCCGAATCTTGGATGGGATCCGACTTCGGATTGACCCAAATTTCGGATGGGTCAATCTCAGATCAAATTATTAATGGGTTTTCCGGATGCATGCGAATTTGGCCGAGATCCGAATTTCAGACTTCGACTCGGCGAGTCGGCGAGTCGGTCCCAGTGATGCGAACTCGGGTTTGTTTTGAGTGATCCGAAATTCCGACTAATAAACTAACTTCTTGAGTCTTATCTTGTGACCTAATAAAATATATAAATAAGATACTTATAATGACACGTTGTTTTTTAAACTGTGACAATTGATAACTTTAACCATATAAAAGAAATTAAATTGTGTCCATAAAAAACTTATAGCTACACTTTGCCTATTTTATTATGACAATGAATTAATTTTAGTCACATATTATAAAATAAGACGTGACCATAAAATTCTTGTACTCACGGTTTTTTTTTCATCAAAATTAAATGGTTACTTTTTGACACATATAAGAGATTTAACCATGACCACAAAATACTAATAATGATCAGTTTTTTCTTAAACTGTGACAATTAATAGTTTTTAACCACACAAAACAAACTAAATCGTGACCATAAAATAGTTATAGCCACATTTTGCTGCTTGTATTATGATAATTAATAACATTAAGTAACTGATAATAAAATAAGACGTGACCATAAACTACTTTTAGTCACGGTATTTTTTTTTCTTTTATCATGATTAATGTTGAGTTTTTGACACACATAACACGATTAACCATGACCACAAAATACTTATATTAACAAGTATTCTTTTTAACTGTGACAACTGATTATCTTTAACCACACAAAACAAAGTAAATTGTGACTATAAAATACTTATAGTTACGTTTTTGTTCTTTTATCATGGTTAATGTATGTTTAGTTTGAGACACAATAATATATTAAACCGTGACGATTAAATACTTATAATCACATGTTTTTTTGAAGTTATGACCATTAATTATTTTTTGTTACACAAAATAAAATAAATCGTGACTTAAAGTAGTTATGGTGAAAATTTTTTTCTTTTTTTCATGACTAATTGTTACTTTTAGCCATGGGTAATTAAATTAAAAAATGCTAAGCTACTATATATAAAATATAAATCAAAAATGAAAATACACGATAAAATGTAATAAAAAGGAAAATGTTGTTAATAGGAATGTAAAATCCATACACTATTCAAAAAAGATGCAAAATCAATAGACATGTTGTTAATAGTAATATAAAATCCATACACTCCTCAAAAAATGCAAAATCCATAGTTACCGAAAAACCAAAATTCTATATTTTATCCTTAAGAGCATTGCTTCTTGTTTTCTTTTTTAATCCCTCTACCGTTGTGTATTATTATCTCCTTTTCTTTGATTTTTGCATTTCTTTCTCTTGAGCAGCAGTTAGTGGTTCCTGTAACAACAAAATTAGGTAAACATCAAAACAAGTATGAATAATGTTATTTACTAAAACTTTTAAGAAAAAACAACTCGTTTAATGAAAACTAAATTACTTAAGCAACAAAGATACCTTAAATGTTACAAGCTCCTTTGGCCAAGCCACAAAACTACCTAGCGCATTTTCGACTGTTTTAATCACGCCAGCTGGTATTGGTAAAAAGGCGGCTGGTTTTATCAATTCATCCACCGAAACTCTTACACAATTTTCTTTGAGTGGAACTCCATGTATTCTTTGTCTTCCTGAAGAAAAGTACACCGTACCGGATGCAACAATGCTTCTCAGATCTGGATACGACAGTTTGCAACTTTTTGTCTTCAAATGTACATCGCAATATTAATATTATAATATTAAAGTTATAATAATCATATATTAAATGTCAAAATACATACTGTTGGAAGTTGAGGATCTGGAACTTCAACATGCGATACACTTTGTGAGCAACTATTAGATGGATTCACCATATTATAAGTCGCAACACTTGGAGACTCGGGCGTAGGTTCAATAGATTTTTCACTGTCTTTCTCAGTTGCCTAAAATAGTGTAATTGAATATTTTAAAGAAAAATAAAAAAATGCAAAAAATAAAAATAATTTAATAACATATACTCTCTACTCGTTTACTCAAAGATCCAAACGGCTTCGCAACATTTGAAGTCGCAACTTCTGGGGCTACTACCGTATGTGAAGATTGTTGGCTATTTGGTATTGATTCCTAAGATGAAGATTGTAATAGAAATCTTAAGAAAATAGTAAAAAAAAGAGTAAAAAAAATATTAAAATTAGCTAAAAACTAAGGGTTAATAATAATTACATGTAACTGTTAAAAACATATAAATATTGCCTGAAATGCTAATAAGAGTAATGCATTAGTTAACCGTCAAATTTACTTACTAATGATTTAGGCGTGTGATTTGATGTAGTTGAGAAATTTGGCATTGTCAATCCTTGAGAAGCAAGATGTTTCATTAATCCATGTACCGTTGTTGACAATTGCTCATATTCTTCATCCTTTTTCTTATTTGGACGTATCTGATTATCTAGTTCAAGCTGAAGCTGAGTAATACGTTCTTTTGCTGAACTTTTGGTTCGAGTAACATTCCAATATTTGGTTGCGGTGACTCCGGTGCCAACACCTTTCATAAATCCACTATGGTCTTTGCCCAAGACAAGTGTGAGAGCATCTGTGGCTTGATCAAGGTTGATCGATCCTTCTTCAATCAGCTTTTCGTTTTCGATCTGTTTATAATTGTCAAGCATGTGTACTAATCAAAATTTTGGCTATTATCACTACTTTATAAAATAACTATGGTTGTGTAAGAATAAAAAAAACATTCAAAGTACGTACGAGAACAAATTGATCAACACATATATTATGAATAATAATGAATAATAAAGCAGAATTGAAGAGTAATTGGACAATATGACAATAAAAGCTTAATAACCGACTAAAATGAAACACTGAAACCTTAAATTTAGTTAAGGGTACAAGAAAGACATACTATAAGTTTCATGATACTTACTAATTTTTGTGCGACTTCCTTAGGATCACCCCTTTCGTATTCTCCCTTGTCATCTTCACGTGCTTTCCTCCACATGAAAGACCGTGACGGAGCTTCATCTTCACCAAGTTCTTTATTCTTTATCTGGTAATTATAAAATAAATGACATTTTTAAAGTTCTAATTATGAAAGTACAGTTTCAAAGCATTCACATACTTTTAAAAAACTGATTGGTTAACAAAATGTTATCAATTTCCAAACTATCAATTGACTTACTAATTTTTCTCTCAGTCATGCATAACCTGATCGACCCATCTTATGCGAGTATATAGACTTTGATCTTGCTAATTTTCTGGCTTCCGACATAACCTTCCAACACAAAGAGGTTAAAGAAAATATTGAAAATAATATAATGACGAACATATATAATTAAAAATTAAATAGTTGTAACCTTGAATTCATTGGAATGCCTGGTTTCTATGAATTTATCCCAATGCTCTTGTTCAATAAATGTGTGATACTGTCTAGGAACCTTTTTTAGTTTCTTGGGTTTACCTATGTTGGGCAATATGAAGGTCTGGTACATCTTTCTTCTGAAATTACGCAGAAGATCACCCATACGAGACATTATAAACTTTCTCCTACATTGGTCAACTTTATAATATCGCTGCATTAATAATAAGTAGCATCTTAGTAAAGATGTGATAATATATATGAAAAGGGCCATAGAAATAATTTTTGATCGGAATTTAAAAGTAATAAATCATACCAATATTTGATCCCACGACATGTCTTTCACTTCTTTAGTAACCTTCTTCCATGCTGTGTACCGAAGTCCAACATTTCGTCGTACCAAGACGCCTAGAAAACTTGAAAACTCCGATTTATACCTACCCGAAAATCTACCCAAGTCATCGAACTGAAATATCTGTTTTCTCCCATCAGAATCCTCAAATTCTTTACGCATCTTTGATAATCTCGTTAAACCTCTACCTTTGCTTTGATATTGCTATCATGACCTTGTTTTTTTATGCTTTCATCACTGCTCGTATCTTTGATGTATTGATTCAGCTTAGAATGATTAGCCTTGTCGGTCTATTGTTCTAGACCTTGCTATGTCACCAGTTCTATTGAACTTGGTATTGATTACTCCGATACTCCCCCCACGAGGTTTACTGGTAGCTAGCCTAGTATTGAGTGGATAGCTTCCACTAAAAGCCTAAGCGTGGCCTGGACATCATCCAACTCTATGTTACTATGTCTCAATCTTGTGTGGTTGTAGCTACAGTCAAGTTATATCACGCTTGTTACCCACTTTCCGCTTGTTGTATGCATGTAATCTGAAAATTATATATTCTCACTAACCATGGCTTATAGTTGTAGTTAAACATTTTTACAGGAAAAGATAAAGGGAAAGCACCTGGCGGACCTAGTTCTTAGGTCTTCCAAGATCAGCTGAAGTATTCATAAACCACTACTCAAACGACCTTTTGGTACAACTTTGAAGATGATAAGTTGTGGTGGTCTGGGTAGATTATCTTTGATCGTATGGTGATATGTATTAGATTAGTCTTGTACCCTTTAAAAGTTTAAAATTGAAAACTGTAATCTGTACTAAAATTGTATTAAACTTATCCTAAAATGTTTCTACTGTAATTCATAATTCCGCAACTTAATTATACTATCTTAGTTATGATTGATATCGTATTGCATATATGTGGGACCTAGACACTGAGGACTGCCCCGTAAGGGGAGGTCTTCACACCTTGATCCTCACCTTAGTTAAGCTATTGGGGTAATGTATATGTGTGTGTGTGTGTGTATATATATATATATATATATATATATATATATATATATATATATATATATATATATATATATATATATATATATATATATATATATATATATATATATATATATATATATATATATATATATATATATAATATATATATATATATATATATATATATATATATATATATATTATATATATATATATATATATATATATATATATATATATATATAGATATATATATATATATATATACAGAGAGAGAGAGAGAGAGAGAGACAGATAGAGAGAGTCAGGTTCAATTAAAAAATTTTATGCATCTAGGTACCTAAGAACCATCTTACAGCCGTTGGATCAAGTTGATGTTGTGATGCATCATACCTGATGCATCTAATGATGCAACATATTATATGCATCTAATGAATGGTAGTATAGGAATGAAAATATCTAGGTTAATTAATTCTAATTTTATATTAATTGAATATTGCATCAAATATTTCAATAATAAATGTTAAGTAAATTTAATTACTACACTTCCAAAATTAACAAAAATAATACAAAATCAAATTAAATGATAAAGATTTAGATGAATCGTTGTGTTCTTCGTTAATCATTCATCTTTCCTCATCTATGCATCGTTCATCGTCTATGCATCGTTCATCACTCCTCGTTCACCAACAAAAATTCAAATCCATGTTCATCATTTATCGTTCATAATCTATGCATTGTGTTCTTCATGATCATCATCGGTTGCATCTATTGTTCATGTTCATCATTGTGTGTTCATCATCATCATTGTTCATCTTTCATCTTTGTCTTCAACTCATCATCCCTATGAAAATCATTTATTCATCATTTATGTAAAAAGTACTCAAATATATGTGGTGCGAGGTCGAGAAGAAGAAAGAGAGAGGGAGAGGGACGGTTGTCTCGACGGACTGGTAGGGAAATGATGACGGTTTGTCGGTGGCAAGGGAGGTTCACGGTGGAGGCAAGGCTGGAGGAAGTTGGAGGCAGTAGGGGAAACATGGTGGTTGTCATGGACGCCATGAAAGTAAGTGAGAGAGAGAAAGAGAGAGAGAGAGAGAGAGAGAGAGAGAGAGAGAGAGAGAGAGAGAGAGAGAGAGAGAGAGAGAGAGAGAGAGAAATGGGGAGGAAAATGAGGAAGGTAGTTAATGTGTGATTTTAATTCCAAAATTATGTCCCAAATTATCCTTTAATGATCTTTAAAAATAAATTAAGTTCATATATTTAATTTTCCCAAAAATGTCCTTTGTGCACCCTTGTTAGATTATCCGATGCATAAAAGTGCCCCGAGGTGCCCCGATGCATAAAAGTTCTCAATTGCACCTAAATATATATATATATATATATATATATATATATATATATATATATATATATATATATATATATATATATATATATATATATATATATATATGATCGGGTTCATCAGCGTACCTATTAGATTCCAGCGTACCCTAATGTGAATGATCATGTGACTGGTCATTCACACCATTCACATTCACATGAATGACCATTCACATAGATGGCCATTCACATAGATGACCATTCACATAAATATGCATTGAGCATTCACATAATTTTTAAGTACACGGAAAATGTGAATCTATGTGAGATTCATATATCATGCGTATAACATTAAGTTGAACATGATTATGTGAAAAAAAAAATTTAAATTTTTTTAGGGTTGGTATCTTCGGGTGCACTTGATTTCAAGAGGTACTTATTTGAACCTGACTATATACATATACATATATATATATATATATATATATATATATATATATATATATATATATATATATATATATATATATATATATATATATATATATATATATATATATTTATGGTGTTGCTGCTGTTTTATTTTGAATCCTTCCCTTTCTTCTTCCATAGAGTGACTACAAGACATGTTGCTGTGTGGGAAGACAACTCCGAGACATAGAAGTCTTGGAGCGTAAGACTCAGGGAGACAGCAACTTAGAAGTAAGACTCAGAGACTTGCATACCACTTGTTGACTCTGAGACATAGTACTACTATGCTAGACTCAGAGACTTGCAATATTTTTTAGTATCAATTGAGTAGTAGTGCTAGTGTTAGGACCTCGAGACTAACAAGTCTTGAGGTGGGCTGCTGGACAGAAGAAGAAAGACGACAATTAATTAGACAAAGAGACTAGCAGCAATAGGGGAAGCCAAGGACCTCATGACACCTAGAATTACATATGCCTTGTTATGTATGTCTGTGCAAATGACGAAGACCCAGAGACTATTTAGTCTCAGGTTGAGGCTGCAGCAAATTAAAAGGGATGGAAAGGCCACAGAGTTAAGATCAGCAACAACAAACGATCACACAAATGCATTTGAACTTATCTTAGCCCTTGGCCAAACTCTCGGTCTCTAGCCCATGTCTCTTGGCCTTTGGCCAAGACTTTAGGACTCATAATAGTGCATTAACGATGAGTATTATAGGTATAATAGACGAGCAAGTTGGACCTAGACAGCAACAACAAAAATGAGTTAAAGCAACATGGCACATGGCCTTACTCCATGGCCTAAGTCCATAGGCCTTTTTTCCTTATTTACCTTGGCCTTTGGCCTTATTTATAAGGCATTGAATGTAGTGATAACTACAATATGAGATGAGCTAAAGGGTGTGTTAATGACTAAAAGAAGCATATGTAAGGTCCCCACGTATACAGATCAGATCATGACGCGGCGCCGTCCAACGAGTGCGGAATCCTCGTTAGACGTTTAACGGATCAATCACGCACGAAAACCGGAGCCGAACATGATGTTAGCCAATGTAAGAAACGAACCCACATGGCGTATTGCTCCAAGAAACTCTCTGAAATGCCTTTTCTAGCTTGCACGTGCACTCACAAGCTCTAGAAAAACGTATTACTCCAAGATTACAAAATAAAACGGATTAAGTTCTAATTAAACCAATTAAATTTGAACTAAACCAGTTAAGTTCATTTAGGCCTAAGCCCACAAACATGCCCAATACCCTATTAACTTAGTTTCACTAAGTTCGTCTGGGTTGGGTTAAGTTCGAGGCTTCGCCTTAGAACTTATCTTCACATTTTAGAACTTATCAGCACTTTCTAGAACTTAACATCACAGTCTAGAGCTTAACTTGACAATCTAGAACTTAACTTGATACTCTAGAACTTAATATGCAAATGCAGACATCATACACAGACATGAATTAACACACATAACTTGTATTAATAAAGCCTCATCTATTACATATGCCTATCCATTTCATATCTTGACTGTTATCGTCACACAGGGTGTACCAACAGACTCCCCCTTGACGATAGCTTCTAGATAGATATTCATTAGACTATAGAAACTTTGACAACCTTCTGATACTTCTTGCCTTCAGATCTCAAGCCTTCATGATAGAAAATTGGCTGATCATGAAGCTTTTGCAGGTCATCCTTAGACAGGTTGACAAGGTGCAAGGGATCATATACCTTCTAAATGACCTTCTCGTCTTCATCCTCCATTATGGCTTCAGCTGTTTCAATGTCGACGTACCACCACTTCATATTTTTCAGGATATCCTGTGGCATTGTCTTTAATGGAACCTTCTTCAAGCATCTAACTGGTTTGTAAACCATTTTAGCCCATGGTCTCCCGGTAAGAGGATATATTCTTGTTTCATCCAACACACTTTTACTAGATCTAGCCTTAAGCCTTTCGAACCTTCCAGACCAACCCTCCCTTCTTATAATCCTAGCAACAACTTCAGCATATGGGTCGTCTCCTAGGTTGATAAATTCTTTCCAGGCCAACTCTTTCACTTCACATTTTGGCAATGAATTGAAGTCTTTCAGCGTTCTTCTCAAATACTATAGCCTATCTCTTCTTTTCAGAACGAATAGCTGCAATTTTGTGCCAATGAACCTGCATAGAAATTCGCCTGCTAACTTTCCCGGACATGGAAGCTTCATCTTCTACTTTACTGCCAAGTTGGTCTTCTTCTCTGCCTTTTTAAACCATAATCTCCTTTTCTCTTCTTTGGACTGCTCCATGTCAGCTGTATCAGATTATGATTCATCATTATCTGAAGATATCAGCATATCAATGCCTATCACATTTTGATTCTCATTCTCGTAAAGCTTCGGGACAGGTTGTTTTTGAATGAACACTTCATCAACATTATCATCTTCATCTTCTAATACTTCGTCATCTGATTTCCAGTCTTGAACATCCTCAGGTATGAACTCTCCTTCTTCAAGTTCCTCCTGAACTATGAAATCTTTGAAATCAAACCTCACATCCTCATCATCCAATCCGGCCAAGCTCCTATAATTTCTATTTCAAGAAACTCTGAAGCTTCGGGAGCCTTGCCTTTTCCCTAATCAGATCCTGAGCCTGATGATCCAGGCTCCCCCTGAACATCAGGTTGCTGAGCACTCACATGTGGAAGATATGCTAGCTCACTGTCCTTTTGTTGAGCATCGGGGTCACCTCCTTCATTGTCTTTACGACACCCCCTTAATTCATCTCCCTTGCTACTACTCTCCCCCTGAGCTGCAAGATCTTTTAATATTTGCTCCACTAGGGTTTGAAGAGTCACGATCTAAGATTGTTGGGCAGTCACTGTTTGTTGTTGATAGGTATTCTGCTGCTCTAACTGTGAGTTGTGTTGTTTAAGTTCTGAGACTGCCCTGGAGAGTTGTAGAATTTGGACTGTCTGGAAATCGACCTTAGCTTTGAATTGCGAGAAGCTTTGGTCGTTTGATGGAGTGGATGTTGATGGAGTAGTGGCAGCTGTAGTTGAAGTTGATGGAGTGGCTGTTGATGTGGATGGAGTGGTGGTTGTGGCAGATGGAGTGGCGATTGAGATGGATGGAGCTTGCTGAGCTAGAGGTTGGCGCTTGGCTCTTTGTTGCCTACGCACCAACACCTCTTCTTCCAAAACAAATCTTCGTCTTCTTCATCTTCATCTGGAAGACTGAGAGCAGGACTACTAATTTTCTGTCGGCGTATAACTAGCCGAGTGCCATGTGTTTCAAAAGTTGTTGATGGATGGGCAGCTTCCGTTAAAACTTCTTCAGGTTCTGTATCTGAGTCTGATTCGGATGCAGACTCCACATTACCTTCTGTTGCTTTAGGTGCTGTTGCTGGAGGCTGATAGTCGTTAACATCTTTTAGAATGTCGTCCATTTCCAAAGGCGGTTCCAGGAGACCATTAATCAGCTCCGCATATATGTTTTCCCGAGCTACTTCGCCCTGCGCAAAATCTCTTCCAACGTCTGTAGTCTCGGGTCAGCCTGGGGTCCCGACGTAGAAGCCCCAGCTGCCGCTGTCGTTGTATATGTAGAGGGACTGCCTGAGCATCCGGAGCTTGCTGAGCAGGTGCTTGCTGTTATTGTTGTTCATTAACTTCCCAGTCGTCAGCATCTGGAGCCACAAATTTTGGATCAATGACAGCTCCGAATAGACTCACTTGGGGCCTCACCCTACTCTGCCCTCCTTGAATTGTGGGATTGGCTGTGACACCCTTGCCACAACAACCACCATTTAGAATACTCCCAGGATTAATCATACACATGCAATAACATAATGATCTGATAACCTAAATTAAGTGCGGAAGCATTAATAATATAAATAACGTAGTGCAACAAGTGTTAAACACCCTACGGTGCTATAAGGTACCAAGTCTAAGTCTACAAACCCATTACAATTATTACAATCATCCAGAATATATTACAACATTGCCTCATAACATAAATTACCGATTCAATAGTACCAAGTCTTCCAAATCTTCCGAAACGACCTAATTAGAAGGTCCGGCAGCTGATTTACCCTTTCCTGTAAAATAAAAATCAACAACTGGGGAATAAGCGGATGCTTAGTGAATACAAAGATTATGCATTTTATAAATTTTTATGAAGCCCAAGGATAACACAGATGACCAACATCGGATATCCACTTCGTACACTAAGTACGGACCAGAGCCGCAGCCCCTTCGAGCCCAAAGCTCGGCATTTAAACATACCATCTGAGACAAACGTACGATCGGGGATGACATACTGCCTACCGGGCCTAGGAGTGGATCAGCTCCAGGTCATATAGCACAGTAACATCAGAGTAATCGATGCGACCCACCGGTCCATCAATAGATGCACAACAATCGAAAGGACATGCAACAAGTAGGAATGTGCATCTAAATCTACGCAAGTTAGTAGAATTCCAAACAAATAATTGAAGCAACAGGTCTCAGCAGGCAAAGCTTAACATAAAACAGATATAAACATGCGAAATCTACTGTACTCACAGTGGGTGCGTTATTAATCTTTAGTCAATTTTATTTCTCCTTGGGCTTTCAACCGGATCCACAAAGTACCCCACTGTGGGTTAAACAACACCACAAGGGACCTGTAAGTCAGTTGTAACAACACATCGTGTCAATAACTGTTTGATTCCATAAAACCAAATTTTGATAAGTTTTGCAAAAATTTCGACCCTAATTCGGATCCATGT
Source organism: Centrapalus pauciflorus (assembly GCA_020465985.1). Lineage (NCBI taxonomy): Eukaryota > Viridiplantae > Streptophyta > Magnoliopsida > Asterales > Asteraceae > Centrapalus > Centrapalus pauciflorus. Next base: position 114,270 of record JAANYP010001691.1, read on the forward strand.
CCGAATTCGGACCCCACCCGAATTCGGACCCCCAATTCGGTCCCCAATAGATCCTAATTCGGACCTCATAACAACTTCGGACCACATCTAGTTCGTACCACACTTGTCCCAAATTCGGACCATAGCCAGTTCGGTCCGTCATCGAATTCGGACCACCATCCGAATTCGGATCAATTCGGTTCCCAACACTTAGAAATTATTTCTGTTTTTGTACTTCCCAAATTCGGATTTCGTCCTAAGTTCGAGGCCACCCGAATTCGGACCAGATCCGAGTTCATCTCGGATTCGAATTCGGACCCTTTCGAATTTGTGCAGTTTCGAATATTTTCCCGATTTTAATCCAAGTCATTTTTGCACTTACTCAGTACGTGAAATAACTTACACCAACTAAAATATACTTCTTTTCAACCATTTTAACACTATTATTAACATGCTTTCATACCAATTTACATCCTTTTTGACCATTTTTATTCATCCATTCGAAACACACACTAAAAACACACACAAATCTCTAGAAATCATACTTATAGTTCGAATCAGGAGCTGAAATTCAATATATAGCATCTCATATACTAGATTTAAACGAATCTTCAACTATATAACACATGCATCCATAATTGTAACTCCAGAATCAAATTTTTTCGATTCTTATAAAAACCGAACCAAATGTTCCCAAATTCGGTATTTAAATGATTTCTTACCTCAAATCCTTGATTGCAGTGTTAATGAATCCTTCTTTGCAACTTGATTCCAAATTTTCAACTTCCAATATCAAAATTTGATGATCTTCGATTATCTTTAGAGAGAGAGAGCCGAAAGAGAGAAAGAGTGTTTAGTGAGAGAGAGTGTTTTCATGGAATGAAAGGCTTTTTAACCTTTTATTCCATTCATTTCTCATCTTTCTTCCCTTTTTTTTTTCACATTTAACCCCTTCACTTATCCGGTTCCATAAAATACTGATTTTTATAAAATAAAAGAATTCTATCTTTTATTTATTATCCTTAATAATTATTTTCACTTAATAATTTAAATTTCTAAATTACTAAATTTCCATATAATGCAACCAACTTTATAATTTATCCAAAATCAGTACCAACTTAACTTACATAATTCAACTTAAATTACAAATTTAAACTTAATAAACTTCAAATATAATAATTTAAATCCGAGGATGTTACAGCATGGGCTCCACCACGCTCAACTTCGTCCTCGAAGTTACTCGGATCTGAACAGTTTTGGATACTTCTTCAACATCTCCGCCTTTGTCTCCCAAGTATGATTGGATCCTTTGTGATGCTTCCAACGTACAAGCACCATTTCTATCTCTTTGTTTTCTATTCTTCATTACCACCTTATTCATAATATATTCCGATTTTTCAACATATACTAACCCTTCATGACTTCTAATTCAGTATAATCAGCCTAATCTTCGTTACCAGTTGTGAAGATTACATAAACTTTCCACATAAAACACCAAGTGCTATTTCGATATTTCCTTAGATAATTCCAAATGAGATAACAGATTCCTAACTTTTCTGTTATTCTCAATAAACCAATACACTATAGTGCTAACTTGTTCCTTTTTGTTGATACTTAAATCCAAAATACATGATCTCATCATGTATTCAAATATGAAAATAGTTCATTCATTTTGACCATTTGTCGAGGTAGGTAAGTTGTACTCATAGCTATATGGGTGCATAATCCTACTTGTAAAGCAAACCAAAAGTTGGACATGAAACAACTCCTCTAATAAGACATATTCAACTATAAACTTATACCAGCATATCATCGATAATTACGATTACAGATTTTCCCCCAACATTGATATACAAATCTTTATTCATAATGTCCATGAATTAATTGGGGTGTTGGCTATCCCAAATGGCATAACAAAATACTCGTAACTATCCCTGAAATCCATTTTCAGTATTCTCTCCTTACAAATCTTTCAACTAGTGATATCCTGAACATAAATCAATCTTTGCATAATAACCAACCCCTTGCAACTGAATCAATAATCATTAATTCCTGGCAGCGAATACTTACTTGTTATAGTCAATTTGTTCAATTCATGTTAATCTATACACATTCTCATTATGACATCCTCTGTTTTATAAACAATATCAGGCTCCCCATGGCATAGAACTCAATCTAACGAAGCCCTTATCTGATAACTCCTAAAGTCGTTTCATCATCTCTTACCTTTCAGTAGATGCATAGCGATACGAACAACAATATATTGGAGGAGCTCTAGGAATCAAGTCAACACAAAATTTCACTTGTCATTCAAGTGGCACACCAGAAAAGTCTTGGTATCAATAACATATACCAAACAAAACTCACAGCCCTAAGCAATCAGCTTTCGGGACCTAACAATCAACTTTAGACATTGATCCCCACTTCTCCAATACTCATATATACAATTCGCTCGCCTCCCTTCGGCGTAGTTATCTTTATTATTCCTTCATTGCAAACTACATGCGTCTTGTCACATATATTAAATAAGTTCTTTCTAATTATCGTATCAAATCACTGATCTCTATTGAAATCAAGTCAGGATTGAGTTCTACCTCCTCAATCACTAAAGTACAATCATGATACACATGATCTACGCTAACTAATGTGTTGTTAAGAAATTTCAACATCAATAACAACTGTCAACTTAGACCAAAATACTAACATTGATTGCACAAATGCAGTAGTTACGACTTAATTAATCGGCACCAGAATTTAAACAAAACTTATGACCACCTCCGAATCTCCCTTAGATTCCGAATCGTAGTATTAAACCTTTCTTTGCGGTATAAGCAAATTTCATTACTGTCCAAAGTCTCTTTAACTTTCTTATTGATCAATTACCATATCAATAAGTATATTATCCTCAACTAGCATTATATTTTCTTTTTAATTGATTACAACTCACGTACATATCTTACTTATACCTCACATTGTATATTCTAAATCTCATACAGTATGAACACCATTATCATACCCTCATACGGTTTCTCTCAAATTTCTATATTTGGTTTCCTCATATAATGTTCGTATATATATATATATATATATATATATATTGATATTGAAACAATTTCCTTGATTCCAATTACATAAAAATTCTCACGATATTTTAAACATCTTTTCCAATTCAAAGCTTCAAAATCCATTTTGGCTTTTCATCTAATGCCTACTCAGATACTAGAGTATTTTTTTTTTCCTCAATCATCATCTTACCTATATTAGTAACAACTTTTCCTAATACTTAAATTTATGCTATCTTCGGAATCATAAAACTTCGATGAAGTTACATATAGAATCTTAAAGTACTCTTCTAAAATGACTCATTTTTCCACATTTATAGCAAATATCAGTCCTTCTTGACATTTGTCATTCTTATTTATAACGTCGACATCTTCTATATTTATCACGTTACATTCACTAAATGCTATCGGAGTAAGATCCAATTTTGAAAACTACATCTTTAATTTTCTAAGGTGCATCTACGATATAGGTAATCTAACTCGGCTAAAGTGTTACTAGTAACTTCTATATCAAATCTAGCAAGTAACTTAAACAGCATCATGACTGGTCGTTTGCTCAAAACAGTAGACACAAAACGCCTGTTGATATCAAAACTAATCATCATTTTTGCAAGCATAAATTAATCTTATAAACGTACCCGCATCCACCTCCGGGTTTTCCCTAGCTTCCTCCGCGGTAATCTGAAACGCACTAGTCTGTCCCCTTTTTGGCTGGTTCCGGCGGTTGACTAAACCACCACTTGATCCTCCAAATGATCGAGTCGACGATGGAGCAGCAGCAGCTGGATCGTTCCTTCTGCAATTCCTACTGTAGTGTCCCCATACACCACACTTATGGCAGGCATCCGATCTTCGTGGGCATTCACTTTGGTAGTGGCCCAATTCTCCACAGCAGAAACATGCACGAGCATGACCAGGAGAACTAGACTGCCGACGATAAGACTGTTGTGGCGAGTACTGTGATGATCGTGCAGAACCAGAGTAGCCTCCTTCACGTTGACGTTTCGGCGGTGAAGGTTGAGTTGGGTTAGTTGAAGCAACATCAGCAGACCCCATCACATATCCTGACATAATCAGAATCTGTTCTACATTTCTGGCAGCTTCCAGCAGACTAGCAAACGTGGGGTAACGTACGTTGCTCATCACCCTTCGGATTTCCAAATCAAGACCAACCTCAAATCGAGTAACTTTTCTTTCTTCTGTATCAACCTGATGAGGCGCAAATAAACTTAACCTCGTGAACTCTACTGCATATTGGGACACAGACTTAGTCCCCTGAATTAGTGTCATGAACTTAGCTTCTAGTCTTCGGCGTTCATCGGCCGGGCAGTATTGCTGAGTGAAAATTTCAGTAAACTCAGCCCATGTCATTCTAAAAACCTTCTCCATTGTTAAGGCATTCACCATTGAATTCCACCACATTACTGCGTCTTTGGTGAACATAGCAGTAGCGAACCGGACCATGTCCTTCTCAGCACAATCACTGATTCGAAATGTCCGTTCTGTGGTTGTTATCCATTCCAGAGCAGCAACAGCATCACCGAGTCCATTAAACTCGACTGCTCCATTTCCCTTAAAATCCTTAAACCGACAGCCCCTGGGCTTATTAGATGACCCAGTATTGTCATCTTGTTCGTCATTGCTTTTCTCTCTTTCCTTATTCTTCCTCTTATCTTCTCTTCGTTTAGCTTCGGCCTCGTCTCGAGCCCGAAACTGATCTTGAATCATTCGATTCTGCTCAGCCATCATAGCTAGCATCATCTCTCTGGCTTCTTCAGGTGTCATTCCTCCTCCAGACATGTTCTGTAATATAAACATATAATTTGTTTAGCAACATGTCGTAAACTTAAAGACACCATTCATTTGTCCCGTATGATAGTCAATCTCTTATAATTACTAGATCGTAACCTATCTTAGTTCAGATCATTACTTAAACCACTACATATCATTACCTAATGTTTGAGATCAAGACCTCACAGACACTTGAATCTCAAACAACTGCTCTAATACCATCTCGTGTGACACCCTTGCCACAACAACCACCATTTACAATACTCCCAGGATTAATCATACACATGCAATAACATAATGATCTGATAACCTAAATTAAGTGCGGAAGCATTAATAATATAAATAACGTAGTGCAACAAGTGTTAAACACCCTACGGTGCTATAAGGTACCAAGTCTAAGTCTACAAACCCATTACAATTATTACAATCATCCAGAATATATTACAACATTGCCTCATAACATAAATTACCGATTCAATAGTACCAAGTCTTCCAAATCTTCCGAAACGACCTAATTAGAAGGTCCGGCAGCTGATTTACCCTTTCCTGTAAAATAAAAATCAACAACTGGGGAATAAGCGGATGCTTAGTGAATACAAATATTATGCATTTTATAAATTTTTATGAAGCCCAAGGATAACACAGATGACCAACATCGGATATCCACTTCGTACACTAAGTACGGACCAGAGCCGCAGCCCCTTCGAGCCCAAAGCTCGGCATTTAAACATACCATCTGAGACAAACGTACGATCGAGGTAGACATACTGCCTACCGGGCCTAGGAGTGGATCAGCTCCAGGTCATATAGCACAGTAACATCAGAGTAATCGATGCGACCCACCGGTCCATCAATAGATGCACAACAATCGAAAGGACATGCAACAAGTAGGAATGTGCATCTAAATCTACGCAAGTTAGTAGAATTCCAAACAAATAATTGAAGCAACAGGTCTCAGCAGGCAAAGCTTAACATAAAACAGATATAAACATGCGAAATCTACTGTACTCACAGTGGGTGCGTTATTAATCTTTAATCAATTTTATTTCTCCTCGGGCTTTCAACCGGATCCACAAAGTACCCCACTGTGGGTTAAACAACACCACAAGGGACCTGTAAGTCAGTTGTAACAACACATCGTGTCAATAACTGTTTGATTCCATAAAACCAAATTTTGATAAGTTTTGCAAAAATTTCGACCCTAATTCGGATCCATGTCCGAATTCGGACCCCACCCGAATTCGGACCCCCAATTCGGTCCCCAATAGATCCTAATTCGGACCTCATAACAACTTCGGACCACATCTAGTTCGTACCACACTTGTCCCAAATTCGGACCATAGCCAGTTCGGTCCGTCATCGAATTCGGACCACCATCCGAATTCGGATCAATTCGGTTCCCAACACTTAGAAATTATTTCTGTTTTTGTACTTCCCAAATTCGGATTTCGTCCTAAGTTCGAGGCCACCTGAATTCAGACCAGATCCGAGTTCATCTCGGATCCGAATTCGGACCCTTTCGAATTTGTGCAGTTTCGAATATTTTCCCGATTTTAATCCAAGTCATTTTTGCACTTACTCAGTACGTGAAATAACTTACACCAACTAAAATATACTTCTTTTCAACCATTTTAACACTATTATTAACATGCTTTCATACCAATTTACATCCTTTTTGACCATTTTTATTCATCCAAATTCGGTATTTAAATGATTTCTTACCTCAAATCCTTGATTGCAGTGTTAATGAATCCTTCTTTGCAACTTGATTCCAAATTTTCAACTTCCAATATCAAAATTTGATGATCTTCGATTATCTTTAGAGAGAGAGAGCCGAAAGAGAGAAAGAGTGTTTAGTGAGAGAGAGTGTTTTCATGGAATGAAAGGCTTTTTAACCTTTTATTCCATTCATTTCTCATCTTTCTTCCCTTTTTTTTTCACATTTAACCCCTTCACTTATCCGGTTCTATAAAATACTGATTTTTATAAAATAAAAGAATTCTATCTTTTATTTATTATCCTTAATAATTATTTTCACTTAATAATTTAAATTTCTAAATTACTAAATTTCCATATAATGCAACCAACTTTATAATTTATCCAAAATCAGTACCAACTTAACTTACATAATTCAACTTAAATTACAAATTTAAACTTAATAAACTTCAAATATAATAATTTAAATCCGAGGATGTTACATTGGCAGTCTGCAAATATTCGTTTATAGATAGCTGCTACTGCAACTTGTTCTGGCAGCGTTGGTAGATCTGGCAAAAAGTGCCTTATGATCATCATTACAAACTGTGGGTATCATTCACGTGCAGGAGCAGTGATTTGATGAATGAATTCCCTAAAGAAAAATCCTGAAAAGCTAAAAGGCTTGTTGTATACCAACGATATCATCCCCGACTGAAGCTTGGAGATCATCGTGTCGAATCCTGCCTTCTTAGGTGCAAAACATACATTTATAACGTGCATCAGGTATCTCCATTGGCCTATAACGCCACTTTTCACATAGGACACCTTAGTAATGTCCTGAGCATAACCCATTCTTAGAAATGTCGCTTGCCTTATCGAAGTAGGAAAATCTAACGGGCCATTTTCCTAATCAGTCGTGCCCAATTGCAGGATTGTTCTAAGATTGTCAGCTGTTAACGAAATTGGTTGGCCACTAACTGTAGCTCTCAAGAGCGGAGGAATTGCTGAAGTGTCAACATGAAGTAATGACCAGAATTGGCAGATATAGGGCAGTATGATCGTAGGATTGTGAGTCAATGCGTATGCAACCCTAGACTGAGCTAGAAACTCCAACATTTGACGATAAGGCTGCGCCTCAGCTACTTGAAGGTTTATCATCATAATCATATTATGCTTGTTATAAAAAGCACGGTCAGCCATTTCTGCACACAGACAAACAATTAAAATGTTAAAAATCAATTTTGGAAAAGATTTTTAAATCATTCGAACTTGGTTAAGTTCGAATGAACTTAATCACCTTCGAATTTACTTAAATTTGAGAAATCAACTCCTTCAATCTTACTTAAGTTCGAATAGTCTGATGACCTTCGAACTTATTTAAGTTCGAGAAACTCCTTCGAATATGTCTGTATTCGAACTTGCATATATTTTTAATTAAGTTCGAAGACCTGACAAGTTCGAGACTTGTAAAACAAGTTCGAATCTTGTAGAACAAGTTCGAAGTCGACATTTGAAACTTCAATCTCATGATGTTAACCTTTTTAGACTTAAATGAATAATGAATCTAGTCCTAATAGGTTCTAATCAAGCTTATTGAGGAATAATTTTATGTTTCATAACCTAAAACTTTGAGATTTAGACCACCTACTTTTTAGTTTTTTTAAACATAAAGATTTGAATTAAATGCTATTAACATTCCCAAATAATTCTCACTTAGTGATTGTTGATGAAAACTGACTAAGTCTGTGTGTATGTTTGAGAAACTGTGGAAAGATTCGAGGAATGGTTCACAAAATCGAAATTGCGACAAGTTCGAATAAGCACCGGTAAGTTCGAGATCACCCTTATAAGTTCGAGAAGAATAAATTCGAGGGTAGGTGCATTAAATGAACACTCTTGTCCTATTTATACTCAAACTGTGTCTCGAACGTATCTGATTAAATTCGATTGTGACTTCGAACTTAATTGAAAATTTTTAAAATTTTTTAACAAAATTCAACTTTTTCATTTGACGGAACTTTTTCAACTTTGCGAAACTATCACACTAAGCAACAGATTATCACACAATTTTGTTTCTCCAACAAAAAATGCATCCTAGTAACTTTGACTTCGTTCCTATTTATTAGAAATAAAATTAAAATAGCATAAAATAAAATTAAATTCCAGAAATTTAAGGATATAAACACACTATCTGAATGTTTTTCCGAGGTATTAAAAGAAGGTTCAATCAGATAGAGGTGTCAAACGCAGTTTTTGCATTGCACTTTCACACATAGGAATTTTTTATTCCTTTGATTGTTTGTCGTGACATACATTCCAAGTCGATTGTCTGTATATTTTTCCATTTTAACATTCAACACTCGGGAATTTCCTTTTGCCTCTTTATTTATCAAGAAACTACCTTACGTGTCCATACTTAGACATACTTCTATGATCAAGGCAGACACACAATGATTATGACGTTTTTGTATTTGCAAATTATCTTTAAGAGGCAAACGTCGGACACAGGTCTGTATTTACATACAACAAAGTGTCTTAGTTTGTCTTAGAGTTACTCTCATGTTAGCAAAACAGCGGTGACACGTCTGTACTCACGTACAACAAAGTGACTTTTTTTTGACTTCCTTTACATTACAAAACTTTTTCATTCTTTGTTTAAGATGTATTTTGATGAAGTTATACATCCCCCTAATAAATTTGCATACCTCGTTCATAGTCATTGTCTATATGTCTCTAACATAGAAATTGAGACCTTTTGGTCATACATCTAATTTAGTTACACATATGACATTTTCTTGATTATTTTATTAGTTATACGAAAATCCTTCATGTATCACGCCTACCAACATATTAGACAAGAACATGTAAATCACTTAGAGTTTTGGTGCATTATGTGTGAAGTTTAACACTGAGAGTTTGTTAGCCTGTTCTAAATCTCGTCAGTTTGAACCTAAGACTCTAAGACTTCTCTCATTTTTCAATATTCTCTTTTTTTTTAAATTTTTATGCATTTCTCTCTTTTTTCATTTGTTTTTCACATTTAAATAAAGCAACTAATAAGATAAACTAAAAATTAAAGAAAACTTTAGAAAGAAAGAAAAATCTACCGAGGTCAGGTTACTCCGGATTAGGCATTCCATTTAGTTGGTCTAACAATTCAAAGCGTGATCTATCAAATGCTTTTGGGAAAAGATCCACATTGTTGTCTTCCGTTGGAACCTTTACCAGTTTAATCAAGTTTTTCTCAGCACAGTTACGAATAAAATGATGTCTTAGGTCTATCTGTTTAGTCTTACTATGCTTATCCGAATTATTAGTTATGGTAATTGTAAACTGATTGTCTATCCTAATGGGAGTATGAGTATAAGTCAAACTATAATCCCGCAATTGTTGTTGAATCCACAGAACCTGTGAACAGCAACTACCCGCAGCTACATACTCGACCTCGCACGTTGATACGGCTAACGAAGTTTGTTTCTTGCATTGCTAGGATAGTAGTCTCCCTCCAAGGAACTGACAACCTCCAGTTGTTGACATTCTGTTCAAGCCACACCCTCCAGAGTTTGAATCCGTGAAAGCTTCCAATTCAAGATCTCCATCAGCATGATACCAAAGTCCCAGCTTCGGTTTCAACTTAAGGTGTCTCAAAATCTGCTTCCAGCTTTCATATGCATCTCCTTTGGGTTAGCTTGAAACCTGGCACAAATACAAACAGCAAACATTATATCTGGTCTAGAAGCTGTTAAATACATAAGTAACCCGATCATGGCCCGATATAAAGTCGGATCCACATCACTATCACTCTCTGTACCCTGTCCAAGATTATGATTGACTTGTATCGGAGTACTGAAATGCACCGTAAGCTTTGTTCCTTCCATCCCGAAGCGCTCCAAAATGTCATAGACATACTTCTTTTGATGAGTAAACATTCCTTCCTTTCGTTGTTCAACTTATAAACCGAGAAAGAAGTTCAGCTCTCCCATCGCACTCATATCAAACTTTGACGTGAAGACCTTCTCAAAATCCTTGCACATTTGTTCAATAGACGATCCGAAGATGATGTCGTCCACGTAAACTTGTACCAGTATAAAGTCTTCACCTTTCCTATTAATGAACAGGGTACTATCAATTCACCCTCTCTCAAACCCATTGCCTAAGAGGTGAGTTTACAGTGTCTCATACCAAGACCTAGGTGCCTGATGTAATCCATACAAAGCCTTAACGACTCGATATACTTTGTCAGGATACTTGGGATCAGTAAACCCTGGCAGTTGCTCGACATACACCAACTCCTTCACCTTTCCATACAAGAAGGCACTCTTGACGTCAAGTTGATATACCTTAAACCCTTTGAAGAACGCGAACGCTAGAAACAATCGAATAACCTCAAGCCTCGCCACTGGTGCAAACTTCTTAATAATCTATTCCTTCTTCTTGGTTGAACCCTTTGACTACAAATCTTGCCTTGTTACGAGTAATGATGCCCCGATCGTCCCTTTTGCAATTAAACACCCATTTGGTCCCTATAGCAACTTCTCCACGAGGCAACGGCACTAACTCCCTTACTTCAGGCTTTCTGAATTGTGAAAGTTCCTCTTGCATAGCTTCAACCCAAGAATTATTTTTCAGAGCCATTTGCACATTCTTTGGCACTACTTGTGAAGTGAAACACAAGTATAAACATGTGTGAAATGCCTCAGAGTCGTTGATAATTCTCACACCCTGCTACCCCGGTTGGCAGCGAGGCGTGACGAGTGCGGAAGCGTAACCATAATTATAACGAACGACCACTACATGGACGTTTTCAGAAAAAATATTGATATAACTTCAGTATGTTTAATTGTTTTACATAGCCTGAATCAAATGAAGAGTAGTTCGCAAGTTATATAGATTTAAAAACATAGCTGGATTATTAAAAATGATGCAAATAAATCTCTGAGTTTGAAAACGATGCGACTCCAAAATGAACGGAAGCCGTTGAATGCTTCCGATGAATGCACATGTCTTAATTACCTGAAAATACATGCTAAAATACGGCTGTAACAACCTAACCTTTTGTCAAGCATGTAATAATTGATTTTGAGATAATAATGTAATTTTATTACGTTATTTATGTTGCATTTTAATTAACTATGAAATTATAAATTAAATTATATTTATGTTACGAATTATTAAAGATGATTAAATTAAAAGAGATATAAGATACAAAAGTTTAGTGGGTTAAATAGCAAATATGACCAAATTAATATATAAAAACTAAAATAATGATCATTTAAGATCATTAATACAAAAACACACTCTCTCTCTACTCTCTCACTAAACCTACGGCCAAATTCCCAAACTCATCAAAATTGTTCATTGAATTGCAATTAATTGAAGAATTGAAGTCAAGAGAAGATTACAAGCATCAATCAACAAGAAACAAGCAAGAATTTGAGGTAATAAGTACGTTAAATTTGAAATATATATGTGTTTGGTTCGGTTTTGAGAAAAACCGAAACCAAAGAATTAAACAAGAAATTTGTGTTTGCATGTACGAATCCTTAGTAGATAATGATGGATTCGAGTATATAGAAGTCATAAAACCAAAAATCATGGGTTGGGTCATTCAATTAAAAAGAAAAATCTGAATTTTTATAAAAATATTGTGTTCTTGAAGTTTTCTACCTATTTTGGATGATTTTTATCAAAATATGAATTTATTAATAGGGAAAAATGCATAAAAACAACACAAATATGATAATATATCAAAATATTAAGTTGCATGTCAATTATAAAAGTGTTTTAGTGAATTTTATGTAAAATCCGTATGAATACAACCAAGAACATCAAGAATAATTTCTGGGAAAATTACAAGTCTTGGATCTGAATTCAGATGGTGCCTATTTCGGACCCATCTTGAATCCGGATGAGTCTAGTTCGGATCCCACTTTGGATCTTGCTTTGGTCCTAATTCGGATGTTATACTAATTCGGTCCACATGTTCAATTCGGATAATGAACTAATTTTTGACATTGTGTCTAATTCCGGATGAAAGTCGAGCCGAGTTCGGACTGCCCGGTTCGGATGCCAATCCGGATGACCATCTCGGTCCGAATCTGGATGGTCCGAATCCGGGTGATCCGAAATCAAATACTTTATTTTGATATTTTAATTAAATAAATGATTATATACATATACTTATTGTTATATAATATATATATATATATATATATATATATATATATATATATATATATATATATATATATATATATATATATATATATATATATATATATATATATATATATATATATATATATATATATATAGAAAGCCTTTGAGAATTTAATGAAACAAAGGATATAAATAAATAAATGATTGATAAGATTATCAGTTATCAGAATCAGATGAAATAAAGATTTTAAAGACTAAAAGATGATGAAATTGACATGATATTAACATGATAATTCTGGACAGGTTCAGTGAAATTCTGAACATAGAGACAAAGATTTAAAAGATTTAAAGCGGGTCAAAGACTTGAATTGACAAGAACAGATTGACAAAGATAAAATCATGAGATAACTCAGGTGGTCGATTTTACATCTGTTTGATAAAGACTCAAATCTGTGAGTTATAGATATTCAGATTTAACATGCTTGAATTTCCGGTTGAGACATATTGTTGATGCTAGATTGATTTGACATTCATATTATCAGCTGGATTGTGACCTGTGATATGATATTGCATTTACAGTTCATTCTGACATTGCTTTGAGATTATTGCTATCATGACATTGAATACGTATGCTTCATCATTGCATATACTTTGACATTTGATTCAGCTTGACTAGCCTTGTTGGTCTATTGTTCTAGACCTGGCTATTTTACCAGTTCTAATGAATTGGTAATGACCTCCGATGTTCCGCCACGTTGATTTACTGGTAGCTAGCCCAGTGTGTGGCTGATCCCCACGATATAAGTGTGAGCGTGGCTTGAGCATCATCCGACTCTATGATTTCTATGTCTCAATCATGAGTGGCTGTAGCGGCAGCCTTGACATATCACACTAGACCTATGATGATCCGCTTGACTATGCACGTTGATTTGAAAATCTATTTACTCACTAAGCATTTCTTGCGGTTGCTACTTACATTTTTACAGGAAAAGATAATGGAAAGTCACCTGCCGGACCTAGTTCTTAGGTCTTACAAGATCAAGACAGAAGTTTTCATAGACCTCTACTCAGCAAACCCTTTTGGTACTGATTGGAAGATGATAATGTGGTGGTATCTGGGTAGATTTATCTTGATTAGATGATGACATGAATTAGATTAGACTTGTGCCCTTTATAAGTTTAATTTAAAAACTTTAATCTGTATTAAACTTAATCCTAATATTTTGTACTGTAATTTATAATTTCGCACTTAATTACTCTATCTTAGTTATGGTTGATATCGTATTGCATGATGTAGGACCTAGACTCGTGTCTACCGCCCCGTGAGGGGTGGTCTTGACAGAAGACAAACTAGAGTGATCAAAATTAGATTTAAAATCTCGTTCTTTAAGTAAGAAATCATGTCTTTCCTTCTCAATCAAATCTATAGTTAAAGACAACTCTTGTTGAAGAGCAAAAATTTCTTCATTTTTGTTTAAAATACAATTTTGATTAGTTTTATTTTTGGTCTTAGAAAGTGTATCTACAAGATCCTTAACTTTCTTGTTTAGCTCAGATCTTTGAGACTAAAGACATTTTAGTTGAGTTGTACTTCGAAAAATTTCTTATTTAAGCTCATCAAGTTCTTTATTCAACTCAGATATTTTTAAATTAAGAACAGGACTCTCAGAACTTCGTTTGTCTTTTAAGCTCAAAAGTTCTTCGCTCAGTAATCGTACGTCACGTAAAGCCAAAGCTTTATCAGTATTTAACTGAATAAGAATGTCATAATTGTTCTTAAGAATCTTTTCAGATTTAGTAAGTTTTGCAATAAGCTCAGACTTGTCTTCAAATTTTTTATTTAAATCAGATATTTTTAACAGATAACCACCACTCTCAGACTTTTGCTTATCTTTTAAGCTCTGAGTTTTTAATTCCTCTTTTCAGATTTGAATTTCTTTGTTCAGTATTCTTACATCACGTAAAGCCAAAGCTTTATCTGTATTTAACTGAACGAGGATATCATAATTGTTCTTACGAATCTTTTCAGATTCATAAAGTTTGACAATCAGCTCAGACTTTGAAAATTTTTTCATATTCCATTATGAATTGCAGAAATATGAACTTCCAAGATCTTTTACGGACTTATGAAAATTTGAATGAATCTTGATTGAAGCAAAATGAATCTTGAATGATTAATTTGTTAAAAATCAGCTCTGATTTGACTTTTTTACTTTGAAAATTTAGCTTTTCAACAGAAAAATGCCCGTACCTTTTTTCTAGAGTGGAATTGGGCCTAGAAAGTTTACCGAACCGGCTTCACCCTCTCTAGAATTCATAGATCTCGGTTTAAGCTTCGTTTTGGCATATGGTAGGTTGTCTAACGATGTTCCAGTCAAAAGTTATGGTCAATTTAAGCAGCAAAGGTCAAATAGTCAAAACTCGAATGATATGGGATGAAACTCGAATGAATAAGAATTAAACTCGATTGATGTAGCTCAAAACTCGAGTGAAGTATCTTGAAACTCGATAAAACTACTTGAAACTCGAATAAGCCTTAACTAAACTCGATTGAGTTACAAATGAAACTCGGGTGATGTAGCACTGAAACTCGATGATTGAAGGACTAAGCTCGATTAAAGCATAAATCCAACTCAATTGAATAAGTGTGAAACTCGAAATATAAAGGAATGAAACTCGAATGAATTCGCAAAACTCGAATGAGTCACAACTGAACCACGAATGACTAAACCTAAAACTCGATGAGTTAAGTACCAAACTTGATCAATTAAGATCCAAACTCGATCAATGAATAGTCAAACTCGAAACACATACATGCAAACTCAAATTATATTGTATTCAAACTCGAATCACATGCATGCAAACTCGATATACACTGAAATTTCAATGTAATTCGAGTTTCATTAGTTATGAAATTTTCTAATTCTTGAATTCAATAATTTTAACAAAATGATCGAAATGGCCTCAGAACATTCGAAGCTGCAATTTGTATACACAAACACTTTTGAGAAACAACTTTGCCTATTTACAGATCAAACTCTCAAATTTTGTCAAAAACATGAAGAAGCCGATTTTTTTTCAAAAAAAATTCAGAAAATTTCAAATTAAATCTTGTGTGTTTGGAATTAGAATCTAACGTTTAAATCAATCAAATCATCTTGAAAAACCGCATCTTCGATCATAAATTCATACCATTTAATCCACAAACTCAAAAACCCCAAGAAATTTTCAAAAATTCAAAAAAAAAAAAAAGAATATAACAGTTCTTCGAAAACTACAATTTTTTTAGACTCAAAATTCAATCAAATTCAGCCAAACTAGTCTCTGATACCAATTGATAATTCATGTTTTCAGCAATTCAATCACACATAATCACAATCAATATGAACAATTAACAAGAACACAATCTGTCGAATGCTTTATTAAAATGAGAAAGAATATTACATTGAGTACATGAACTTGACTTGCAAAGCAATCCTTCTGATCCGTATGTTCAACTGTTCAAAATGTTATCTCTTTAACAGTACACTACATATTTTGTAAAAATATGTGTTGTTTGTAATCAATATCAGTGTATATATAAACTGATCTTTTACTTTACTTCAATGTTGCAATTTCATTTCAGCAAATGTAATGTAAAAATATATAGTGATAATTGATAGAGTCAGCTTAGACTGATTATTGCAAATAGGGGGAGATTGTTAGGCACAAAAGGCCCCAGTCAAACCTGTTATACATCTTAGAGGGAGATTATTAATCAAACCTGTTTGATGCACATGAAGGTATAATTTAAGGTCATGTTAATGCCTTATTGAAACTTGAAAAGTGATTTGCAATATAAGTCAAAGTTGCTTACCCTGTTGCATTTGTTGCAACTAAGGCAGACTGCCAAAGCTGTTGTATTCTGTTGAACAGGCTGGACATAAACTGTCTACGCTGCTCTAACCTGTTGAGCAGCTTGGACAAATTTTAAGTTTTCTGTTCTTTGTGAACAGGCTAAACACTTTATGGAATATGTTTCCATATGTTTATGTATTGTCTTGGACCAATAGATTAGTTCACAAAGTCGAAGACAAAGTGGAAAACCAGAATCTGCTTTCACTGCCCAAGTTGTTCTGATACATGAAGACAAAGTGGATATTTGAAATGGGTGACAGACCATTTCTTAAATCAAAATGGCTATACAAGAAGATGAAAGGTCTAAAGTTGACATTCCTCTTTTGGTAAAGCCTTCTGCAACAGAGACAAAAAGAAAATGGAAAAGATTCTGCAATATAGAGACAAATACTTCTTTCTTAGAACATGCAGAAAAGTAATTTTGTCTTTTGGGAAGGACACTCCACTTTCTCTGCATCTAATGAGGAAGTTTCGCTGGCATTCTCGCAAGCCTATATGTTAGATTTTTATATCAAAACTACGAGTTTTAGTGTGTTGGAATCAAGTTATGGGAGTGAATATACCCCTGGGAAGACTTGAAAGATGAACATGGGAGACCAGCTCGCCCAGGATCGCCACCGCGATGGGTCGAGCACGGGCTGCGATCAGCCTTTTTGGGCTAGTTTTGGTTTGAGGCTTTGATGCCCATTTGTGTTTACTTTTGGGGTCTGGGTCAGTTACAAGATTAGTATGAGTATGTTATGTGTATCAGTTGAGTGATATTGACATTCTGGGATCCGTGTGCATATGAGGACGAGCAGACAGCGAGCCGGAGTGAAACAGTGATCGTGGGTTACTTGTTTGAGACAGTTGTTGCTATCACGGTGAGTACTCGAGTTCTTTTAAAAAGGGTATGCCACTTTTTTTAGTCTTTATGTGTTCTTATGTTCTATGTGATTATGCAATGAGCGTCGGGAGCCGCCAAGAAGGTATGAACTTACCTCTCTTATCTAATGAGATATACATATGTATGTGTGACTAGCTTACGAGATGAGATCCAGCCAAAGATGTCCGTAATGAGTTTTCATGCGCACCGAGATGCGTGATGGGTTATCGCTGGTGCTAATGTCCGCGAGGAGTTTCCATGTGGACTAAGAGACATGATGAGTTATTTTGTGGGCAGATTGTCCCTAACCAGACATTTGAGCATATGCATACGGTAGTGTTTATTGCCTAGTCGCTCATATGCCTTATTGAGTAGCTAACCACTGTTGTGTGCAGTCTATTAGCCTAGAAACGGCGTCCCCACAAAGTTGAGATTTCATTGAGCTACTGGATCTCATGCTCATTCGTGATTAGATCAAAAATTATGAGGTGTATCTGAGCTAGTTGCATTGACTTACATGTTATGATGTGTTTCGTGTTTCGTGTTATGTGTTAATTCTGTAGAGTCTAACCCTCGCGTATTCACGAGCTTCCCAACTTACGTTTTCGAATTGAACGTGTCTCAGGGGGCAAGTGGTCGGGTCAGTATTAGTTGGGGTAGAGTTATGAGCAGGCGATTAGTCCGCAGATTCCTACTCTGACAGATCGTGGTCTTCATGTATTGGTATGGTTCCTGTGAGGTACTATTGAGTTCAGAATACGTGTAGATTTATGTTAGATCAGAGTCGCACCATGCCTGTAATTAATTTTTAAATCAGCACTGTTTATTGTAATCCTATGACATATGTATTAGAAGTTTTATTTGATGTTGCTACTTATGATATTACTTTGACGTGACTTTTATTTGAAATAAGAGGGTGTTAAATTTATTATCATACATTTTTATTTTAATTTTAAAATATTCAACCTATGCATGTTTTGTTTTCTTTTTTTTTTAATTTTCTTTTTTATTATATTGTTTTCTTTTTATAAAAAAAATATTTAAATGGTTTTTTTCAATTTACGTATCAAAATTCTTTTATATTATTTTTATATATTTAATTAACAAACATGATAATATTACGTGTGGGTACCCTAGAAATGTGTTAGTCCTAAAATAGTGTATAATTAAATATAATAAAAGTCTAGGTTCAATTTATAATTGGGAATAGTTTACTTTGGGGGAAATCTTAATTTCCAAGACTTTAAGGGGAGTGTTTGGACAAACCCCCAAAGTAAGCTTAGGTAGAAATAATATTTCTCTCTTAGGGTTTTAGGAGAACCCAAAAAGGAGCCTCCACCCTAGTGTGTGTTTTGAGAGTGTGAAAGTTCTTTGAGATTGAGTGTCAAGATTCTCTCTTGTAATCTTCATATTCTTAATATAAATCGTTTGGGTTTATGTATTGGAGTGAAAAATATATCGGGAATCATAGTTATCAATTGGTATCAGAGCAAGAAGATTGGCTTTAAACTTGAAATGTCAGATTTGTTCGTGTTCTTCACAAAAATCGTCATAAAATTGGGCTGAAACTTCAAAAATTCATACGATATCCGTTTTAGCTGATTATTGGATATGTTGTGCGCGTATATAGTAGACACATCATGTCAAAATTTTCAGAGGCTAACTCCAAATATCAAGGGAGTAATCGCAATTTTACTATTCTGGTCATTTTCGGTTACGTTTTTGTGATTATATCTTTTATTTGAGTTAATAACTTCTTGAAATGATCTGAAATTTTGCATGAATGATCTTATATGTTAGATAATTTGTTCTGGAAAATTTCATGATCTAATTTGAACTATCCAAGGAGTAATTGCATTTATTAAATCTAATTGTTCTTCGCAAAAATCAAAGGTTTTGCTCTTAATTCTATGTTAATATTCTATTTTTTTTTTTGGTTTTCTATTCCATATTCATAAGCAATTAATCTTGTACTGATTTCGAGCATTTCTTTTTTAATACTTACAAGTTTTTCTTGTTTAATCGTTGAAATTGTTAATCGGCAATTTCTTAATTGTTATTCTCGGTTCAGTGCTTCCAAAGGCCATAACTTTTGACTGGAACATCGTTAGACGGCCTACAATACATCAAAACGAAGCTTGAAACGATATCTAAGACCCATCCGAAATTCGTGAATTTCGGGTCCAGGTCCATCCGAACTTTTGACTTTCAGTGCTTCCAGAGGCCATAACGTTTGACTGGAACATCGTTAGACGGCCTACAATACGTCGAAATGAAGCTTGAAACGAGATCTACGACCCATACGAAATTCGGATCATCCAAATTTTGGGTCCGGGTCTATCCGAACTATTGACATTCAGTGCTTACAGAGGCCATAACTTTTGACTGGAACATCGTTAGACGCCCTACCATACGTCGAAACGAAGCTAGAAACGAGATCTACAATTTCCAGATTAGGTAAAGTTGGTTCGTTCAATTTTCGAGGCCTAATTTCACTTCAGAAAAAGTTACGAGCATTTTTCTACAGAAAAACTAAAATTTCAACGTCAAGAACTCATTTCTGATCCACGTTTCACCGACTTACCGACCTCGGATACATCCGAACTTGTGAAGTTTCTAAGTTTATCCAATTTCCAATCTAGAAGATTCACCTTTTGCACTCCACAATCATGACTCAAGGATTTTCCACACATGAGAAGACTGTCGAGGAGGAGAAAGTTGATATATCTCCAGTATGTCTCATGAAACACTCCAAACAGGTACAAAGTTCTTCATCTTCGTCTGATTTATCTGATATACAATCGTTATCTGATTTTAAATCTAGTGATGAATTTGATGAACTGCATGCACAACTACATCAATTAAAGAATGAATTGATTGCTGGAAAAAAAAGAATCCGTTGTGTATAAAAAGAAATGGCTAAACAAACATGAGGTGATAAAGAAGATGTTAATTGAAAAAGTAGATGTTGAGGATAGGAATAAATACCTTGTATCTTGTATGGATAAACTCACTGATGAAAAGAACTCTTTAAAATCAGAAATATATGTTCTTTCAAAACGCTTAGAGTCTGTAAGCATGGAAAACATAGACAGTTTGGAAAAATACAAAATGATAGAAGAAGAAAGAATAGGTTTATACTCTCGCATAAAGACCCTAGATGATGAATTTCGAAAATGGGGTCAAACTGAACAAACTATTCATTTAAACCAACCCAAAGAGACTAGGTTTTATCATTCCAAACAAGGAATTGGTTTTAAAAATCCTAAGTACTTGGAAAAGGTTCAACAAGTTTTACCTATTTTTTAGGACATGAGATATATGGGTGCTGGATTGAAATCTTTCGTTTATCAATCATCGGAAGAAATTTTAACCCAAGGATGACAAACGAAATGAAAACAAAGAAAAAGAAATGCCTTTTAAATATGATGATCTAAACGAGAGTTATCCCTATAGAGTACCTACTCTAGAGGATGACTTCTTGTCTAGCTATTCAGAGGGTAAAATGAACGCAGAACCTGTCAAACCAATCCCTAATCTTTACATTCCTACAAAATTTTTTCAACATAAAATCAAAGTTTTAGAAAAGGAATTAAAGACAACTCGAAAGAAAGCTCTTGATTATCAAGAAGCTCTTCTCAAGAGTGAGAAAAAATTGGCAAATCAAAGTTTTCAACAAAATGTAGAATTAACCATCCACAAATAAAAATTTGACATGGTTTCAGAATTTTTAATTTCTTATTTAAAAGAACCACAAGTTTCTCATCCTACCAAAGTCTCTCTTACATCCTTTGAAAAAGGTAAAGCTTAGATTGAAGTTCCTTCTGGCATTTTTGAAGGTGAGTGTTCAAAATCTTACAAAGCTGAGGTTTCCAACAAGACTCAGAGTCAATCTAAGTCTTCCAAGAAACCCACTCACCAAGGAAATTTCTCCAAGTCTAATTCTTCCAAATGTACAGACTCTCATTGTTTTGCACCTATAGATCATGCAATGAGGATTCCTAAAATAACACCTCTTGATTTTCAAAGTTTCTTTGTGAATAAGGCAGTCATGCTTGAATCTTTTGTGAAAATCGATAATAGTGTCAGTGTGCCTGGAAAGGATGTTGCTAGTAATACATTGAAATACTCTTTTTGCAATCTGTTTCAATTATGTCCAAAAAGTTTTCAGCGTGTCGTTCCTGAAATGACTAAGTTTGTACCTTATCCTGAAAAATAGAAACGCCGCCAATCTAAGAAAACAAAAGTTCATGCCTCATCACCGCCTGACAAATTGGAAAAACCATCGTTAAAGGCTAAGCCTAAGGCATTTCCAAAGTCATCCAAGCCAAAGGTTGTTCCATTACCTAATGCTGTTTCAAAATCAGCTGGACCCATATACAAATGGGTGCCAAAAAGTTCTGCATCTAAACCTGTGTCGAATGATAAATGGATTCCTACTGTTGTGTTGTTACATGACGATGGAAATCCTAAATCTAACAAGAAAGGACCCATCTTTCGATGGCTACCAAAAGTGGTTTAATTTTATGCAGATGGTTTTCAGATCACTTCAGACTGGAACCCGGACATCAATGTAATGGCTTCTGATCACTCTGTCGATCTTCAAAGAAATGGCTTCTACTTACTTTCGAGTGGAACCCGTACTTCAAAGCAATGGCTTCTGCATCAAGGGGGAGTTTCAGATTTGCTTTGAAGATGACATCTTCAAAAAAAGTGTGTAAGCATTCTGAATACTCTAATGCACACTTTAAAAGGTTTTGTTAGAATAATCTAATTCTCTGATTGAATAAATTTCTACCAAGATTAAATGATCTAATCTTTGTGATGATCTTGATCTCATTCTTCCTGAGATTCTCTCAAATATTCTGATTTATCCCACATATTTTGATTTTATCATACATCAAGTTTCTCCCATACAAGCTAATTCTTTCATGATAGTCTGATTCACTTTCAAATCTAATATCAGACTTTCTATTGAAGTTCTCTCATACAGTCTCTCAAACTTCCCAAGATATTTCATTCAACTCTCATCCATCTTCTGGAATACCCCATGAGCTTAACTGCTATATCCTTCAGGATATCATGTTGACTCCGATGATGCCCAATATGTGTGATTAGGCATATCTATATATATCGTTCCTATGGTCTAAACCAGAGCCGGAAGACCTACCCAAGGAGCAAACCACTTTAGTTTGTGTGAGTAAGGGTTCTTAGGTCAATTAGTTGAGGAGTGTTAGTTAACACGGGGTACTAGCAGGGTCGAGCATAGATAAAATGCAAATGAGAGGGTTTTTCAAAAGGAGATGGGGTGCATCATGAGCTAAAAGTGAGCCGGAGGGAGTACAGTTGAAAAATGATGAGAGCTGAAGAGTGAGAAAGGACTAAAAGAAAATGTATATCCTACCAACACTGTGTCAGTCTCCAGGGTTTCCTACATCTGCTACCAATTTCCATGTGTTGGAATTAGGTATTGAACAAGACGTCATGGACCTAGTGACGCATGCACCTAACCTCCCTAGCTACTCAGTTGTCTCTTAAAAGACTTCTATTTCAATTCACACGGAGATATATACATACTCTATCGACATATCATTTGGATATTGTTGATATTGAAACAAGGAAGACATCCTCTCCGGTCTCCGACTTCAGTTGATACACTTTGAGTCTAGAGCTTAATGTTATACACTTCTAGGACACATAGAGTCTATAGTCTGCGTGACTATAAACAGCTTGTCTACTGAGACAAAGTCGGAACAAATATGAGTGATTCTCTCATGATAAAGGATTTCACGATGATTATTTGGAAATCCTACCAATGTTAATGTCACGCCAGTGCTGAACATAGATCACATAGACCTAGTCTATTGTGCAAACAAAACTTCTATGTGGAACTAGAATGTTACTTAGAAATGAATTTGTTTCATTTTCTTATATTCAGGTTGCAAAGTCATGATCTTCAATGTAATATCCTTTAGGTCCTAAATATTTTGTAATGAGGGAGAGATTGTTGTTTCTGAAGGCGAGAGAAAGTTTTAGGTTGTAACTGTTTAATTCTGTTATTGAGGGGAAGAGTTACTATTGAGTTTGTAATGTTCTTAAATGTAATATTTTCTTTATGAGTCTGTAATCATCTATTTCAATGAAGAAAGAAGATTTGAAGACACATTGAGGTTGTTCATTTGAAGGGGAGAGCTGAAGTGATTACAAGATGATCATAATTCTCATGATTATCATGAGGGGGAGAATGTTCTGAAAAGAGTTGAAATGTTTGATAGACCTACTAAACGCAAGGGGAGAGCCACCGATCTGAAACAGTTAAGGGGAGAGTCATCTGAAGAAGATCAATGATATACTTCAAAAGTTCAGATCCAGAGTTACTTCAAAGATCAGAGATCAGAGTTTAGAACCCAAAACTTTAGAAGAATACAAACCTTGATTACAAGAAGGGGGAGATTGTTAGAAATTTTATTTCTTGTAATTCAAGCTTGTGTAATTGTGCTTAATTGTAAATATTTAATTATACACTAAAGGGGAGATTATTAGCCCTAAAATAGTGTATAACTAAATATAACAAAAGTCTAGGTTCAATTTATAATTAGGAATAGTTTACTTTGTGGGGAATCTTAATTTCCAAGACTTTAAGGAAAGTGTTTGGACAAACCTCCAAAGTAAGCTTAGGTATAAATAATATTGTTCTCTTAAGGTTTTAGGAGAAGCCAAAAAGGAGCATCCACCCTAGTGTTTGTTTTGAGAGTGTGAAAGTTCCTAGAGACTGAGTGTCAAAATTTTCTCTTGTAATCTTCATATTCTTAATACAAATCGTTTGGGTTTATATATTGGAGTGAAAAATATATAGGGAATCAACTTGTCAAAATGATTCTCATAATTTTCAAAAGAATTAAAATTTCAAATGATTCAAAAGGATAAAGTTTTGTTTTTGATGAAATTTTTAAAATTATTATTTTGATTTTTATTAAAATCAAATTTAACCACATAAAACAGATTACGTTATTAAACAATTTAAAATTTTGAAAATTTAAAAACATTAAATTAAATTAAACTTCATAATAACTTTTGCTATCAACTAAATCTAGTGAAACAAATGAATTTATATTTAATTGATACAATTGATTTTGTAATACTTTCAAATCATTATATCCCTATGATAATGTTATATGTTGTATGTAGTTAAATTGGATTTTAATAAAAATTTAAACAGATAACTTAAATTTCAAAGATTTCACAGTGAAACAAATTTAATGATTTTTAAAATTATTAAGAATATTTCATGGGTATCTAACATATAAAATACTTTAAAACAGAATATCTTTACTACTAATAAAGCATTTAGCTTTTTACAATTTATAATGCATATGGTACAACTTAACAAAGCAGCTTTCTTGAATTTTAAGACTTACCACTTACAAAGCTTAAGGTACAACCTTTAAAGCCTAAAAATACAGGTTTTGATTTTATTTATTTTAATTTTATTGAGCAATGCATGGGAATCAACGGCATTGGAAAAAAACACACGCCACCTCCTCTACATAATTTCTTTGGGAACTAAAACGCACGCTTCCTCTCCTAAACCCAAAATCGTCTCTCTTCTGCCATGGAAGCTGAGATTTCTCTTCACCCTCTGTAATCCTTGGTAGAAGAATCCCTATTCCAAAAAAAAAAAAACAAAACCTGCGATCCTTGCATGAGGCTTCAACCGGTGATGCCTCAACCCAACCTGCGATTCTTCAATAATGGTTGTTGGTTTCCTCTTGGTTGAACGACGGTATCTCGAAGTTGGTTCTTGCTTTTGCTCCTCTCAGCCGTCTAGCGGCGGCATCGCTCGTTTTTCAGTTTTTGGAATTGGTGTTGAAAACAGACCCTCTCTTCTGCTTATCAACAACAACAACAAGATCAAAGGTTTCATGATCCTCAAAGGATTATGGATTCTTCTTCTGATTGTCACAATCTTGTTTAAACATCTGCTGTATCTTCATCAAAGTCAAGAAGAAATGAGATGATCATTGGATTTCAAGGTTTGTCTTCCTTAGTACAAAAATGACCTATGGTCACGGTTTTGTCCAAACTGCCTAGCCCCAGTTTTTGTTATTGACGTGACTAAAGGGTCATATATGATCTTGTATTATTATGATAGCCACAGTTTATCTCAATAACTGTGACCATTGCAAATCACATTCAAACCTTAAGCCACGGTTTAACATAAGGATCATGACAAAGACTTGTCACGGTTGCCACATTGTTACCAAATGTCATCGTTTGTCACAGTTATTTGTTTGATGTCTATAATAATCTTGTGATGGTTATTAACTGTGACGATACATATGTATATGGTCACGGATATCTCTTTCGGTGACCAAAGGGACACCCTGAAGTCTAATTGTATAAGTCTAAATTATATGGTGGAATTAGTCACATGAATAAACTGTGACAGAAGGCTAACTTATATGGTCACGAAATCGCTTTTTGTGACCAAAGGGTGGAGTTCAATAGCCACGTATGGTAAAAAAAAAACATTGTGACTATAAGTGTTTAATGGTCATGATTGAGTTCATTAAGTGTGTCCAAAAGTAAACAATTGTCATGAAATAAGAAAATTATTGTGACTATAAGTATTTTATAGTCATGGTTTAGTTTCTTATGTGTGTGTAAAAGTATTTTATATTCATGATGAAAGAGAAAAATGTGACTAAGTATTTTTTTTTTTTGTCACGATTTAATTTTTTATGTATATAAAAGTAATTAATGATCACGGTTTAAGAAAAAAAAACATATCACCATAATTATGTTTTTATGTGTGTCTAAATGTAAAGATTAGTAATAGTAAAATGAAAAAGATATGATTATAAGTACATTCAAGTCACGATTTAATTTGTTTCGTGACTAAAAGCTATCAATCTCACATTAAAAAAATCAATATAAGGGGTTTTTTTGTCACGGATTAAGCAAATTTGTGACTATTAATATTTAAAGGTGACGGTTTATTGTTTTTATGTAACTAAAAATAAACAATAGTCATGACAAAAAAATGTTGTGACTATATTTTTCTAATGGTCATGGTTTAGTTTATTTCTTATTAGTGAGTAAAAGTAATAGTTTTCATGATAAAAGAAAAAAACAGTGACTATAAGTACTTTATGGTCACACGAAGAATTGGTTTGTGTGACTAAAAGTAATCGGTAGTGAAAAAAAATGTCCCTATAAGTATTTTATCGTCACAGTTTAATATATTATTGTGTCTGAAACTAAACATTAATCATGATAAAATAACAAAAATGTATTTATAAGTATTTTATGGTCACAATTTATTATGTTTTGTGTGGTTAAAGGTTATCAATTGTCATAGTTAAAAAAAACTTGTTAATATGAGTATTTTGTGGTCATGGTTAATTGTGTTATGTGTATCAAAAATTAAACATTAACCATGATAAAAGAAAAAATATCGTGACTACAAGTAGTTTATGGTCACGACATATTTTTTTATCAGTTGCTAAATGTTATTAATTGTCATAATAAAAGCATCAAAATATGGCTATAACTACTTTATGGTCACGATTTACTAGTTTTGTGTGGTTAAAGGTTATTAATTGTTACATTTTAAGAACAAACTTATCACTATTAGTATTTTTGTGGTCATGGTTAAATGTCTTATATGTGTCAAAAAGTAAACATTAATTATGATTAAAGAAAACAACCATGACTACAAGAAGTTTATGGTCATGTCTTATTTTATTTTGTGACTAAAAGTAATTAATTGTCATAATAAAAGAGGCAAAGTGTAGCTATAAGTTTTTTATGGTCATAATTTAGTTTGTTTTGTATGGTTACAGTTATCAATTGTCACAGTTTAAAAAACAACGTGTTAGTATAAATATTTTATGGTCATGATTAAATGTCTTATATGTGCCAAAAACTAAATATTAATCACGATAAAAAGAAAACAAACCATGACTACAAGTAGTTTATGGTTACGTCTTATTTTAATATATGTCGCTAAAAGTAGTTAATTGTAATAATTAAAGGAAAAGAATGTGAGTATATGTATTTATCGTCACACTTTATTTTATTTTGTATGACTAAAAGGAATCAACGATCACCGTTTACGAAACAACATGATACTATAAATATTTTACGGTCGCTATTATAAATGTTATGTGTGTCTAAAAGTAAACAACAATAACGATAAAAAAAACACATGTGGCTGTAAGTAACTTATTGTCACGGTTTAATTTTTTACACGTGTCTAAAAGGAACAATAGTGATTTTAAAAGAAATATAATGTGAACAACAAGTATTTGATGGTCACCAAAGGGCCTTTGGCCTGGCGGTAAGAGGGTGGAGATACAAGTGAGAGGTCACGGGTTCGACTCCCGTCGGAGACAAGTTGATATTTAGGTGGTGAAAAGAAGTCGTGTGGTAAATGAGTAGTTTAGGAGTAGGAGTAGGAGTAGGATAGTTTGCCGCTAAAAAAAGTATTTAATGGTCACAGATTGTATCGTTGCATATGTCTAAAAGTTACCAATTGCCACGATTAGGAATAAATAAGTAACTATAAATACTTTATGGTCACGGTATTGTTTATTATATGTGTCTAAAAGTAAGCAATTGTCATGAATAAACGAATTATTATGTGACTAAAATAATGGTATGCTCACGGTGTAGTTATTTTTGTGTGTCAAAATGTATCAATTGTCACGGTTTAATACTTTATGTATGTCCAATTGCAACCAATCGTCACATTTTAATAAATTATGTGTGTTTAAGTGTACCCTACGGTCACGGTTTAATTGTTTATGCATGTCTAAATGTACCAATGGTCACACCACTTAATAGTTTATGTGCGTTAAAATATTACCAATTGTCACGGTTTCATTATTGTGGTGTGTTTAAATGTCTCAAATAGTTACGGTTTAACTGATTATGTGTGTATAAATTTATCCAATGGTCACGATTAAATATTTGTGCGTCTTTAAATATACCAGGTGGCCGCAGTTTATTTGTTTATACGTGTCTGTAAGAATGTTAACGCCACTGATTAATTGTTTATGTGTGTCTGAATGTATCCAACTGTCATGGTGTTAAAATAAATTGTGACTAAAAGTATTTTATGGTCACGGTTACTAAAAAATATAGACCACAAATATATAGAAATTGTTACCATATAGCCATGGTTTTATGCTATGGCCACGGTTTTACATGTGATTTAGTCACGAATATTAAATGTAGCCATAAGGTATCAAAAGTGATGCGACCTTTGGTCACGATTTGAATGAAAAATGAAACTGTGGCCAAAGGTCTATGGCCACGGATTTTTAACGTGACAGAAGACATATTTTGTACTAGAGCTTGTCAGCGAGATGTATTGTTTTCTTCATTTTAAGGTCAGTTTTCCTTTTTATTTTCTTCCATGTAATCTTTTTCATTCATCTTCATATGATATATGAAGAAAATAAAAGAAATCAGTATCACAGTTTTCTTAAAGTTTGCAAAAGAAATCAGATAACCCTTTAAACATTTGCAAAAGAAATTAAACTCTCAATTTCTCCTAAGTAGAGCTACGTTTCATAACAAATTTCAATCAAGATCCAAATCAAGTCAAGGAAATCATCAAGCATCAAGATTAACATAAGATTTAAGGTAATTTTATGTTTTACATATGCTGTTGAATGTGAGAATGGAACCTACGGTTCCTCGAATATGCAAATGCTTCAATTGTTCTTCAAATCACAAATTTAAAGAAAATTTAGTGTTGCAAACTTAAAATCAAGCTCATGCATGTGTTGGTTATTTGATTAATTGAAGTTAATTTCATTTTGAAGCTTTAAATCCATGCCAGAAACTTACTGTATGTTTCTACACATGTGTTCTATTCTGTCCTAGAATGAGATGGCCAAGCAGTAGCAGCCCCCATAACAGCAAATTAGTGTGTGTTTGTGTCATGTGAAAGATCAGCAACTACATGAAAGCAACATTAAGACGTATATATGTGTGTATTATATATGCCTTTAGAAGCTGCAGCAAGTCAATTAGTGTGTACGTGTGCAGAGTATGTTTGTGTGAGTTATATACAAGTGGGTGTGTTTTATATGCAATAAAGACAGCAGTTATTTGGTGTTCTGTGTGCTTATATTTCATCAAAAATGTTGTGTGTGTGTGTGTTATGCATTCAGTTAGTCACTAATCAAAAGATATTGTAAAATGCCTTATGTTTATCAACACTAAAATATTAAAGTAATATCTCTTTCAGGCACGGTATTGATTTTCCTATCTGTTTCAATTTTGATCTTTTGGATTTGGAAATCTTGAAATACTGCCCCCTTTTAGTTGGTCAAATAGGACATTAAATATATTATTGATGATGTTTTCTATAAGTATAGGATGGCATCACTGGCATGTGCTGACTGACTTTTGCTTATAATGCTCACGGCACCATGAAATTCGTAACAAAGAAGCGACTGGCATCTATAGTGCCTTTCAGTTCTAAAGGAAAATCAACCCCTTGTTTTTATTTATTTCCAAAATTTAAACCTGGATATGGGCCACGCAATTCATCTGTGTATCTTGATGTTTATGACTTGACACCCATGAATGGCTATGCATACTAGGCTGGCTTTGGCATCTTTCATTCTGGTGTGGAAGTTAAGTTTCTTCCTTTTATTGTTTATGTTGAAGCATGTGATTATCAAGTATGTGGAGTCAGAGGGTCAAAGTGTAATTTTCTAGTAAATAAAGGTTAGATAGTGAAATAAGGTTGTTGAGAATAGTTAGTTGGTTAATAGTTGGTTAATTGTTTGTTAACCACATTTAGCTGTTGAAGTGTCTATAAAACCAGTAGCAATGTAATCGTTTGCAATTCATATTCCTGCAATACAATTCTCTTTCAAGTTCAATACATTACAAGTGGTATCAGAGCCACGGCGGAGAAAAGCACGGCGGAGCTCCGGTGGCGATCCAGAGGTGGTCAATAAAGGACGAAGCAGATCAAGATCAAATTTGGCAATCAGCGCAATTGCAAAACAGAAGGTCAGGGTGAGCAGTGGGGCTCGAAGTGAACTGACCAGAAAGATACAAGAATGGCGTCCACACGTTTTGATCTGGAAAAATTTGATGGCAAAAACGATTTCAGTCTTTGGAGAGTGAAGATGAAGGCTCTCTTGGTCCATCAAGGGATTATTGATGCTCTGGAAGGGGAAGAAAATCTACCTGAAACGTTGGATGAGAAGCAGAAGAAAGATATGTTGCGAAAGGCACATAGTGCCATCATCTTGTCCCTAGGGGATCGGGTGTTACGTGAGGTATCAAAAGAAGCAACTGCAGCAGCGGTGTGGCAGAAACTCGAAGCTCTGTACATGACCAAGTCATTGGCCAATCGATTGTACCTCAAGAAGAGACTATTCACCTTTCAGATGGGGACAGGAAAAACACTCGAAGACCATGTTGATGAATTCAACAAATTGGTGCTGGATTTAGAAAACATAGAGGTAAATGTAGATGAAGAAGACAGGGCCATCATCTTCTTGACATCTCTGCCCCCAAGCTATGAACACTTCTCAGATACCTTGATGTATGGTAGAGAGAGCCTCACTATGGAGGAAGTTCTAGCAGCAATAAACTCTAAAGAACTCAAAAGAAAATCAGATCCTAAAGATGCAACCTCAGAGGGACTGTATGTCAGAGGCAGATATGAAAAACGTGAGTTCAAGAAGAAGGGGAGTTCAAGATTTGGGGCGAGATCAAAGTCTAAGGGGAAAAAGAAGTGTTTTGCCTGCCAGTCTGAATCACATCTTATCAAAGATTGCCCTGATAAATGGAGGAAAAAGGAAGACACCCAATCTAGAAGCCAAAATGTACAAACCAGTGATGCCAACTCAGAAGGGTATGAAAGTTCAGAAGTCCTGATGGTCACTACTCATCCACTCATTGATGAGTGGATTTTAGATTCTGGTTGTTCGCATCACATGACCCCTAGCAAGCATCTTATCACAGACTTCAAGCAGATTAATATGGGATCTGTGAGGTTGGGAGATGACAGTCCCTGCAATGTTGAAGGAGTAGGAAGTATCTGCCTGAAGTTGAAATATGGATCTGAGTTCATGCTACAGAATGTGAGATATATTCCTAAACTAAAGAGGAATTTAATCTCCTTGGGCTGTTTGGAACAAGATGGATTAAAAGTAAAGATGGGCAATGGAAAAATTAAGATCATCAATGGGGTCCGTGTGGTGTTGCAAGGTACAAGGCGAGCCAACAACATATATGTTCTGGACAGTGACAACCCAACCAGTACTGTATGCTGTAGCAGTGATGACCAAGAAAAGGAAGTAACTCTATGGCACCAGAGGCTTGGCCATATGAGTCTAAAAGGACTGCAGGAACTGACTAAGGTGAATGCCTTTGGAGGCTTAAAGATCTCAGATCTTCGGTTCTGTGAGCATTGTGTCTTAGCCAAATCTCACAAAGTCAAATTTGGCTCAGGGAGACACAAATCAAAGAAGATACTGGAGTACATTCATGCAGACCTGTGGGGGCCATCAAGAACCCAAACTCTTGGGGGTGCCAGGTATTTCTTGTCCTTGATAGATGATTATTCAAGGCGTGTGTGGGTTTACCTGTTAAAAACCAAGGATGAAGCACTAGAAAAGTTCAAGGCATGGAAACTGTTGGTTGAAACTCAATCTGAACTCAAAGTGAAGAAGCTGCGCACAGACAATGGTCTTGAATTTTGTGGTCACGAGTTTAAGCAGTACTGTGAAGACAATGGCATTGCAAGACACCTCACAGTACCTGGGAACCCACAGCAGAATGGACTTGCAGAACGCATGAATAGAACGCTGTTGAATAAAGTCAGAGCCATGCTAAGTCAGGCTGGAATGCCAAAACAATTTTGGGGTGAAGCAGTTCTGACTGCCATGCATCTGGTGAACAGACGTCCATCAACAGCAATAAACAACAAGACCCCAATGTTTATGTGGACAGGAGATGAGTCAGACTACAGCATGTTGAGGATATTTGGTAGTGTAGCCTATGCACATGTAAGACAAGACAAATTAGAACCCAGAGCCATCAAATGTGTTATGCTGGGTTATCCTCAAGGTGTGAAAGGTTATAGGCTATGGAGAGTTGATGGTGGTAGTCCCAGAGTTGTAATCAGTCGTGATGTCACATTTAATGAGGGTCAAATGTACAAGGATGTAGTTGGTTGTTGTAAAAATAGTGGTGCTCAGATTGAGGTGGAGCTGGACAGAGAAAGTAAACTTAATTCAGCCCCACCAGGAGACAGAGAACAACTGGGCAGTGATCAGCAGGCTACACAGGAGTTGACAGATTATCAACTGGCAAGGGACAGACAAAGAAGAACAATAATTCCACCCTCAAGGTACAGAGATCAGGAGGACATAACAGCTTTTGCTTTTGCTGTTGCAGAGTATGAAGATACAATAGAACCTTTGAATTTTAGAGAGGCAGTAAGTTCAATTCAAAGAGACAAGTGGCTAGAAGCAATGAGAGAAGAAATGGATTCTCTGATTAAAAATCAGACCTGGGAATTGGTAAGAAGGCCAAGTGGCCAGAGTATAGTAGGTTGTAAATGGCTGTACAAAGTCAAGGAGGGAATTCCAGGTATGTCTGTTCAAAGATTCAAAGCCAGACTTGTTGCAAAAGGGTTCACACAGAAACCAGGAATTGATTTCACAGAGATTTTTTCACCAGTAGTGAAGCATGCATCCATACGTATTCTGTTAGCATTAACAGCCAAGCACAATTATGAACTGGAGCAGCTTGATGTGAAGATTGCATTCCTTCATGGTGATTTAGAAGAAAGCATATATATGGAGCAACCAAAGGGATTCATTACTGCAGGCAAAGAGGAGTATGTGTGCCTATTGAAAAAGTCTTTATATGGGCTCAAGCAATCACCAAGAATGTGGTATTTGAAGTTTGATGATCATATGACCTCACATGGTTTTTCAAGAAGTGCCTATGACAGCTGTGTCTACTTTAAAGAGTATAAAAGGGGCAAATATATATATCTCCTGCTGTATGTGGATGATATGTTATTGGCATGTGAGGACAAAGGTGAAATGAATACTACAAAAAGATTGCTTAGATCCAAGTTTGATATGAAAGAATTAGGAGAAGCTAAAAAGATTTTGGGAATGGAGATAACCAGAGATAGAAGCAGAAGGTTACTGAAGCTGTCACAGCAAGGATATATTAAAAAGGTGCTTCATAAGTTCAACATGAATGGTGCAAAGTCAGTATGTACACCATTAGGAACTCAGTTCAAGTTATCTTTAAAGGACAGTCCTCAAAATTCCAAAGAAGCAGCAGAAATGGAAGGGGTCCCTTATGCTCAAGCAGTGGGAAGTCTAATGTACCTAATGGTATGTACCAGGCCGGATCTAGCTTATGCTGTCAGTGTGGTCAGTAGGTATCTTGCAGACCCTGGTAAGGAGCATTGGAAGGCTGTAAAATGGATTTTCAGGTACTTACAAGGAACTCAAAATGTTGGGTTGATCTATGGTGGTGAAGGTACTAGTACTCGAGTGATTCAAGGGTACTCAGATTCTGATTTTGCAAAAGATTTGGATAAGTTCAGATCAGTCAGTGGTTATGTGTTTGAGGTAAATGGGTGCACAATCAATTGGAAGGCATCACTGCAACATATTGTGGCTTTATCATCTACAGAGGCTGAGTATGTAGCTCTGACAGAAGCATTTAAGGAAGCAGTGTGGTTGAAAGGATTCTTAAGTGAGCTAGGTGTACATAGTGAAGGTACTGTGGTATATTGTGACAATCAGAGTGCGTTGCACCTGTCTAAGAATCCAATGCATCATGAGAGGTCCAAACACATCAATGTAAAGTTGCATTTTATAAGGGATATCATCAGTAACAAAGAAGTGGAAGTTGAGAAGGTGCATACTGACCTTAATGCAGCAGACATGTTAACAAAGGCTTTGCCAGGAGTAAAGTTCCAGTGGTGTATGAATAGGTTGCATGTGCTGTCATACTTGTAATCAAGGTGGAGATTGTTGAAGCATGTGATTATCAAGTATGTGGAGTCAGAGGGTCAAAGTGTAATTTTCTAGTAAATAAAGGTTAGATAGTGAAATAAGGTTGTTGAGAATAGTTAGTTGGTTAATAGTTGGTTAATTGTTTGTTAACCACATTTAGCTGTTGAAGTGTCGATAAAACCAGTAGCAATGTAATCGTTTGCAATTCATATTCCTGCAATACAATTCTCTTTCAAGTTCAATACATTACAGTTTAAATTACACCTTTTATTTTATCAATCTATGCGATGAAGAGTGTTTCTTATCAAGCAATGCATATGTTTTATTTTCTTATCAATTTATTGATCATTTTGTCATCAATTGGTGAAATAATACATAAATTGCTGACAGGAACACTTCCTGGATCTGGGTGGTAGTTTAAACTTTTATTTGAAACTAGAGATTGACTCTGTTAGTAACTCCCTCCACATCCTTCTGCTTAGTTTATTCCTTTTTGACAGCTGACATTAAGCTACATGTTGGCTTTTGTTAACAATATGCCAAAGTGCTTTGTGATGGATATTTTTATATATGTTATTATTTGCCCAGCTAACAACATACTTATGCATTTCATTTTCAATGGCTTCAAGATGCAACAAATACATGAATAAAGCTTCAAACATGGCACTAAACAGCTTCATTTTTCGGTGATTCCTGATTCTGTTTTATTTGTTTTGTTGGTTTGGTTTTCTTTGTTTTGAATCAGTTTTATTTGTTTTGTTGGTTGGTCCCAAGTGACTTTTGCATACACAGTGATACCACAGCTCCTCCACATGCCACAGTTAACATGAAGATGGAGATGGAGGTACCAGTCTTCAGCACCGCCACCAAAGTACAAGGCTAATTATACAGGTGCAGATGTTGCCAAGAACCATGGAGTTGCTGAAACTGCCTTGAGGGCCTCCCTGTTTGCTTCAGCCTTGGTTGCAGTCATTGTTATGGTCACATGTAAACAAACCAAGCTCATACCAATTTCGCCCCTCATGGCAATACGTAAGCCAATTTCAATCAGTCCCCAGCCTACATGTAAGTTCGTAGTTAGTTATCATTTAATTAACACCAGTTAATTTCAATCGGCATGGAATTTATAAAAACAAGGTTGGTTTTCTTTATATATATATATATATATATATATATATATATATATATATATATATATATATATATATATATATATATATATATATATATATATATATATATATATATATTTGATGGAGATACTTTGTAGCAGCACTATCAGTGGCTTGCTTGTACGACATTATCACCGGTGCCTCATCATATTTAGCAGTGAAGAAGTTCCTCCTCTGAAAAGCTACAGTTTCAGTTTGTGATCCTTGATTCTGTAAGCTAGCACTCATACCTTACTTAATATATTTTATAGTAGTTTTGAGGTCTTTCTTTCATTAATTATTGGGCGCGTATGGTGTGTATGTGCAGCTGCTGTTTGGAATCATGGCTTCAGCAGCAGGATCACTGGAGCAGCAGCAGCAGTGGGACATGTTGGACTCAAAGGGAACTCACGTTCGAGATGGAAAGAGATTGTAAAGCATATGGTTCCTTCTGTCATCACATAGGAGTCTCAGTCTTCATGTCCCTCAGAGTGGCACTTCTACTGCTCGTTTGGCTCTCGTTTTACAGGCTATCCAAGGAAATTGCAAGGCATTAATTTTAGTTAATTGTGTCAACAAAAAAAATTTAATTTATACCAGTTTGATGCAATGTGACTTTCCTTCATGGTGTTCTTAATATCTACCAATTACTTTGAGCCCAAAGTTTATGATCAGAAAAAATTACACATGACCCATGGATATGTAGTAATAGTATTATGGTGATTGATAAATACTAATTAACGAGCGTGTTATCCATTTGATTGAAAATTTTAAGTTAATTGTATACATCATGCATAGTATATCAATAATGAAATTTATTGATGGTGCCCCTTGACGATAAACTTTCACTCACTATCCTCCCATGGCGGTTGTGCAGACTTCAAGCAACCACGTATGGAAAGCTCATGACAGGGATATCGTAAACAACCTATAACAGTTTGGCCCAGGTGTCGGTCCCAAAAGACCAAACCTGCTTCAACTACAGTCAAGGACTACTTGTAAAGTTAATCATCATTGGGATTTAATTTTTCAAAATTGCTAGACTTAACTCTTATTTATTAAAAATTATAGCTAATAACTATTAAATGCATCACCTTCAAGTAACGCCCAACAACCATGTGTTATTGTGTAATTGCCAAATACATAACTAACATGTAGCAATAAACTTTATGATGATCTAGCTGTAATGTAATCTGAGTATAATTCTCAACATTGTCTACATGCTTTAAATTAAAAATGTCATTTTAATTTGCATATAATATTTTTCTTATATACATCTACGTCATGATGTGTCGTCCGTCTTCAATTGTGTGTTATGGTAGTCCAGGTTAACTCGATCGATATACATTTGTGGGTTGCCATTTCAAAATAATTTTAACAAAGGCAACACAAAGCAACAAGCGATTCAAATTAAACTATGCCCCTAATCGCTTTGGCTTGAAAGGGTAAGGTACGTTATTTGTTCAAGTCCTAACAATATATTATAGTAACAGTTGATGATCTCCAAGTTTCTTGTTTATATAATCAAATATCAATGTGCAAAGTTAACTATGCATGTCAATTGTTTATATAACCAAATATCAATGTGCAAAGTTAACTATGCATGCCAATTGCCAAGCGATACCTTGGAAAGTTGTAACATATGTAGAGGCAATCTGAGAATCTTCGAACCCATATATATACATTACCTACGACACTAATTGTTTGTTAGTTTTACAGTTTTACAACAAATTAAGGTTCGGTTATGCAATGATCAAATTCTTATAAATAGATGAAAAAAGTAATGGTGTTTGGAGGCGGGAACAAGAAGAAGCATTTGAGTGAAAGAACAATGGTGTTTGCCTATTTGTTGAATGAAGAAAATAAAAAAAATTAAATATCATGTAAGAAGAGGATGCTTTGCAAGGATCGTATTTTAAGCCCCAAAGAGATATAATTTGCAGGATTACTTACAAGTGGCCTCTTCGATTAAGTTTTTTCATATTTGAAATGCATGGAGATATATAATGACAGATGCATTTATTTTTGTTTTTTCACGAATATGTTTTGTCTTTTTATTCTACTTGTATACAGTTTTATGTTATATTGTATTGTAAATGTTGATTGAACACTATTTTTATCCTATAAAGTTAAACAAAAATTTTGAAGTAATTTTTTTTATTTATTATTTGAATAAACATATTGGAATTAAAAGTTAATCATATTATAAATTGTATGTTTATTTAAAAGAAACTATTCATCATTTAGAACCACATTTTTTGTCATTCAAAAACATGTCATTGAACAAAAATGTTTGTCGACGCCACCGCTTTACGCGGGTACACTGCTAGTATATATATATATATATATATATATATATATATATATATATATATATATATATATATATATATATATATATATATATATATATATATATCTATATATATGTATATTGTGACGCCCTTAAATTTTGATAGTATAATTGAAATCACCATGATCAACAAACAACCCAATGAATAACATGATAATTAAAATTGAATACTTAAATTAGATTTAAGCAGTTCCACACTAAAGCAATATGAAG
The DNA here is from genome assembly GCA_020465985.1 of Centrapalus pauciflorus. Lineage (NCBI taxonomy): Eukaryota > Viridiplantae > Streptophyta > Magnoliopsida > Asterales > Asteraceae > Centrapalus > Centrapalus pauciflorus. The sequence continues at coordinate 152,465 of JAANYP010001691.1, forward strand.
ACATGACTACAGTGATAAAGTCTAACTATTACATCAACATAATTGTTTTAAAGTATCAAATCCCAGCCCCAAAGCTACATCGTCCATGTACCAATTAGCTTCTATGGACACGGAGATAAGAAGTGGATTGCCTAAGATGAAGTTCCTGCTACACCTTTGCCTTTGCCTGAAAACAATGTGAGTCAACAGTATGCTAATTTGCTTAGTGAGATAACAGATTATGCAAACAACAAATAATTCTTTACAAGCATTGCGTGACCATGGGCAGTGTAAGCCCCAATGTATGTGTACAGGCAGTGTAAGCCTCGTAGTATGTGAAAACCATGCATTGCAAGCATGGGGTTGGCAATTCAAATGCTGATCGGCGATGTGCCGAACCTGACCAGGATAACAAGTGGGATGATCAGTCCCCGACAGTGTCCTGCTGTCAGCCCCAGTCCAGGTCGCATCAGATTGTGAAGTAATGATCATGTAGTGCAAGCATGATATAAATAGATTCACTTTCAAACGAACGCTGGCTACATGTGTGTCACATGTCAAGTACGAGTGTGCATCATAACATCAAATCAATCATGAGTGCCAATTGATGTATATGGACAATGTGAACATGCCATTGAATTGTAAACGTGAATGCAAAGACAATAAATGTTAGAATGATAATCTTTTACACACAGTGATTGGTACAGTGTGATTTGTCTCTGAATCAATGTGTGTTTTGATAACACCACAATGATCTGTCAAGTAAGTGTGATAGTGAATTTATGTCAGTAATTGCTTAAAACTTAAATTCTATAAATTAAGTGAAATTGGAATTTCGGTCACATCCGAATTCGGATGGTCCGATGTCCGGACGGTCCCTTTGGTCCGAATTGGGGGGGGGCGGGGTTGGTCTGAAATGGCAGGGTCCGAAATGGGGTGGTCCGAAGTTGAGTATTGGTCCGAAATGGGTAAGGTCCGAAATGGGTTTGGTCCGAACTCACAATTGGTCCGAAATGGGGTGGATCCGGATCGAGTTCATACTTGGTAAAATTTCCAATATTTTCCAGATATTATATTTGGACCATTTTAACATGGTTTTGTATCTAAAATTGCAGATATGAACTTAAATATACTACCTCAACTTATAGCATGACACTTATATACCAAAATAACCCATTTGTGTTGATTTTTCATCCTTGGTCGATGAACACACACACTAAAACACACACAATTCTCAAAATCATACTTAGACTTCGAATCTGATTCTGAAATTTGGTATGTAACATCATCAATACTTGATTTTACCTAATCCATCATATTATATAACATGCATTAACATTTGCGACATAGATCTAAGAAATCGGTTCTCACAAAAACCGAACCAAAACTTCACAAATCCGTAAATTTTAGCAATTGTTACCTTGATTTGATCATTGTAGTTGTTATAGTTCCTAATTTGCTATCTGAATCCAACTTTTGCACTTTAACTTGTTGATTTCTTGTGTGTTCTTGGATTAAATCCGAGAGGTAGAGAGATAGTGTGGGAGACGGTTAGAGAGAGAGAGTAGAGAGAGAGTGAGCCTTTGAAATAATAGAAGGATTCCCTTCTTTTATTTTCTATTTTGTCAGTTGCATTATACACCCCTCGTCTTCGTATTTTCTTACTTAACTGATATTATGATCAAAATTAAGTTAAATTGATTTAATCATTCATTAATACAATAATTGAGTCCTTAAAATTGTAAATTACATGTACTCAAAATTAGGGATGTTACAGCATGGGCTCCACCACGCCTATACTTCGTCCGCGAAGTCATGCTGCGCTAAACAAACTTGGGTGCTTAATCTTCATATCTTCTTCCGATTCCCAAGTGTGATCAACTCCCCTATGATGCTTCCACTTGACCAGCACCATCTTGATTTCCTTATTGCGGAGTTTCTTGACTTTTGTTTCCAGAATACACTCCGGCTCATCAACGAACCTTAGACGTTCGTCAATCCTAATTTCTGAATGATCAGTCCATGGTTCCCTTTCGGGCACCAGACTCTTTCTTAAATATCCAACATGAAAGACCGGGTGAACACCTGATAGCTCTTCTGGTAAGTCCAAGTGATAGTTTTGATTCCCAACTCTTTCCAATATCCGGAAGGGTCCTACAAACCGAGGAGATAGCTTTCCTCGCTTAACAAACCTTGTAACACCTTTCATCGGATAAACCTTTAAGTAGACCCAATCATCCTTTTGAAACTCTATCACTTTGTGTCGGCGATCATGATAGTTCTTATGTCCATCTTGCGCCGTTTTCATGTACTGACGAATGAGCTGGATCTTTTCGTTGGTTTCTTGCAATAAGGCAGGACCAACTATCGGAGGTTTCTCCTGTTTCCCTCCAATAGGTTGGAGTCCTACACTTTCTTCCGTACAGGAACTCGAATGGTGCCATTTTGATTTTGGAATGGTAACTGTTGTTGTAGGAGAATTCAACCAATGGGAGGTAATCGTCCCAGTTACCACCCAAATCCATGACACAGGCTCTGAGCATATCTTCCAGAGTTAAGATCTTCCTTTCGCTTTTCCCGTCAGATTGGGGTCTATACGCAGTACTCATTGCGATACGAGTACCAAGACCGTTTTGTAGAGCAGCCCAGAAGTTGGAAGTGAATCTACTATCCCGGTCGGAGACAATAGACTTAGGCACAACATGCCTAATGACGATTTCATTTACGTAGATCTGGGCAAGACAGTCCAGTGAATAGGTTTCTCGGATTGGAATGAAGTGAGCAGTTTTTGTCAGACGGTCAACAATGACCCATATGGCATCATGTTGACGAGGTGTCTTGGGTAGCTTTGTTATGAAATCCATAGTAATATGGTCTCACTTCCATTCTGGGATAGGAAGAGGTTGCATACTACCATAGGGCTGCTGGTGTTCTGCTTCGACCAGTCTGCATGTTCTGCATTTCTCCACAAATTGACCAACATATCTTTTCAACCCTGGCCACTAGAAGTCCGCTTTCATGTCGTTGTACATTTTTTTGCTTCCAGGGTGAATTGAGAACTTAGATTGGTGAGCTTCTTCAAGAATTACTTCTCGCATGTTCCCGAACTTAGGAACCCATACTCTGCCGTAAACACCCTTCACTCCAGTTCCATCATCTTGCATTAATGGCAACTGAATTCTGACATCCTCGTTCTTGATATTTTGCTCCTTTAAAGCCTGCATTTGAGCAGTCCTTACTTCATCTACGATTGTTGATGTCAGTATTGTGGAAGTCAAGGCATAACAGTATGCCTTGCAGTATGCTTTTCTGCTTAGAGCGTCAGCCACCACGTTGGCCTTCCCTGGGTGATAGAGAATTTCACAATCATAGTATTTAATCAGCTCCATTGGCCTTCTCTGCCTCATATTCAAGTCCTTCTGACTGAATATATATTTCAAACTCTTGTGATCGGTATAGAGCTGACACTTGGTTCCGTATAAATAGTGCCACCAAAGTTTGAGAGCGAAAGTCACAGCAGTTAGCTCTAGATCATGAGTAGAGTAATCCTTCTCATGCTGTTTGAGCTGTCTAGAGGCGTATGCTATGACATTTCCTCTTTGCATCAAAACAGCACCCAAACCCATGCCCAATGCATCTGTGTAGACTACAAAGTCCTCGTTCCCTTCAGGCAGGGCTAATACTGGTGCTTCACTTAGTAGCTGCTTCAATTTGTCAAAAGTCGTTTGTTGTTCTTCTTTCCAAACGAAAGTTGTATTCTTGCGAGTAAGCTTTGTAAGCGGAACAACGATCTTTGAAAAGTCCTTGATGAATCGGCGGTAATAACCAGCCAATCCCAGGAAACTGCGAATCTCGGAGGCGTTGCGAAGGGATTCCCAGTTCTGGATAGCCTCGATCTTTGCAGGATCAACAGCAATCCTAGCACCAGATATCACGTGCCCCAAGAATTGGATCCTAATTGAATATTGAGTAGGTACAAGTTAACAAAAGAGTTCATAAGTGAGTAAAAGGATCATGAAATTTGTTTTGAATGTTGAGACGTACCTGCCTCAACCAGAATTCACATTTCGAGAATTTGGCATAAAGTCGCTCTTAGCGCAACAACTCTAGAAATTCTCTCAGATGTGTTGCATGATCCTCTTTGGTCTTCGAATAGATAAGAATGTCATCGATGAATACGATGACATATTTGTCGAGCATTGGCTGACAGACTCTGTTCATGAGATCCATGAAAGCGGTCGGCGCATTCGTGAGACCAAACGGCATCACCAGAAACTCGTAGTGTCCGTAACGAGTTCTGAAAGCCGTCTTTGGAATGTCTTCTGGGTGTACTTTGAGCTAATGATAACCCGAACGAAGATCAATCTTCGTGAAGTAGCTTGCGCCTTGTAACTGGTCGAACAGATCATCAATCCGGGGCAACGGGTATTTGTTTTTTATTGTGACTTTGTTGAGTTCTCTGTAATCGATGCACATACGCAATGTGCCATCTTTATTCTTGACAAACAACACAGGAGTGCCCCATGGAGAAGAACTTGGGCGTATGAAACCCTTATCGAGCAACTACTGTAATTGTTTCATCATTTCCTGCATTTCAGCAGGGGCTAAACGATAAGGATCCTTTGCTATTGGAGCAGCTCCAGGAATGAGATCGATACGGAATTCCACTTGGAGATCAGGTGGCAATCCAGAGATATTTTATGGAAAGACATCTGGAAACTCAGAAACAACAGGAACGGTGGAAGGAGATTGAATTTCAGCCTTAGCATCGACAGCGTAGGATAAATATGCAGGACAACCCTTGGCAACATGCTTTCGGGCTTTTGCAATTGAAATTAGGCATAAGTCGCCTTTGTGTCTGTCTCCATAGATACAAATGTCTCGGCCCTCGGGAGTGGTAATCTTGATCATTCTTTTCTTACATACAATCTGGGCCTCATTGTGAACCAACCAGTCCATACCTACTATAACATCAAACTCCCCGAACTCCATAGGGATCAGATCTATATTGAATACTATATCTTCTACTAATAACGTGCAATTCTTATATACTTTGTCTGCTTTAACTAACATGTTTCTAGCAGTCTCTATGTCAAGTACAAATTGCAGTTTTGAAGTAGGCATATTGAATTGACGAGCAAATGATGTGGAGACAAACGAACGGTTGGCTCCGGAATCAAACAATATACGTGCAGGAATGAAATTGACAAAGAATGTACCAGTGACCACCTCCGGGTCATCTTTTGCTTCTTCAGCAGTGATTTGGAATGCCCTTGTTGGAGCCCTTTTAGATTGATCCCTGTGAGCAGTGGAAGCTGTAGAAGATCTTGTCGTTGATTGCTGAACACTTTGATCTCGTGGGGGTTTCGGGCAGTCCCTTGCATAATGGCCAAGTCTATGGCAGTTGTAGCTTGCATCATCTTTCCGAGGACAATGCTCCCAATGATGGCCCTTCTGCCCACAGCAGAAGCAATACGTATCCTGAGTCTTCCACTCCCCAGAGTGCGCTTTCCTACATCGCCTGCAGTCTCTCATTTCAGAACTGGCCGAAAAGGCCTTTCCCTTCTTGGGTGATGAAAATGGTTGATTGGATTGAGGAGAGAATCGGGATGATCCAGACTCCCGATGCCTCTTTGGCGGCGACGGTTGAGTCGGTGTTGCGGCAACTGAACCAATGACGTATCCAGACAACAAGACGATCTACTCAACATTTCGAGCAGCCTTTAGCAAACCAGCAAAAGTTGTGTACCGAACCCCACTCATGGTTCGATGTATTTCATAATCTAATCCGGCCTCAAACCGGGCTATCTTTCTTTCCTGTGTGTCGACTTGATGGGGTGCGAACATACTTAGATGGGTGAACTCGACGGCATATTGTGTAACCGTCTTCCTTCCTTTAGTCAAGTTCAGAAATTTCTCCTCTAGACGGCGCTTCTCATCGGTAGGATTGTATTGCTGAGAGAATACTTCCTTGAACTCGTTCCAGGACATGTGTGACACTACCTCCATGGTCAACACATGTGTCATTGCATCCCACCACATCACTGCGTCCCTTGCAAACATTGCGGTTGCAAACCGGACCATGTCCTTGTCAGCACAGTCGCTGATTCTGAAAGTTCTCTCCGTGGTGGTGATCCATTCCAATGCCGTGACAGCATCTCTAGCTCCATCAAAAGTAACAGCCTCGTTACTTTTGAAGTCCTTAAACCTGCAACCCCTTGATTTGTTAGAAGACCCAGTGTCTCCTTGTCTTTCCTCTTGATCGTCCTGTTGTTGGTCCTTAATCTTTCGTTTATCAGCCTTACGTTTCGCTTCGGCATCTCTGGCCCTTAATTGGTCAGCAAATGACTGAGCCTGCTCAACCATTCTTTTGGATTGTAGTTCATTGTTCTATTCCGTGAGAGTTTGCATCATCTGGAACATCTGCTGAGGAGTCATATCGTCTCCTAACATGTTCTGAAATATAACAACTTTTATTTAGAACATTTATTTGTAAGTCCTAAGTGTTTACAGTTACCTTTTATTTGTCCCCATGTGCATGTCAATCCTATCTTAGCTCAGATCAATACCTAGGAGTCCATTCTAATATCATAACCTAAGTTTGAGTCCAAGTCCTCGTGGACACTTGAAACCTCAAACTAATGCTCTGATATCAAACTCTGTGACGCCCTCAAATTTTGATAGTATAATTGAAGTCACCAGGATCAATAAACAACCCAATGAATAACATGATAATTAAAATTGAATACTTAAATTAGATTTAAGCAGTTCCACACTAAAGCAATATGAATACATGACTACAGTGATAAAGTCTAACTATTACATCAACATAATTGTTTTAAAGTATCAAATCCCAGCCTCAAAGCTACATCGTTCATGTACCAATTAGCTTCTAAGGACACCGAGATAAGATGTGGATTGCCTAAGATGAAGGTCCTGCTACACCTTTGCCTTTGCCTGAAAACAATGTGAGTCAACAGTATGCTAATTTTCTTAGTGAGATAACAGATTATGCAAACAATAAATAATTCTTTACAAGCATTGTGTAACGATCGGCAGTGTAAGCCCCAATGTATGTGTACAGGAAGTGTAAGCCTCGTAGTATGTGAAAACCATGCAGTGCAAGCATGGGGTTGGCAGTTCAAATGTTGATCGGGGATGTGCCGAACCTGACCAGGATAACGAGTGGGATGATCAGTCCCCAACAGTGGCTTGCTGTCAGCCCAGTCCAGGTCGCATCAAATTGTGAAGTAATGATCATGCAGTGCAAGCTTGATGTAAATAGATTCACTTTCAAACGAATGCTGGCTAAATGTGTGTTACATGTCAAGTACGAGTGTGCATCATAACAACAAATCAATCATGAGTGCTAATTAATGTATATGAACAATGTGAACATGCCATTGAATTGTAAACGTGAATGCAAAGACAATAAATGTTAGAATGATAATCTATTACTCACAGTGATTGGTACAGTGTCATTGGTCTCTGAATCAATGTGTGTTTTGATAACACCACAATGATCTGTCAAGTAAGTGTAATAGTGAATCTATGTTAGTAATTGCTTAAAACTTAAATTCTATAAATTAAGTGAAATTGGAACTGATTTCGGACCACATCCGAATTCGGATGGTCCGTAGTCCGGACGGTCCCTTTGGTCCGAAATGGGGTGGTCCGAAGTTGAGTATTGGTCCGAAATTGGTAAGGTCCGAATTGGGTTTGTTCCGAACTCACAGTTGGTCCGAAATGGGGTGGATCCGGACCGAGTTCATACTTGGAAAATTTCCAATATTTTCCAGATATTATATTTGGACCATTTTAACATGTTTTTGTATCTAAAATTGCAGATATGAACTTAAATATACTAGTTCAACTTATAGCATGACACTTATATACCAAAATAACCCATTTGTGTTGATTTTTTCATCCTCGATTTTAACTAATCCATCATAATATATAACATGCATTAACATTTGCAACATAGATCTTAGAAATCGGTTCTCACAAAAACCGAACCAAAGCTTCACAAATCCGTAAATTTAAGCAATTGTTACCTTGATTTGATGCTTGTAGTTGTTATAGTTCCTAATTTGCTATCTGAATCCAACTTTTGCACTTTAACTTGTTGATTTCTTGTGTGTTCTTGGATTAAATCCGAGAGGTAGAGAGAGTGTGGGAGACGGTAAGAGAGAGAGAGAGTAGAGAGCGAGTGAGCTTTTGAAATAATGAAAGGATTCCCTTCTTTTATTTTCTATTTTGTCTCAATTGCATTATACACCCCTCAACTTCGTATTTTCTTACTTAACTGATATTATGATCAAAATTAACTTAAATTAGATTTAATCATTCATTAATACAATAATTGAGTCCTTAAAATTGTAAATTACATGTACTCAAAATTAGGGATGTTACATATATATATATATATATATATAATATGATTTCCCTGTGTTCCAAGTAAAATCTCGCATATCCAACGTACCCCATATATGCAATGGTATTTCTTTTAATTACAACGATCATTCACATTACTTAATTGACCATTAGAATTACTTAATTCATCATTCGCAACACTTATTTGATCATTCCAATCACTTATTTGATCATTCACAAGAATTATTTGACCATTCCCACTTCTTCTACACTTATTTGATCATTCACAACACATATTTGACTATTTACATTTCTTCTATACTTATTTGATCATTCACAACACTTATTTGATCATTCACAAGAATTATTTGACCATTCACAATATTTATTTGATCATTCACAATACTTATTTTATCATTCACATGAAATATTTGACGACAGTATTTATTTAATCATTCACAATAACTATTTAACTATTTAGACTTCTTCTACACTTATTTGATCATTTACAAGAATTATTTGACCATTCATAATATTTATTTGATCATTCACAACACTTATTTTATCATTCACAAGATTTATTTGATCATTCACAAGAATATTTGACCATTCACAACTCGTACTTGATCAATTAAGTGTTGTAAATGATCATTTTAATAGTATTATGAATGATCAAATAATTCAAGTGAAAGATCAAATAATTGTTGTGAATGATCAAATAAATACTGTGAATGGTCAAATAATTTTTGTGAATTATCAAATAAATGTTGTGTGAATGATCAAATGAATGTACAAGAAGTGTAAATAGTTAAATAATTCTTGTGAATAATCAAATAAGTGTTGTGAATGATCAAATATATACTATGAATGATCAAATAATTCATAGTATATATTTAATCGAATATATATATATATATATATATATATATATATATATATATATATATATATAGAGAGAGAGAGAGAGAGCGATAGATATTTGGGTTCAAATGAGTACCACTAGTTTTACGGAGTACCGGAGGTACCTCGCTTAAAATCATTTTTTTGAAAAAAAATTTCATAATCATGTTTATATTAATAATACAAGACTGCTTGCAAAAAATCACACATAAACACACACTAGAACTATGTGAAACGTGTTTGTTCACATGAATTGTACTGTTGTGAACGTGTGTTCACAACAAAGCATGTTCACATGAATTTTTTAACGTTCACATAACTTTTAAGATGCTAGAAAGTGAGAATGTATATAATTTTTATACGAATAGCCTTATTTTATTTGTATCTAAATGAATATGAAAAAAAACTAAAAAAAACTTATTTTCGGAGCAAGTTCACATCCGAAACCCGTGTGTTCAAAGGTAATTACGGTACTCTGCATTTTTTAGGTACTCACACGAACCATTTTCTATATATATATATATATATATATATATATATATATATATATATATATATATATATATAGTCAGGTTCAAAAAAGTACCTCTCGAAATCAAGTGCACCCGAAGGTACCAACCTTTAAAAAAAAAATATTAATTTTTTTTCTCAAAACCATGTTTAATCTAATGTTATACACATTATATATGAATTTCACATACATTCACACTTTCTCTGTCCTTAAAAGTTATGTGAATGCTCAATGCATATTTATGTTAATGTTCATTTCACACAATGTGAATGGTGTTAATGCCCATTCACATCATCTTTTTTTTACCATTCACAAGATTTACGATGTTGATTCTTTTGAAAAAAAGTCATATAATGTTGTCTTATACATGTCTATTAAAAAAATATGTGTGAATGATCATTCACGTTAGGGTACGCTGAAATCTTATAGGTACGCTGATGAACCTGATTCTATATATATATATATACATATATATATATATATATATATATATATATATATATATATATCTCTGTGTGTGTGTGTGTGTGTGTGTATTGGTCCGAATTGGGTTTGGTCCGAACTCACAATTGGTCCGAAATGGGGTGGATCCGAATTCGGATGGATCCGGACCGAGTTCATACTTGGTAAAATTTCCAATATTTTCCAGATATTATAGTTGGACCATTTTAACATGTTTTTGTATCTAAAATTGTAGATATTAACTTAAATATACTACTTCAACTTATAGCATGACACTTATATACCAAAATAACCCATTTGTGTTGATTTTTTCATCCTTGGTCAATGAACACACACACTAAAACACACACAATTCTCAAATCATACTTATACTTCGAATCTGATTCTGAAATTTGGTATGTAACAACATCAATACTTGATTTTAACTAATCCATCATAATATATAACATGCATTAACATTTGCGACATAGATCTAAGAAATCGGTTCTCACAAAAACCGAACCAAAACTTCACAAATCCATGAATTTTAGCAATTGTTACCTTGATTTGATGCTTGTAGTTGTTATAGTTCTTAATTTGCTATCTGAATCCAACTTTTGCACTTTAATTTGTTGATTTCTTGTGTGTTCTTGGATTAAATCCGAGAGGTAGAGAGAGAGTGTGGGAGACGTTTAGAGAGAGAGAGAGAGTAGAGAGAGTGAGCTTTTGAAATAATGAAAGGATTCCCTTATTTTATTTTCTATTTTGTCTCATGTTGGTACACCCTGTGTGACGATAGCAATCTAAGTGATCTAACATTTTGGTTTAAGTAATATTCAAAGTATTGAGAATTAACGAGTGTTTGATATATATGTTTATATATGTTTGACAGTTATTGATTGTGTGTTTGAACTTGATGTAACATATTACAAGAATTTCAAACATAAAGTTCAAAGATTAATTCAAGCATAAGTTAATAACATAAGCTTCAAATACAAGTTAGTCAGATTCGAATTCTATAAGGATTGGCATTCGAATCTATGTCAGATTCGAATGTGATCCTGGACAGATTCGAATGTGTGTTTTGAGGCAGATTCGAGAGTGTCAGTGAGGACAAACTCGAATGGGACTTGGGCCAGATTCGAGTTTGGCCCATGTCAGACTCGAATTAGCCTCTATAATTAGGGATAGACTCAAAATATTATCAGACTTTTTGCAGAATTCGAGAGTGATTAAGCATTAAGCGATTTCGAGTTTATCATCAGTGTTAGTGTCGTTTCGGAGAGAATCTTCTAGTAGGTGCGTTCTTGTGTAGTTCGTGCAGCTCGTTGATAGTCTCCGTGTTCCTGGTGAGTGTTGTTACCGTCTATCCGTTAACGAGGATTCCGCACTCGTTGACGGTTCCGCGTCTAGATAGATCTGTGTTAGGTAGACCTTACAAGTGGTATCAGAGCCAACGGGGTGTTCTTCGTGTTCTTCGTGTTCATCTAGATACATTCTAGGTTTCTTGACGCTTTTGGACGGTTTCTCTCTCCAATTCGTGTTTTTCGAGCTTAGCAAATTCTCATCCGGGAAATACTTCGTGTTTTTCATGTTTTTGATCGAAATCAATATTTTTTGTTCTAAAAATATTGATTTAATCTGCAAAACTTAAAGAAATCGAAGTGTTAGCCGTTTTTCGAGTTTGCGGCGCTCGAATCTATTAGGAGCAATTAGGGTTTTACTTAGTCTCGAGTCTAACCAAATCCGCTCCTTTCGAGTTTGATACAGAGTGTTTTCGAATCTAATTCGAGTTTGTGCTAAAGTCGATTAGGGTCTCGAGTCTGCTGACATTCGAGTTTGCTTCGAGTTTAGTCTAGAGTCGAATAGTGCTTCGAAACTGCTGAGTATTCGAGTTTGCTTGACCTTCGAGTTTAGGGACTTTCGAATCTGTCATCATCTTCGAATTTAGTTGAATTATCAAACTTAATCGAATTTAATCCCAAACAGATTTAAAATTAATTATATTCGAATCTGTCTAAAGTCGAAAGAATTAAATTAAATTAATTAAGTTACAATTCAATTACTTCCGAAACGATGTCAAATCTTCAAAAGTTTCTGGAAATGGACCACGAGGTCGGGAAGGCAAATACTCCGCCTAAGCTGATGAAACTCGAAGATTATTACTGGTGGAAAGATCGGTTTGCCGATTTTGTGCGTTTCAACGATATGCGCATGTGGGTGTGTATTGACGAAGGATACATTCCACCAATTTCTGAAGTTGAAGGCCGTCAGAGAGTCTTATCATATCAGATGATGAAGGAAGATGATAACAAACTTTATGAAGCCGAGAACAGAGCTTTCTTGATAATTCGAATGGCGTTGCCTCAGGATATACTACACACATTCCGGACTCAGAAGACATCTAAGGAACTTTGGGAGTCACTGGAAAAGAGATGTGAGGGTAATCCGAGGGTTCGAAGGAAGCGCATGGAGTTATTGAAACAGCAGTTTGCTATTTTCAAGTCTTTGAAGGATGAACAACTGGATGATACCATCACCCGGTTCTATCATCTATTGACAGAGCTTGAAAGTCACGGGATTGAGTATAATGACACTGAGAAAAACAATAAGCTTCTTGATGCCTTACAAGCCAAATGGGCGATGTATGTGGCAATGATAAAGCTTAATGAGGACAAGTATTATACCCAATCATTGGAAGATATAGTGGGAACGTTGCGAGCTTATCATTTCGAGCTTCTGAAGGCCGAAACGGATTACGAACAAGTCCAGAATCCAGCGATGTATTTTGGAAAATCAACAAAACCTTCAGCAACAGCTGATATGAAGACTGCCACGGCATTTTTCACCGGAGAAACGTCGTCACCTGCAGAGACTGATGACACACTGAACAGAGCGTTCTTAGGATTAGGAAGATCGGAAGAACCGCAGCCTCAAGCACCACAGGCATCAACATCTCAGGGCTATTCTAAGATGCCCATGAGTGCTGAATCGGCCGAGGAACATTTGAACTTGCTTGCTTCATTTGTGGTCGCGTACGGAAACTGTGTTCAGGGGAAGATAAACGATCCTGCTCTCTGGGATGAAGACTATGATCAGGTCGACCCTGACGATCTTGAGGAGATGGACCTTAAATGGCAACCCAACGGGTTAAAAGATTCATCAAACGAACTGGGAGGAATCTGACTATGAACAATAAGGGAATTGGATTTGATAAGTCCAAGGTCAAGTGCTACAATTGTCAAGGTCTGGGACACTTCGCCAGAGAACGTCAGAGACCGAAGGTAGATACGTACCAAGGACAGAATCAGCATCATGGACAGCTTCAGAATCAGTCCCAACAACGATACCTTCCGAGTTCATCTGCCGGTCAAGCGAATCTAGCTAGTCTACTATCAAATGTCACATCAGACAGACAGCTGGATGGTCCCTACGACTGGAGCTCACATCCGGAATCAAATGCTCGGGCTTTTATGGCTGAAGTCACAGAGAATGGATGTGAAGGGGAAGAGCATAGCACAAGGAACAGCAGTTCGATGTGGGTGGAGAAGACGAATGATCAGACGCTTCTAGAGTTTGCCGCTCAAATGGCCAACGTGGAATCCGATAACACAAAGGTTAGTCTGAATTACTCTCTTTTTCATGAACTATGCATGTTGTGTGTTACTTCTAATGATAGGTTAAATCTAGTCTTAGAATCACATAAAACCATAACTGCTCAAAATGAGTCTTTAAAGGCTGATAACGCTAGCATAAACGACATTAAGCAAGATCTTAAGGAAAAACTTAAGGCTGATGCTCAAGATGTAATAGTTCTGAAAGACAAACTGAGTGAGCAGTGTGTTAGGTTAGAGCTTATGTATGAGCATGTAGAGGCCTTGACCAAAAATCTTAAGGACCAAGACATAGAGCTAGCTGAAACAAAGGTAAAGGTAGCAGAGGCCAATAGTAAGCTAGAGAAGTTTAGGAATTCAAGCCTGAACCTAGGGAAAGTTTTAGATGCTCAACGCCAATCTAAAAAGCCTGTAGGTCTAGGATTTCATGAAATTCCTCCTCCTTTTAATGCAAACTACTTGCCTCAACCTCAGGAGAAAACTGATAAATCAGTAGACTTAGAGGACATACCTACACCTATATCTGAGCCTGTACAAGAAAACACACCTAAGGTGACTGATACAACCGTCAAGGTTAAGAAAGTCAAATTTGTGTCTTCCTCCAGTGAAACACCTGCAGGAAAACATAAAATTGATTTTAATGATCAGGACGATGAGCCAGTCGCAATAGATGTTCAAAAGGACCAAGACACTAGTGAGACACCTAAGTCTAAGGGCACACACAAGAAGTCCATAGATAAGATGTCCTGCTTCAGATGTCATGAAAAGGGGCATGTTGCTTCTAACTGTCCGCTTAGGAAAACCGAAGTTACACCTAAGACAGTGAAGCCAACACCTGTTAAGCCCTCAACAAATGTGGCGAGCACTAGTAGTTCTCAGAGTACCGAGAAAACTGTGCAGGCTGCACCAAAACAATTTGTGAAACAAACACCGGTAAAGGTTGGACCAAAAGAAGTGGTTAGGACAAATTCACCGAATAGAGTCAAATCAATCTAGGTCTGGACCTCAACAACAATATAGGAGCACAACACCTAGCAGAGCATACACTCCGGTTAGGTCACACACTCCTATTAGGCATCACACACCTGTAAGAGCTCAGGGATCACAATCTGAAATGCAAAATAATCGAAATTATTCTAGAGCTCCACAACAAATGCCTACTCAAAGGCAAAGAGAGAATTTACATCACTCGGCACCACAACAAACTCCTGTTCAACGACCCAAGTCACCTGAAAGGAGAGATGGGTATTTGAAAGAGTTTAAGTATGTGGACGAGAATGGTATAACCAAGTCAGTTATGGCTTGGGTTCCACGTGATAACTAACCTATTTTCTTTCATGTGCAGGAGATTACCACAGGTCCAAACAACAAGTGGTTCGTCGACAGTGGATGCTCCAGGCACATGACAGGGGAAAGAAGTCTCCTTACAGACTTCAAGGGTGGGAATCGGGGATTTGTATCATTCGCGGGAAATAAAGGTGGAAACATCACGGGTACCGGAGTGGTCACTAATGGGACAATCAAGTTGGATCAAGTTTATCATGTTGATAAACTGGTTCACAATCTCATTAGTGTATCTCAAATCTGTGACAAGAAGAATTCAGTGTTGTTCACAGACAGTGAAGCGTTAGTGCTAAAACCGGGTTTCAAAATTCCTGAAGAGTGGATATTGATGCGGGCACCAAGGAAGAATGACTTGTACATGCTTGATATGAACAAGCAGGAGACTTCGATGGGGCCAGTCTGTTTGTTATCCAAAGCTTCGGAGACGGAATCGGTATTGTGGCACAGACGCATGGCTCACTTGCACCTAAGAAAAATGAACTACATAACGAAAAATGGGTTGGTGCAAGGTGTGCCTATGAAGAGTTTTCAGTTCGAGGACAAGTGTCTACCATGCAAGAAGGGCAAACAACATAAAAAGACACACAAGTCCAAGACTCAGAATTCCATAACCTCTACATTCGATTTGTTGCATATGGATCTCTTCGGACCAATCAACAAAAGGAGTATAGGAGGTAGTTGGTATTGTTTGGTTATCACTGACGATTACTCACGATTTTCTTGGGTTTTCTTTCTAGGTACAAAGGACGAGACGGCTTCCAAGCTCATCGGGTTCTTAGACCAAGTGGAGAATTCCTATGGAACACGGGTTAAAAGGATATGTAGTGATAATGGAACTGAGTTCAAAAACACTGTAATTGGTGTATATTGCCTCTCGAAGGGCATAGTGCATCAATTTAGTGCACCATATGAGCCTCAACAAAATGGGGTGGCCGAACGTAAAAACAGGACACTGATTGAGGCAGCTAGGACTATGCTTTCGGATTCAAAGCTTCCTACCATGTTTTGGGGGGAGGCAGTGAATACCGCATGTCATATTTTAAACCGAGTCCTAACTGTCAAATCTTTGAACAAAACCTGTTATGAAATTTTGAATAAACGGCCACCTAATTTAACTGGCTTCGAACCGTTTGGGGGTACCATGCACTCTTTTGCGAACAAAACATCAACCTAAGTTTGGTGAAAAGGCTGACGAAGGATACTTCCTAGGTTATGTGCCGAACTCACCAAACAAACGGGTTTTTAATAAAACAAATGGTACAGTGGAAATTGTGTATAACATTGAAGTCACAAGTTATACACATGAACCCCAAACAGGTCCGGAATGGATATTTGACTATGATAAATTATTTGAGTCATTTAACATTCCTTTGGATAAAAATGCAGGTACAATCGAAAAGGACATGGCGACGTTGCATCTGAATGATGAAGGTCATACCTTTCCGAGGACTACATTTCAATTTACATACGAGCCTACTGCGACTGAAGATGGATCTCCAGAAGTTACTAATCTAGAGGCACCTTCAACTAAGAATCAAACTCAGACAACAAATTCCAACTCTGAGGAAACTGTCCACGAGGAGGAAAATGTGGAATATGAGGCTGTTCCCCCATTAGGTGAAATAGGATCTAACTTAGGAGATAATCTGAGAGTTGACGAGATAGAGACCTCTAGGATCAACAAGAACCATCCTATAGAAAGCATCATAGGAAATCCTAACGAGGGTGTGAGGACTAGGAGTAGTTTAAATAACAACACTGTGTTGTTGTCGATGATAAACGACTCCGAGGCATATCATACCTGTCTCTATTCCTGTTTTATCTCGCAAGTAGAGCCGAAGAATGTGCAAATGACACTAAAGGATAACTCCTGGGTTGAAGCGATGCAGGAAGAACTTTCGCAGTTTAGGAAGCTAGAAGTGTGGGAGTTAGTTCCATTACCTCGAGGGGAAGTTGCCATAAGAACCAAATGGGTTTTTAAGTGCAAAAGAGACGATCGGGGTATAGTCACTCGCAACAAGGCTAGGCTAGTTGTAAAGGGTTTCAACCAAGAGGAGGGAATCGATTACAATGAGGTGTTTGCGCCAGTAGCAAGGCTGGAAGCCATTAGGTTGTTTCTAGCTTTTGCCTCTTTCAAGGGCTTTAAGGTATATCAATTAGATGTTAAGAGTGCTTTCCTCTATGGGAAAGTGAAGGAACTGGTGTTCGTAGAACAGCCGCCCGGATTTACAGATCCAAAATATCCTGATAGAGTATATCGTTTAGATAAGGCTCTATATGGATTGCATCAGGCACCAAGGGCGTGGTATGAGACTCTATCCAACCATTTATTAGAAAACGGGTTTGAAAGGGGTAGGATAGATAGTACGCTATTCGTTAAGAGAAAGGGAGAACACTTCATCTTGGTACAAGTGTACGTTGATGATGTCATTTTTGGATCATCAGACGAACAAATGTGCAAAGATTTCGAGAAGGTGATGAAGTCGAAATTCGAGATGAGTGCTCTGGGAGAGTTAAATTTCTTTTTGGGGTTACAAGTTGACCAGAAGAAGGATGGTATGTTTATCCATCAGACGAAGTATGTCTATGACATATTAGAACGCTTCGGGATAGAAGGAACAAAATTGACTGCCCATTTCAGCACGCCGATTCAAGTGAATCACAATCTCGGACCGGGTACTGAAAGTGATACCGATGTGGATCCGACGTTATATCGGGCCATGATTGGATCACTTATGTATTTAACTGCTTCAAGACCTGACATTATGTTTGCTGTGTGTATTTGTGCTAGGTTTCAAGCGAATCCAAAGGAGATGCATATGAAAGCTGTGAAGCGGATTCTACGATACCTCAAGTCGAAACCGAAGCTGGGACTTTGGTATCACGCGGAGGGAGATCTAGAGTTGGAGGCATTCACGGATTCTGACTACGGAGGATGCAGCTTGACGCGCAAATCAACAACTGGAGGTTGCCAATTCCTAGGAGGGAGACTGGTATCCTGGCAATGCAAGAAACAGACGTCGGTAGCCGTGTCAACGTGCGAGGCCGAGTATGTTGCTGCTGGAAGTTGCTGCTCACAGCATCTGTGGATACAACAACAATTGCGGGATTACGGTTTGGCTTACACTCAAACTCCAATTAGGATAGACAATCAATCTACAATTGCTATAACTAACAATCCAGTTAAACACAGTAAAACAAAGCACATAGACATAAGGCATCATTTTATTTGTGATTGTGCTGAAAAGAACTTAATCAAATTGGTAAAATTGGCAACGGACGATAATAATGCAGATTTATTTACCAAAGCATTTGATAAGTCACGGTTTGAATATTTAATTCAACTAAATGGAATGCGCAACCCAGAGTAATTTGACCTTAGTGGTAGTTTATTTCCTTTTATAGCAGTAGTATTTCTTTCTTTTATAGTAAGTCTGCTAATTTAGGAAAGTTTCTATTTTTAGTAAGTTAGTAGGTTATCTTCTTTTATTGCTAATTCTTATGAAAAACAAAAGAAAAAAGAGAGAAAATCATAAAAATACAAAAAAAAAAAAAAAGAGAATATCAGAAAAAGAGTTAAGTCTTAGATACATAGGTTCAAAGTGACGAAAATTAGCACAGTCGTTACAAACTCTAAGTGTTTAGGCTTTCACACATAATGCACCTAAAATCTAAGTGTTATACTTTATTTTAGTTTGATGTGTTGGTAGGCATAATACATATAGGGAGTCTCAAGGCTAATAAAATATTCAAGAAAAAGTCAAACGTGTCACTAACTTAGATGTATGACCAATCGGTCTTAATTTTTATGTACAAGACATACACACTTTGAGTCTAAATGAGGTATGCAAACTTTCTGGGGATGTATAGCAACATCAAATACATCTTAAAATGGAAAGAATAGAAAAATCATACAAAATTGAGAGTCAAAAACATGTAACTCTGTTGTACGTAAGTACAGACCTGTTGCCTCTGTTTTGATTCGGGTTAGCAAGATAAGTCGCTTTGTTGTACGTCGGTACAGACCTGTCACCGCTGTCTTGCTAGCTTTAAGAATAAACCTTAAGTCAAACTAAGACACTTTGTTGTATGAAAATACAGACCTGTGTCCGATGTTTGTCTTTTAAAGAAAGTTTGCAAATACCAACAAGTTAGAATCTTTGTCTGTATGCCTTGATCATAAAAGTATGTCTATGTCTGAATCACGCAAAATAATTTCATGATAAATAAAAATGCCAAGAGATATTCCGAAATGTAGCATGTTTAAAGGGGTAAATACCAACAATCGGATAAATGGGTATTTCACGACAAACAATCAAAGGAATCAAAAATTCCAAAGTGTGAATGTTTAAGTACTGAAAGTAAGTATCTGACACCGCTATCTGATTGAACCTTTCTTTGACTATGGTCATCAAAAATATTTCGTTAAGTGTTTAGCATAGGTTGTAAATGTTAATAAGTGTAGTTTAAGTTGAAGTTAAATTTTTGGTCTTAACATTTTAAAATTTTATTTTTACTTTCTTATTTTTATCCTTATTTTTATTTTTATTTTATTTTATTTATTTTTCTACGTAGGAAAAGGGTCAAAAATTATTGAGGGTGCATTCATAGTTGGATAAAATAAACACTGCGTGAAAAATCTTGTGCTTAGGGTAAAAGATTTGGCATAGTTTATCATGTTACACAATAAAATTGAAAAAGTTGAAAAAGTTGAATTTATTTCAAAATTTTCTAAGTGTTTTGGGTAATTCGAGTTTAGTTTAAACTCGAATTTGGGTGGTCTCGAATCTGTCAGTAGATTCGACATTGGCCATAGATTCGAAGGTAGGTGTTATAAATAGGTTAACAGTAATTGTCATTACTCTTATCTGTTTTCGAATCTGTTCCTCGAATCTATTTCTCTCGAGTCTACCGTTTTCCACAAAAACGACAATTTGTCGAGTTTCTTGCTTAAGTGTTCGATTCTACTGATACATCTAGGTATAATCAACTGGGTTGTACAAGATTCATGTAGTTTTATACACCATTTAAGCCAAAAATCACCGATATTTGAAAGTTTATAGGTCGAAATCGTGTGTTCCAAAATAACAAAGTTTGGACTGGTATCTAGTCAAATTAAATGCATATATCTGTGATTAGTAGCTAGTAGGGCTAATGAATGTAATTTTCTGAGTCCTAAAAGGTTAAAATCATGGGTTTTGGTGATGAGTTGGGCCGACGGGTTCGAATCTGTTCAAGACCACTATCGAGTTTGTCAGTAAACTCGAGAAGGTCATTAGATTCGAGTGAATAATCAAACTCGAAAATGGGTTTTTTCGAATATGTTTATTCGAATCTGTCATTTTATTTGAATTATTCAATTTAAATTTAATTAAACTTGTAGAAATTCATTTGGGTTGGATTTTGTACTTAAACAAGTTCAAAATAAATCAAATTTGAATTTAAGCAAGTTTATTGATTTTTAATAATTCTGATAATTTATCTATTGTGCAGATATGGCTGATAGAGTTTTCGTGCCTAAGCACAATATGGTCATCCCCCCCGACCATCATATCCCTGAGGCGCAGGGTTTTCGTCAGATGATGGATTTCCTAGTACAGTCTAGGATTGCATTCGCATTATCCCATAACATTCAAATCGTGATTCCATATGTACGACAGTTTTATGAGCACTTACAAGTTGATTGTTCCGTCACTCCAACAGTTTTGAGAACAAGGATAGCAGGACAACCATTGGTGTTTTCTGCTGATATGATGCGTCAGGTTTTGCAGCTAGGATCTCAGGAAGAAGAGTCTGGGCCTATTGACTTTCCCTTAAGTATTAGGCAAGCAGCTTTTCAGAGGATGGGTTACAGCTTGGATGTTACTAAAACATCGTATATGAAGAGTGGGCTAATAGGTCAATGGAGATTTTTGGCACATGTTTTTATGGTTTGTTTTGCGGCCAAGAAAGCTGGTTTTGATTATATTGTCTCGAAGATCCAATCCGGGATGATCGCTTTAGTTTATAATCGGCCCTTCAGCTTTTCTCAAATGTTTTTCTCGGAATTCGTTCATCAAATTATGGCTCCAGAGCAGCAACAATTTCTCCTATATCCTCGTTTCATAATGATGCTCATCAGGCACTTTTTGCCAAATTTGCCGCAGCTAAATGAGATCCAAAGTGTAGCGGTCATGGACAAAAGGATTTTTGCTGATTGCTCCTCGCATAGAGGAAGGTTGGCAGATCCAGTCGAACGACCATTGTTTGGGGCAGTTATAGACAGGAACTTTGAAGCACCGGATAATGCCAACTGGGCAGGTGAAGTAGAGGTTCAACTTAGACAGCCACCGCAACAACAACGACAACAACCGCGTGCACAGCAACAAAGGAGACGACAAAGAGCTACCGCGAGTCAAACTCAGGCAACTAGGCCTTCTACAAGTCAACAGCAAGAGGCACAAGAAGCAGGGCCATCAAATGTACCAGTTGAATCCGATCAGTTGTGTCAGACACTGCATGAGATTTGGGAAGCTGGTCCTAATGCCAATGAAGAAATATCTGCAGCATCAGTTGGAGAATTGCTAGAGCCTCCGGAAGGAGGAGAAGATGTTCTTATGGAAGTTGACGAATACCAACCTGAGCAGACCGGTAATGACATGTCATCGTCAGCTACTGAGTCTGATGATATGGAGGAAATAGAGGTTGAAGCTCCAGAGTCGGTTACAGCCGAACCAACAGTTCAGATAGGAACTTATGGGTCGAGATTGGTAGTGCATGAAGAAGCTTCAAGGCGTAGAGCATCACGAGAGTCTGATGACTCTGATTTTGAAGAAGAAGAGGTTGCACCATTAGTGACAAGGAAACGGGCTAAACGTCATCGGTTTATGCAAGGATCTTCCTCAGCTTCAGCTGCACAGCCTGAAGTATCTCAACCTCCGCCTACCCAATCGACCATTCCACCACCACCACCACATGCTGAACCGTATATCCCATCATCGATCATTCCAACTCCGATACAGTCCATTCCATCCACCTCATCCACTTACGCCGACAATCAAAGGTTTTTGCAGCTTAAAGATAGAGTTGACTTCCAACAGATCCAGATCTTAGGCCTAACGACGGCAATCAGTGAGATTCAGAAGCACAATGCAAATCTGGATAACGAGAATGCCGATCTGAAAAAGATAGTGGACAAAGTACAGGAAGAGAATTTAGAGCTGAAAACTTTTGTCACTGATCAAGCAGCAGAAATCAGATCGATGCGCTCCCTAATTGAGCAGTTAATGAAAAATATAAAGGCTCAGGGGGAGACATCGTGTCGTGATCAAGAAATGCACAGGGAGGATGATGATGATGATAATGAAGATGGAAATGGCAATGATCCCAGCACACAAAGACAGATTGAGCCAGTAGATTTTTCTGCTGCTCAGGATGCTCAGACTCAGGGGGAGCCTAGTCAGTTGGAAGGTGAAGGAGGAGAGGCTGGTTCCTCAAGGGCTTTGGGAAGCGATATGATAGATGCGCTAAAAGACATTGAGGAAGAATTGATGGAATTTGATTTTGAAGAAGAAATAGAATAGTTGGAGGAAGGGGAATTTATACCTGAGGAGATTGTTGATTGGAGATCTGACGACGAAGTGATAGAGGACGAGGACGATAACGTCAATGAGGTGATCATAAATTCACAACCTATCACGGAATTGTATGTGCACAATAATTACAATGTGATTGACATAGATGACATCAAGATAGCCTCAGTCGAAGACTCACAACTTGAAGAAGCAGAGAAGGAGCCATCTAGGGCTGAGTTGATGAAACTTTGGTTCCGCAAGGAAGAAAAGAAGACAAAGCCAAAGATGAAGAAAAGAATGAGAATCCCAGGTGCTGGAGGTCTCTCAGGAGGAATTATAAGCTGGTTCTTCGACAAAGAACTGCAGCTATTCATACTAAAAAGGAGAGATGGACTTCAATACCTTAGGCGGACGCTCAAAGTATTTAATACATTGCCGAAGGTAGAAGTAAAGGAGTTGGCATGGAAAGAGTTAATCAATATCGGTGAGGATCCTTATGTTGAGGTTATAGCCAAGATTATCAGAAAGGAGGGCCGATCCGGAAAATTTGAAAGACTCAAGCCAAGGTCAGGAAAGAGAGTGGAAGATGAATCAAGGATCGATCCACATACGGGAAGGCCTTGGGCCAGAATGGTTTATAAGCCCGTCAAATGCCTAAAAAGAGTGCCTATGAAATCGATGCCACAGGATTTTTGAAGAATATGAAATGGTGGTACGTCGATAATGAAACAGCCGAAGCCGTGATGGAGGATGAAGACGAAAAGGTCATTTTGAAGATATACGATCCGTTGCACCTTATCAACCTATCCAAGGATGACCTGCAAAAGCTTCATGATCAGCCAATTTTCTTTCATGAAGGCTGGAGATCTGAAGGCAGGAAGTTCCAGAAAGTTGTAAAGGTTTGTATAGATGCAGGCTTACATGCAGGTAGCAGTCTATATAGTTCTAGTACCTAATCAAAATGTAAATAGTTAGAAGCTATCGTCAAGGGGGAGTCTGTTGGTACACCCTGTGTGACGATAGCAATCTAAGTGATCTAACATTTTGGTTTAAGTAATATTCAAAGTATTGAGAATTAACGAGTGTCTGATATATATGTTTATATATGTTTGACAGTTATTGATTGTGTGTTTGAACTTGATGTAACATATTACAAGAAGTTCAAACATAAAGTTCAAAGATTAATTCAAGCATAAGTTAATAACATAAGCTTCAAATACAAGTTAGTCAGATTCGAATTCTATAAGGATTGGCATTCGAAGCTATGTCAGATTCGAATGTGATCCCGGACAGATTCGAATGTGTGTTTTGAGGCAGATTCGAGAGTGTCAGTGAGGACAAACTCGAATGGGCCTTGGGCCAGATTCAAGTTTGGCCCATGTCAGACTCGAATTAGCCTCTATAATTAGGGATAGACTCGAAATATTATCAGACTTTTTACAGAATTCGAGAGTGATTAAGCATTAAGCGATTTCGAGTTTATCATCAGTGTTAGTGTCGTTTCGGAGAGAATCTTCTACTAGGTGCGTTCTTGTGTAGTTCGTGCAGCTCGTTGATAGTCTTCGTGTTCCTGGTGAGTGTTGTTACCGTCTACCCGTTAACGAGGATTCCGCACTCGTTGACGGTTCCGCGTCTAGATAGATCTGTGTTAGGTAGACCTTACATCTCAATTGCATTATACACCCCTCAACTTCGTATTTTCTTACTTAGCTGATATTATATCAAATTTAACTTAAATTGATTTAATCATTCATTAATACAATAATTGAGTCCTTAAAATTGTAAATTACATGTACTCAAAATTAGGGATGTTACATATATATATATATATATATATATATATAATTAGGTTCCCCTGTGTACCAAGCAAAATCTCGCATATCCAACGTACCCCACATATGCAATGGTATTTCTTTTAATTACAACGATCATTCACATTACTTAATTGAACATTCGCAACACTTATTTGATCATTCCAATCACTTATTTGATCATTCACGAAGATTATTTAACCATTCACACTTCTTCTACACTTATTTGATCATTCACAACACTTATTTGACTATTTACATTTCTTCTATACTTATTTGATCATTCACAAGAATTATTTGACCATTCACAGTATTTATTTGATCATTCACAATACTTATTTGATCATTCACATGAAATATTTGACGACAGTATTTATTTAATCATTCACAATAACTATTTGACTATTTAGACTTCTTCTACACTTATTTGATCATTTACAAGAATTATTTGACCATTCATAATATTTATTTGATCATTCACAACACTTATTTTATCATTCACAAGATTTATTTGATCATTCACAAGAATATTCGACCATTCACAACTCGTACTTGATCAATTAAGTGTTGTAAATGATCATTTTAATAGTATTATGAATGGTCAAGTAATTCATGTGAATGATCAAATAAGTGTTGTGAATGATCAAATAAATATTGTGAATGGTCAAATAAGTTTTGTGAATTATTAAATAAATGTTGTGTGAATGATCAAATGAATGTACAAGAAGTGTAAATAGTCAAATAATTCTTGTGAATAATCAAATAAGTGTTGCGAATGATCAAATATATACTATGAATGATCAAATAAATCATAGTATATATTTAATCATATATATATATATATATATATATATATATATATATATATATATATATATATATATATATATATATATATATATATATATATATATATATATATTTGGGTTCAAATGAGTACCACTAGTTTTGCGGAGTACCGGAGGAACCTCGCTTAAAATCATTTTTTTTGAATTTTTTTTATAATCATATTTAAATTAATAATACAAGACTACTTGCAAAAAATCACACATAAACACACACTAGAACTATGTGAAACGTGTGTGTTCACATGAACTCTGCTGTTGTGAACGTGTGTTCACAACTAAACATGTTCACATGAATTTTTTCACGTTCACATGACTTTAAGATGCTAGAAAGTGTGAATGTATATAATTTTTTACGAATAGCCTTATTTTATTTGTATCTAAATGAATATGAAAAAAAAAACTGAAAAAAAAACTTTTTTTCGGAGCAAGTTCACATCCGAAACCCGTGTGTTCACAGGTACTCACGGTACTCTGCATTTTTTAGGTACTCACACGAACCATTATCTATATATATATATATATATATATATATATATATATATATATATATATATATATATATATATATGTATATATGTATATATATATATATATATATATAGAGTCAGGTTCAAAAAAGTACTTCTCGAAATCAAGTGCACCCGAAGGTACCAACCTTTAAAAAAAGTTTTTAAATTTTTTTTCTCATAACCATGTTTAATCTAACCTTTATGTGAATGGTCAACCTTTATGTGAATGGTCATTTGACACAATGTGAATGGTGTGAATGCCCATTCACATGATCTTTTTTTTACCATTCACAAGATTTACGATGTTGCTTCTTTTGAAAAAAAGTCATATAATGGTGTCTTATACATGTCTATTAAAAAAATATGTGTAAATGATCATTCACGTTAGGGTACGCTGGAATCTTATAGGTGCGCTGATGAACCTGATGAACCTCATTCTATATATATATATATATATATATATATATATATATATATATATATATATATATATATATATATATATATATATATATATATATATATATATATATATATATATATATATATATGTATGTATGTATATGTATATATTGGTCCGAATTGAGTTTGGTCCGAACTCACAATTGGTCCGAAATGGGGTGGATCCGAATTCGGATGGATCCGGACCGAGTTCATACTTGGTAAAATTTCCAATATTTTCCATATATTATATTTGGACCATTTTAACGTGTTTTTGTATCTAAAATTGCAGATATGAACTTAAATATACTACGTCAACTTATAGCATGACACTTATATACCAAAATAACCCATTTGTGTTGATTTTTTCATCATTGGTCAATGAACACACACTAAAACACACACAATTCTCAAAATCATACTTAGACTTCGAATCTGATTCTGAAATTTGGTATGTAACATCATCAATACTTGATTTTAACTAATCCATCATAATATATAACATGCATTAACATTTGTGACATAAATCTAAGAAATCGGTTCTCACAAAAACCGAACCAAAACTTCACAAATCCGTAAATTTTAGCAATTGTTACCTTGATTTGATGCTTGTAGTTGTTATAGTTCCTAATTTGCTATCTGAATCCAACTTTTGCACTTTAACTTGTTGATTTCTTGTGTGTTCTTGGATTAAATCCGAGAGGTAGAGAGAGAGTGTGGGAGACGGTTAGAGAGAGAGAGAGAGTAGAGAGAGAGTGAGCTTTTGAAATAATGAAAGGATTCCCTTCTTTTATTTTCTATTTTGTCTCAATTGCATTATACACCCCTCAACTTCGTATTTTCTTACTTAACTGATAATATGATCAAAATTAACTTAAATTGATTTAATCATTCATTAATACAATAATTGAGTCCTTAAAATTGTAAATTACATGTACTCAAAATTAGGGATGTTACAGCATGGGCTCCACCACGCCTATACTTCGTCCGCGAAGTCATGCTGCGCTAAACAAACTTGGGTGCTTAATCTTCATATCTTCTTCCGATTCCCAAGTGTGATTAGCTCCCCTATGATGCTTCCACTTGACCAGCACCATCTTGATTTCCTTATTGCGGAGTTTCTTGACTTTTGTTTCCAGAATAGACTCCTGCTCATCAACGAACCTTAGACGTTCGTCAATCCTAATTTCTGAATGATCAGTCCATGGTTCCCTTTCGGGCACCAGACTCTTTCTAAAATATCCAACATGAAAGACCGGGTGAACACCTGATAGGTCTTCTGGTAAGTCCAAGTGATAGGACTGATTCCCAACTCTTTCCAATATCCGGAAGGGTCCTACAAATCAAGGAGATAGCTTTCCTCGCTTAACAAACCTTGTAACGCCTTTCATCGGAGAAACCTTTAAGTAGACCCAATCATCCTTTTGAAACTCTATCGCTTTGTGTCGGCGATCATGATAGTTCTTTTGTCCATCTTGCGCCGTTTTCATGTACTTACGAATGAGCTGGATCTTTTCGTTGGTTTCTTGCAATAAGGCAGGACCAGCTATTGGAGTTTCTCTTGTTTCCCTCCAATAGGTTGGAGTCCTACACTTTCTTCCGTACAGGAACTCGGATGGTGCCATTTTGATTGTGGAATGGTAACTGTTGTTGTAGGAGAATTCAACCAATGGGAGGTGATCGTCCCAGTTACCACCTAAATCCATGACACAGGCTCTGAGCATATCTTCCAGAGTTAAGATCGTCCTTTCGCTTTGCTCGTCAGATTGGGGTCTATACGCAGTACTCATTGCGATACGAGTACCAATACCGTTTTGTAGAGCAGCCCAGAAGTTGGAAGTGAATCTACTATCTCGGTCTGAGACAATAGACTTAGACACAACATGCCTAATGACGATTTCATTTACGTAGATCTGGGCAAGACAGTCTAGTGAATAGGTTTCTCGGATTAGAATGAAGTGAGCAGTTTTTGTCAAACGGTCAACAATGACCCATATGGCATCATGTTGACGACGTGTCTTGGGTAGCTTTGTTATGAAATCCATAGTAATATGGTCTCACTTCCATTCTGGGATAGGAAGAGGTTGCATACTACCATAGGGCTGCTGGTGTTCTGCTTTGACCAGTCTGCATGTTCTGCATTTCTCCACAAATTGACCAACATCTCTTTTCAACCCTGGCCACTAGACGTCCGCTTTCAAGTCGTTGTACATTTTTGTGCATCAAGGGTGAATTGAGAACTTAGATTGGTGAGCTTCTTCAAGAATTACTTCTCGCATGTTCCCGAACTTAGGAACCCATACTCTGCCGTAAACACCCTTCAGTCCAGTTCCATCATCTTGCATTAATGGCAACTGAATTATGACATCCTCGTTCTTGATATTTTCCTCCTTAAAAGCCTGCATTTGAGCAGCCCTTACTTCATCTATGATTATTGATGTCAGTATTGTAGAAGTCAAGGCATAACAGTATGCCTTGCAGTATGCTTTTCTGCTTAGAGCGTCAGCCACCACATTGGCCTTCCCTGGATGATAGAGAATTTCACAATCATAGTCTTTAATCAGCTCTATTGACCTTCTCTGCCTCATATTCAAGTCCTTCTGACTGAATATATATTTCAAACTCTTGTGATCGGTATAGAGCTGACACTTGGTTCCGTACAAATAGTGCCTCTAAAGTTTGAGAGCAAAATTCATAGCAGTTAGCTCTAGATCATGAGTAGAGTAATCCTTCTCATGCTGTTTGAGCTGTCTAGAGGCGTATGCTATGACATTTCCTCTTTGCATCAAAACAGCACCCAAACCCATGCCCAATGCATCTGTGTAGACTACAAAGTCCTCGTTCCCTTCAGGCAGGGCTAATACTGGTGCTTAAGTTAGTAGCTGCTTCAATTTGTCAAAAGCCGTTTGTTGTTCTTCTTTCCAAACGAAAGTTGTATTCTTGCGAGTAAGCTTTGTAAGGGGAACAACGATCTTTGAAAAGTCTTTGATGAATCGGCGGTAATAACCAACCAATCCCAGGAAACTGCGAATCTCGGAGGCGCTGCGAGGGGATTCCCAGTTCTGGATAGCCTCGATCTTTGAAGGATCAACAGCAATCCTAGCACTAGATATCACGTGCCCCAAGAAGTGGATCCTAATTGAATAGTAGGTACAAGTTAACAAAAGAGTTCATAAGTGACTATAAGGATCATGAAATTTGTTTCGAATGTTGAGACGTACCTGACTCAACCAGAATTCACATTTCGAGAATTTGGCATAAAGTCGCTCTTTGCGCAGCAACTCTTGCAATTCTCTCAGATGTGTTGCATGATCCTCTTTGGTCTTCGAATAGATAAGAATGTCATCGATGAATACGATGACATATTTGTCGAGCATTGGCCGACAGACTCTGTTCATGAGATCCATGAAAGCGGTCGGCGCATTCGTGAGACCAAACGGCATCACCAGAAACTCGTAGTGTCCGTAACGAGTTCTGAAAGCCGTCTTTGGAATGTCATCTGGGTCTACTTTGAGCTGATGATAACCCGAACGAAGATCAATCTTCGAGAAGTAGCTTGCGCCTTGTAACTGGTCGAACAGATCATCAATCCGGGGCAACGGGTATTTGTTTTTTATTGTGACTTTGTTGAGTTCTCTGTAATCGATGCACATACGCAATGTGCCATCTTTATTCTTGATAAACAACACAGGAGCGCCCCATGGAGAAGAACTTGGGCGTATGAAACCCTTATCGAGCAACTCCTGTAATTGTTTCATCATTTCCTGCATTTCAGCAGGGGCTAAACGATAAGGAGCCTTTGCTATTGGAGCAGCTCCAGGAATGAGATCGATACAGAATTCCACTTGGAGATCAGGTGGCAATCCCGAGATATTTTCTGGAAAGACATCTGGAAACTCAGAAACAACGGGAACGGTGAAAGGAGATTGAATTTCAGCCTTAGCATCAACAGCGTAGGATAAATATGCAGGACAACCCTTGGCAACATGCTTTCGGGCTTTTGCAATTGAAATTAGGCATAAGTCGCCTTTGTGTCTGTCTCCATAGATACAAATGTCTCGGCCCTCGGGAGTGGTAATCTTGATCATTCTTTTCTTACATACAATCTGGGCCTCATTGTGAACCAACCAGTCCATACCTACTATAACATCAAACTCCCCGAACTCCATAGGGATCAGATCTATATTGAATACTATATCTTCTACTAATAACGTGCAATTCTTATATACTTTGTCTGCTTTAACTAACATGTTGCTAGCAGTCTCTATGTCAAGTACAAATTGCAGTTTTGAAGTAGGCATATTGAATTGACGAGCAAATGATGTGGAGACAAACGAACGGTTGGCTCCGGAATCAAACAATATACGTGCAGGAATGGAATTAACGAAGAATGTACCAGTGACCACCTTTGAGTCATCTTTTGCTTCTTCAGCAGTGATTTGGAATGCCCTTGTTGGAGCCCTTTTAGATTGACCCCTGCGAGCAGTGGAAGCTGCAGAAGATCTTGTCGTTGATTGCTGAACACTTTGATCTCGTGGGGGTTTCGGGCAGTCCCTTGCAAAATGGCCAAGTCTATGGCGGTTGTAGCATGCATCATCTTTCCAAGGACAATGCTCCCAATGATGGCCCTTCTGCCCACAACAGAAGCAATACATATCCTGAGTCTTGCACTCCCCAGAGTGCGCTTTCCTACATCGCCTGCAGTCTCTCATTTCAGAACTGGCCGAAAAGGCTTTTCCCTTCTTGGGTGATGAAGATGGTTGATTGGATTGAGGAGAGAATCGGGATGATTCAGACTCCCGATGCCTCTTTGGCGGCGACGGTTGAGTCGGTGTTGCGGCAACTGAACCAATGACGTATCCAGACAACAAGACGATCTGCTCAACATTTCGAGCAGCCTCTAGCAAACCAGCAAAAGTTGTGTACAGAACGCCACTCATGGTTCGGTGTATTTCATAATCTAATCTGGCCTCAAACTGGGCTATCTTTCTTTCCTCTGTGTCGACTTGATGGGGTGCTAACATACTTAGACGGGTGAACTCGACGGCATATTATGTAACCGTCTTCGTTCCTTGAAACAAGTTTAGAAATTTCGCCTCTAGACGGCGCTTCTCATCGGTAGGACAGTATTGCTGAGAGAATACTTCCTTGAACTCGTTCCAGGACATGTGTGACACTACCTCCATGGTCAACACATGTGTCATTGCATCCCACCACATCACTGCGTCCCTTGCAAACATTGCGGTTGCAAACCGGACCATGTCCTTGTCAGCACAGTCGCTGATTCTGAAAGTTCTCTCCGTGGTGGTGATCCATTCCAATGTTGTGACAGCATCTCCAGTTCCATCAAAAGTAACATCCTCGTTACTTTTGAAGTCCTTAAACCTGCAACCCCTTGATTTGTTAGAAGACCCAGTGTCTCCTTGTCTTTCCTCTTGATCGTCCTGTTGTTGTTCCTTGTTCTTTCGTTTATCAGCCTTACGTTTCTCTTTGGCCTCATCTCTGGACCTTAATTGGTCATCAAATGACTGAGCCTGCTCAACCATTCTTTTGGATTGTAGTTCATTGTTCTGTTCCATGAGAGCTTGCATCATCTGGAACATCTGCTGAGGAGTCATATCGTCTCCTAACATGTTCTGAAATATAACAACTTTTATTTAGAACATTTATTTGTAAGTCCTAAGTGTTTACAGTTACCTTATATTTGTCCCCTTGTGCATGTCAATCCTATCTTAGCTTAGATCAATACCTAGGAGTCCATTCTAATATCATAACCTAAGTTTGAGTCCAAGTCCTCGTGGACACTTGAAACCTCAAACTAATGCTCTGATATCAAACTCTGTGACGCCCTCAAATTTTGATAGTATAATTGAAATCACCAGGATCAATAAACAACCCAATGAATAACATGATAATTAATATTGAATACTTAAATTAGATTTAAGCAGTTCCACACTAAAGCAATATGAATACATGACTACAGTGATAAAGTCTAACTATTACATCAACATAATTGTTTTAAAGTATCAAATCCCAGCCCCAAAGCTACATCGTCCATGTACCAATTAGCTTCTAAGGACACCGAGATACGAAGTGGATTGCCTAAGATGAAGGTCTTGATACACCTTTGCCTTTGCTTGAAAACAATGTGACTCAACAGTATGCTAATTTTCTTAGTGAGATAACAGATTATGCAAACAACAAATAGTTCTTTACAAGCATTGCGTAACCATGGGCAGTGTAAGCCCCAATGTATGTGTACAGGCAGTGTAAGCCTCGTAGTATGTGAAAACCATGCAGTGCAAGCATGGGGTTGGCAGTTCAAATGTTGATCGGGGATGTGCCGAACCTGACCAGGATAACAAGTGGGATGATCAGTCCCCGACAGTGGCCTGCTGTCAGCCCCAGTCCAGGTCGCATCAAATTGTGAAGTAATGATCATGCAGTGCAAGCATGATGTAAATAGATTCACTTTCAAACGAACGCTGGCTACATGTGTGTTACATGTCAAGTATGAGTGTGCATCATAACAACAAATCAATCATGACTGCCAATTGATGTTTATGAACAATGTGAACATGCCATTGAATTGTAAACGTGAATGCAAAGACAATAAATGTTAGAATGATAATCTATTACTCACAGTGATTGGTACAGTGCGATTTGCCTCTGAATCAATATGTGTTTTGATAACACCACAATGATCTGTCAAGTAAGTGTAATAGTGAATTTGTCTTAGTAATTGCTTAAAACTTAAATTCTATAAATTAAGTGAAATTGGAACTGATTTCGGACCACATCCGAATTCGGATGGTCCGAAGTCCGTACGGTCCCTTTGGTCCGAAATGGCAGGGTCCAAAATGGGGTGGTCCGAAGTTGAGTATTGGTCCGAAATGGGTAAGGTCCGAATTGGGTTTGGTCCGAACTCACAGTTGGTCCGAAATGGGGTGGATCCGGACCGAGTTCATACTTGGTAATATTTCCAATATTTTCCAGATATTATATTTGGACCATTTTAACATGTTTTTGTATCTAAAATTCCAGATATGAACTTAAATACATTATTTCAACTTATAGCATGACACTTATATACCAAAATAACCCATTTGTGTTCATTTATCATCCTTGGTCGATGAACACACATACTAAAACACACACAATTCTCAAAATCATACTTAGACTTCGAATCTGGTTCTGAAATTTGGTATGTAACATCATCAATACTCGATTTTAACTAATCCATCAAAATATATAACATGCATTAACATTTGAAACATAGATCTTAGAAATCGGTTCTCACAAAAACCGAACCAAAGCTTCACAAATCTGTAAATTTAAGCAATTGTTACCTTGATTTGATGCTTGTAGTTGTTATAGTTCCTAATTTGCTATCTGAATCCAACTTTTGCACTTTAACTTGTTGATTTCTTGTGTGTTCTTGGATTAAATCCGAGAGGTAGAGAGAGTGTGGGAGACGGTTAGAGAGAGAGAGTAGAGAGAGAGTGAGCTTTTGAAATAATGAAAGGATTCCCTTCTTTTATTTTCTATTTTGTCTCAATTGCATTATACACCCCTCAACTTCGTATTTTCTTACTTAACTGATATTATGATCAAAATTAACTTAAGTTGATTTAATCATTCATTAATACAATAATTGAGTCCTTAAAATTATAAATTACTTGTACTCAAAACTAGGGATGTTATATATATATATATATATATATATATATATATATATATATATATATATATATATATATATATATATATATATATATATATATATATATATATATATATATATATATAAAATTAGGTTCCCCTGTGTACCAAGCAAAATCTCGCATATCCAACGTACCCCACATATGCAATGGTATTTCTTTTAATTACAACGATCATTCACATTACTTAATTGACCATTTGAATTACTTAATTGATCATTCGCAACACTTATTTGATCATTCCAATCACTTATTTGATCATTCACAAGAATTATTTGACCATTCACACTTCTTCTACACTTATTTGATCATTCACAACACTTATTTGACTATTTACATTTCTTCTATACTTATTTGATCATTCACAAGAATTATTTGACCATTCACAGTATTTATTTGATCATTCACAATACATATTTGATCATTCACATGAAATATATTTGACGACAGTATTTATTTAACCATTCACAATAACTATTTGACTATTTAGACTTCTTCTACACTTATTTGATCATTTACAAGAATTATTTGACCATTCATAATATTTATTTGATCATTCATAACACTTATTTTATCATTCACAAGATTTATTTGATCATTCACAAGAATATTTGACCATTCACAACTCGTACTTGATCAATTAAGTGTTGTAAATGATCATTTTAATATTATAAAATAATTCATGTGAATGATCAAATAAGTGTTGTGAATGATCAAATAAATACTGTGAATGGTCAAATAATTTTTGTGAATTATCAAATAAATTGTGTGAATGATCAAATGAATGTACAAGAAGTGTAAATAGTCAAATAATTCTTGTGAATAATCAAATAAGTGTTGTGAATGATTAAATATATACTATGAATGATCAAATAATTCATAGTATACATTTGATCAAATATATATAAATACATATATATATATATATATATATATATATATATATATATATATATATATGTGTGTGTGTGTGTGTGTGTGTGTGTGTGTGTGTAGAGAGAGAGAGATATATATATATATATATATATATATATATTTGGGTTCAAATGAGTACCACTAGTTTTACGGAGTACCGGAGGTACCTCGCTTAAAATCATTTTTTTGAAAAAAAATTTCATAATCATGTTTATATTAATAATACAAGACTACTTGCAAAAATCACAAATAAACACACACTTGAACTATGTGAAACGTGTTTGTTCACATGAATTGTACTGTTGTGAACGTGAGTTCACAACTAAGCATGTTCACATGAATTTTTTAACGTTCACATGACTTTTAAGATGCTAGAAAGTGAGAATGTATATAATTTTTTACGAATAGCCCTATTTTATTTGTATCTTAATGAATATGAAAAAAAACTAAAAAAAAAAACTTATTTTCGGAGCAAGTTCACATCCGAAACCCGTGTGTTCACAGGTACTCACGGTACTCTGCATTTTTTAGATACTCACACGAACCATTTTCTATATATATATATATATATATATATATATATATATATATATATATATATATATATATATATATATATATATATATATATATATATATATATATATATATAGTCAGGTTTAAAAAAGTACCTCTCGAAATCAAGTGCACCCGAAGGTACCAACCTTTAAAAAAAATTTTAAATTTTTTTTCTCATAACTATGTTTAATCTAATGTTATACACATGATATATGAATTTCACATGCATTCACACTTTCTGTGTCCTTAAAAATTATGTGAATGCTCGATGCATATTTATGTGAATGGTCATCCATGTGAATGGTCATTTCACACAATGTGAATGGTGTGAATGACCATTCACATGATATTTTTTTACCATTCACAAGATTTACGATGTTGTTTCTTTTGAAAAAAAATCATATAATGTTGTCTTATACATGTCTATTAAAAAAATATGTGTGAATGATCATTTACGTTAGGGTACGCTGGGTATGCTGGAATTTTATAGGTACGCTGATGAACCTGATTCTATATATATATATATATATATATGTATGTATGTATGTATGTATGTATGTATGTATGTATGTATGTATGTATAATAAATGTTTGATATAATTAAAAATTAAATTAACATAAATTAAATTAAATTTTTTAAATTAGAACCTTAAATGAAATTAATTGGAAAACCATAGGGACTAAAACTATAATTTCTAAAATGACAAAGTGATCATTTTTAAAAGGTTCAGAGAAGTCAAACAATCAACTGACCAAATCTATAACAAAACTTGAAAATAGAGACTGCCTGTGTAATAAATGAAGTCTGGAGACCAAATTCATAAGTTTCATCAAATCACAATGACGAAATTTATAATTTCCCATTATTATTATTGTTGTTGTTGTTGTTGTTGAAAGGGGTGTTCGATGATTTCGTGTACCTAAACCTAAACCTAAAAAACCGGTTAACCGACAATCGGTTAACCGGTTTTTTCGGTTCGGTTATTCGGTTAACCAATTAACCATTTTTTATTTAATTAATTAATTTTTAAATTATAAAAACTTCAAAAATTAGTTGCTAAAAACTAAAAATGCCTAAG
This sequence comes from Centrapalus pauciflorus, assembly GCA_020465985.1. Taxonomy (NCBI): domain Eukaryota; kingdom Viridiplantae; phylum Streptophyta; class Magnoliopsida; order Asterales; family Asteraceae; genus Centrapalus; species Centrapalus pauciflorus. The sequence goes on from JAANYP010001691.1 coordinate 189,062, forward strand.
ATAATAAAAGTGATGAATAAAACTATAAATAATCTATATAGTATCTTTAAAAGATTGGACATTATCTTTAAAATTATAATAAAAACAATTTTATAATTTTCTAAATTAAATTGTTCAAGTGTAAATTTTGTTGTTTTGAATTTAAAAATTAATGTATACTAATAGATAAGTTATAATTTTAAATTATTGTTGGGATAAATGTTAATATTTATAAGCATAAAAGTTAAAATATATAAAATTAAATTTATTTCGGTTTTTCGGTTAATCGTCCGTCACCGAAATCGTGAACCTAAACCGAAACCTAAACCGAAGTTTTTTTCCGGTTCGGTTAACCAAACCGAAAATAATAGAAAAATCGGTTCGGTTAATCTCAAAATCGGAACGGTTTTTCGTATCGGTTTTTCGGTTTCGGAAGTTTTTGAACACTTCTAGTTGTTGTTGTTGTTGTTATATTAAAAAAAATAAGAAAAATCCATTAATAGAGAGAACTAGGTTATTTAATCCGCGCGTTACAGTTAGATAATAAATTGTATTTTTATAAATATGTTACTTAAAATAATAAAATAACATTAGCTACCGATCATGAACTTCACCCAAAAATCACTCTCTGCTTTCGATCTAAGTTTATAAATGGAAAAAATGTGATTGATTAACTAACAAAATAATACAAAATTTGTCATTTTAAACATAGTTAAGACAAAACAATTTTATGTTGAAATGTAGAAAAAAAATGTGATCATAATCATATAATCGTCCTGCGTTTTGTATAATATAATATATCAAACGTTACTACACAAAAACAAAACAATTATATATAACATATAATATAAAATACTCAGCTGCATTCCTAACTGTCTAGTAAAAATTATTTCGGCGATAACAAAGTTTATATCAGAATATAAACAAATAAAACGTGATCGCCATCTTCTGGATCTTCACATCCACCTTTTACATCGTCATTCGTGAATGGAATTAAATTACGCCTTCAATGACAATTTTCATGGTTTCAATCACATGCAAAAATCCTTGGAAATCCATGGATTCAAAAATCGATTGGCAAATTAATTATGTAAACTCACATGGAAATTCAAACTTAGAAATCGATTATATAACTCACAATCCAAATCGTGACAAATCGATTATATATCACAAGCTAGTGAAAAATAGAATATGTGCTATATCATGTATATAAAAACCGCAAAAATAGCATTTGATCGTCAATTGGATCGAGCAGGGAGTCAATAGTGATTAAAAGAAGGAAAGGGAACGTCGGTTGATTGGAGAGGGAACGTCAACTAATAAACGCTATAGTGTTCTTATATATTTTAGGACTAATAATCCATAAATTAAGATCTTGTTTTATACTTTTTTAAATTAAATAATTTATTATTAAATAAATGGATATATAGTTTGATACAGGGGCGGATCCACATTGAAGGAAGCAGGGGGAAAGGCCCCCAACGATGTGCGTAAATTTCACGATTTTTAGTCTACGTGTTCCGGAAAATAAACACAACGAATACCTTATAAAACCTCACGCCCCCAACGAAAAAATTTCCTGGATCCACCACTGCTTTGATATATAATTGAGTATTAAAATTTTAAAAAGATATTGAAGTAATTTGAAAGTTTGTAAAAATATAAACATAACTAGTTTTTTTTTTTTAACTTGGGCGGTGCCCAGATTAACGTTTAAATTTTTTTTAAATTCAAATTTTAGTTTGATACAGGGGCGGATCCACATTGAAGGAAGCAGGGGGAAAGGCCCCCAACGATGTGCGTAAATTTCACGATTTTTAGTCTACGTGTTCCGGAAAATTAACACAACGAATATCTTATAAAACCTCACGCCCCCAACGAAAAAATTTCCTGGATCCACCACTGCTTTGATATATAATTGAGTATAAAAATTTTAAAAAGATATTGAAGTAATTTGAAAGTTTGTAAAAATATAAACATAACTAGTTTTTTTTTTAACTTGGGCGGTGCCCAGATTAACATTTAAATTTTTTTTAAATTCAAATTTTTTTAACAACTGTTTATGTGTGTGTATATATATATATATATATATATACACACACACTGTAAATGTAAAAATTTATTTTAGCATACATGTTATTGTATACATATGCGGTGCCAAACACATGTGATAAGACGGCCAATAAACACTTATGGAGGAAGCTACAGTTGGGCTTTGTGCCTTGTTTTTGTAGCCGCACTGTAGTCTAGACGTTTGAGTATGCATACGGCGTAAGGTTCGCCGGTGATTATTCTCGCAGTGCACGGTTTTGTACCACATGCAGCCAGTTCATCATGTTTCACAATCTTCAGTAAACGTTGCAGCATTAGGAGGCCATTGATGATGAGTATTTGAGTTACGTCCGACGGTCATTGTCAACTGAATAACAAAAGAAAAGAACAATTCATTAATTATTATAAAGAAAGCAGCTTACGGAGGTTACGTTTTTTGCGAGACATGGATGTGGGTTCATGGGTGGGTTTAGATGTGTGTGTGGGTTAGTGGGTGGTTTGAGATGTTGATGTGGGTTAGTGGGTGTTTAACAGTTGTGAATGTAGTTGTTGCATAAAAAGTTGTACTTTGTGCTTTTCAAGAAATACCCCTTATCAAGGGTTATCCTTAAAAGTAAACAGATCCGACGGTGGATATTAAAACATTCTCTCTGCACCGCAAACAGTATATGTTATAATTTGAAAGTTTCAGTATGATACGTATGGAACTCTCTTCCTATAAAGAAATGAAGAAACAGGGGTGGATCCAAGTGGGAGGCGGGTGTGACACGTGCCACCGGTCGTTCCATCAATAACTTAAATTATTTCGTAATGTAATTTTTTACATTTTTTGTTTGTGCAACACGCGGTTTTTTGAATGTTTAACCGGTGGTTTTTCGAATATTAAGGGTGTGTTTAGTTTCCGTAAATTACCATCTCACATTTCAAGAAAAATAAAAACTTGTTTACTTAATAACAATTTCATAATTTTTAATTTCACTTTTTAACATATCAATTTTCATACTCTCTCTATTACTTTTCTATTACTTTATAATACTTTCTTTCTCTTTCCTACTATTCTATCACTTATCCTATATTTCTTATTTTATAATCATCCACTAGTATACTACCCATGTATTACATGAGTTAGATTTTTAAAAGAATATAATAATAATAAAATGATTATTATAAATTGTTTTATGTTTTTAAGCATTAAAGCCAGGTTGGTCAAATAATATTTTTCTTCCTTTACTTTAATTATGTATGAATAGTAATTATGTTTTATATAGTGTTTATATTATATTTTTAATTTGGTCATTGTTTAAGGTTTTTAAATAAATAATTCCTTATACTTTTATAAGTTTGAATAATATTTATTTTATTTTTGAGTATGAGAAAATATTATTATTTTCTTAAAATTTTAAATTCTAACTTATAAAATTATTTATTTTATTACAAGTACTTATTCTATTATCAATATTTTTTTTTTAGTTTTTAGTTTCTTGAGATTTAAAAAAAAAAAGTTAAAGTGTATTATAAAAGGTATTTATGAATTATTTTAGGTAAAAAGAATAATAACGATTATTTATTAATTTTAATTTAAATAATTAAATGGCATGTGTGATCAAAATAAAGATTATCTTATTTTTAAAAAAATAGAAAAATCAATAAATTGAAGCTTTAAAGGTACGTCATGTGACAAGAACTATTTTCTTTTATTATAAGATGTGTATATATATATATATTCAGATTCAAAAAGATACCTCTCGAAATCAACTGCACCCGAAGGTACCAACCTTAAAAAACTTTTTTTTTAATTTTTTTTCTCATAATCATGTTTAAATTAATGTTATACACATGATATATGAATTTCACATACATTCACTTTTTCTTTGTCCTTAAAAATTATGTGAATGGTCAATGCATATTTATGTGAATGGTCATCCATGTGAATGGTCATTTCACACCATGTGAATGGTGTGAATGACCATTCACATGATCTTTTTTTTACCATTCACAAGATTTATGATGTTGCTGCTTTTGAAAAAAAATCTTATAATAGTGTCTTATACATGTCTATTAATATATATATATATATATATATCATTCACATTAGGGTACGCTGGAATCTCATAGGTACGCTGATGAACCTGATTATATATATATATATATATATATATATATATATATATATATATATGTTTATATTATGTTTTTAATTTTTTCATTGTTCAAGGTTTTAAAATTGATAATAATTCCTCATATTTTTATAAGTTTGAAAAGAAGTTTTTTTTTCGAATATGAAAAAAAGATAATTATATTATTAAATTTTTATTATTTCTAACTTATATAATTGTTTATTTTTTTTCAAGGATTATACATAAA
>JAANYP010001693.1:0-151102 GCA_020465985.1 Centrapalus pauciflorus
TTTAGGTGTTTTTAGACTCCATTTGAGCCAAAATTAACGGATTATGAAGTTTTAATGGTGGAACGTTTGTATTTCAAAATAACAAACATTGAACCGGTGAAACATCAAATTGATTACAAATATCTTTGATTAGAACCTATTAGGACTAATGGATGTAATTTTCTAAGTCTAAATTGGTTAAAATCTTAGATTTTTGTTGTCATTCAAACCGACATGTTCGAGTTTGATCATGGTCTCGAATTTAATCATGGCTTCGAGTTTGTCATTAAACTCGAAGCAGTCAATAAATTCGAAACTATGGCTGTTCCGAATCTATCATTCGAGTTTACCATTATATTCGAATTATTTACTTCAAATTTAAATCAAACTTGTAGAAATTCATAGGTGTTGGATTTTGTACTGACACAAGTTCAAAATATAACAAATTTGAATTTAAACAAGTTTATGTCTATCTTAATAATTCTAATATTTTATATGCTTTATTGAGCAGACATGGCAGATAGAGTTTTCGTTCCAAAGCATAATATGGTCATTTCTCCAAACCATGAGATACCAGAGGCTTAAGCATACCGCCAAATGGTGGATTTTTTGGTTGGTTCAAGGATTTCGTATGCTCTGTCGCATAATATCCAGATAGTAATCCCATATGTTCGTCAATTTTGGGATCATTTACAAGTCGACTGTACTGTTACTCCAACAGTATTGAGGACGAGGATTGCTGGACACCCTCTAGTGTTTTCAGCTGACGTGTTGCGTCGAGTGTTGCAGCTAGGCTCTCCAGAGCAAGAAAATGGGCCGATTGACTTTCCGTTAGCAATCAAGCAGGCTGCATTTGCCAGAATGGGATATAGTTTGGATGTGACTAAGTCCTCATACATGAAGAGTGGGATGATACGGCAATGGCGATACCTAGCTCACGACTTTATGGTGTGTTTTGCTGCCAGGAAAACAAGATTCGATTACATCGAATCAAAGATTCAGTCAGGGATGATAGCGTTGGTTTACAATCAAAGATTTAGCTACTTAGAGATGTTCTTTACAGAGTTTGTTCAACAAATAACAGCTCCGGACCGAGAAAGATTTCTGCTATATCCGAGATTCGTAATAATGTTGATAAGACATTTCCTACCGAACCTGCCACAGCTGAACGAAATTCAAAGTGTTGCTGTGATTGACAAACGAATCTTTGCAGATTGTCAAGCTCATAGAGGAAGATTAGCTAGGCCAGTGGAGGCACCACTTTTTGGTGCGGTGGTCAACCCAGATTTTCAATTCGGTGAAGGTGCCAACTGGGCAGGGGAAATTCAATTTCCACAGTAGCTGCAACAACAACAGCAACCGCAACAGCCAAGGCCTCTGCAACAAAGGAGGAGGCAAAGACCGTCAGCGAGACAAACTCAGGCAGCTAGGCCTTCAACAAGTCAAGTTCAGGAGCCAGAGGAAGCTGGTCCTTCAACTGTCCCACCTGTATCTGATCCAAGGCTACAAACTTTAGAAGAGATTTGGGCATCTGGGTCGCATGCAAATGAGGCAATTACTGCTGAGCTAGTTGGGCATATTTTGGAACCTCCTACTGGGGAAGTTGATATTTTTAAGCAGATAGATGAGTATCAACCTGAGGCAGCAGGTGAAGCCGAGTCAACTTCAGAGTCTGAGTCAGAAGAAGCAGAAGAAATAGAAGTTGAGGCACCAAACACAGTGACCGAAGATCCGTCTATTCACATAGGCACATATGGATCGAGGTTAGTGGTGATAGATGAAGAAGCTACAAGGAGAAGAGCTTCAAGGGAGTCAGATGACTCAGATTTTGAGGAAGAAGAAGTAGTTCCTTTGGTTCCTAGGCATAGGGCCAAAAGGCACCGTCTTATGCAGGGAGCTTCATCAGCCTCTGCTCCAGAGCCAGAAATGCCTACCTCTCAGCCATCAGAACCAACATCCATTCCGCCACCACCACCACCTGTTCAAACATCCGTTCCCCCACCAATCATCCCAACTCCCATGTAATCAATTCCATCCGCTTCATCAACCTTCACAGATAATCAAAGGTTTTCTGAGCTTCGGAGCAAGGTAGACTTCCAACAAGTCCAAATCTTTCAGTTGACAAAAGCTATTGGGGAGATACAAAAGCATAACGCCAATGTTGACAACGAGAATGCTGAGTTAAAGAAATGTGTTGGAAAGATTGAGGAAGAGAATCTGGAGCTAAAAACTTTTGTTGCAGATCAAGCTGCAGAAATCAGGTCAATGAGGTCCCTTATTGAGCAGCTAATGAAAAATCTAAAAGCTCAGGGGGAGACAAGCTGTAGAGATGCTGAGGAGCAGCGAAGGGAAGAAGTGCCTTATCAACATCATTACAAACCTCGGATACAAAAGGAACCTTTCTCTCTCAGGAGCCGTGATTTGATGGATAAATTCCGAGAAAATCAGCTGCGAGAAACTAAACTTCTTATTGTATACCATCGCGATCATTGCTGATTGGATTTTTGATACTATATAATCAAAACCAGCTTTCTTAGGCGCAAAACAGATCATAAACACATGGACCAAGAAACGCCATTGTCCTATCAACCCGCTTTTCATATATGAAGATTTTGTAACGTCCAAGCTGTATCCCATTCTCAAAAAAGCTGCTTGCCTAATACTTAAAGGAAAGTCTGTAGGCCCGTCTTCTTGTTCTAGGGAACCCAACTGTAGCACTTGTCTCAAAATATCAGCGGAGAAAACCAAAGGTTGTCCGGCAATTCTAGTTCTTAACACTGTCGGGGTGACAGTGCAGTCCACCTGCAAGTGATCGTAAAATTGACGTACATAGGATATCACAATCGGAATGTTTTCATACAACACATAACTTATTCTAGATTCCGCCAGAAAATCTAAAACTTCTCGAAATCCCTGCGCCTCAGGGATGTTATGGGCAGGATTCAGTACCATATTGTGCTTGGGAACAAAAGCACGAAGCGCCATATCTGCACAATACATAAAATTGTTAGATTATTATTAAAAATCAATAAACTTGTTTAAATTCAAATTTGTTTTATCTTGTATTTGATTAAATACAAAATCTAACACAATTAAATTTCCACAAGTTTAATAAAATTTAAATTCAACAAAATAAATGAAGTACAGATTCGAGAGTAACAGATTCGAAGTGCCCATATTCGAATGTAATGGACAGATTCGAATATACCCTATTCGAGTCTGATGGACAGATTCGAATATCTGGTCATCTCGAATCTATTGATAGATTCGAGAAACCCATGATCAGATTCGAATGTCCATTATCAGATTCGAAAGGCCGACATCCCTTTTTTCAACAAAAATCCAAGATTTTAACCATTTTGAACTAGGTAAATCACATACTTTAGTTCAACTAAGTTCTAATCACTGATTTATGCCTTTAATTTGATATTTTATAGGTCCTAACTTAGTTATTTATGAATAACTCTATTTTGACCAATAAAACATCAAAATGTGATGTTTAAGCCCAAATTTGTGTATGAAACCACCAAAATCTTGTACAATCATGTTGCTTATACCTAGATTTGAAAGTAGAATCGACCACAAAAGCTTTAGAATCGACGAAATGTCGTTTAGTGGAAATACGATAGACTCGAGAATAGATTCGAGATCGCCAGTGACAGATTCGAGAAATCAGATTCGAGAACAGTGAGAAGTAAATGCTTTCACTGTGGACCTTTATATACTAACTACCTTCGAGTCTATGTGTAGATTCGAGTCTACTGACAGATTCGAGAACTTCAAATTCGAGTCTGTCTTAGATTCGAAGCTACAAACACTTAGAAAAATTTCGGAAATTTTTGAAATAATTTCAACTTTTTCCAACTATTTTCTACTGTGTAGTGTAACCAGATAAACTATGCCAAATCTTTTACCCTAAGCTCAGATATTTCACGCATTGTATATTTTATCCAACTTTGAATGCACCCTCAGTAACTTTTGACCTTTTACCTAAGTAAAAACTAAACTATACGAAAATAAAATAAAATAAACTAAGGTAAAAATAAAATAAAATAAAATAAAATTTTGACTAAAAAAATTTAATCTAGACTTAAGTTATAATAATAAATTTACAAGCTAAGCTAAATACCAAACAACATATTTTTGGTGAGTATAGTCTAAGAAAGGTTCAATCAGATAGCGATGTCCGATACTAACTTTCAGTACTTAAACTTTCACACTTAGGAATTTTTGAATTCCTTTGATTGTTTGTCGTGACATACCCATTTAGCCGATTGTTGGTATTTTACCCTGTTAAACACTCTACATTTCGGAATATCCCTTGGCCTTTTTATTTATCAGGAAATTATCTTACGTGACTCAGACATAGACATACTTTTATGATCAAGGCACACAGACAAAAATTCTAACTTGTTGGTATTTGCAAACTTTCTTTAAAAGACAAACATCGGACACAGGTCTGTATTCTCATACAACAAAGTGTCTTAGTTCGACTTAAGGTTTAACTTTAAAGTTAGCAGATAGCGGTGACAGGTCTGTACTGACGTACAACAAAGCGACATGTCTGCTAACCCGAATCTAAACAGAGACAACAGGTCTGTACTTACGTACAACAGAGTTGCATGTTTTCGACTCTCAGTTTTTCATGATATTTCTATTCTTTCCATTTTCAGACGTATTTGATGTTGCTATACATCCCCAGAAAGTTTGCATACCTCATTTAGACTCAATGTGTGTATGTCTTGTACATAAAAATTAAGACCGATTGGTCGTACATCTAGGTTAGTGACACGCTTGACTTTTTCTAGAATATTTTATTAGCCTTGAGATTCCCTATATGTATTATGCCTACCAACACATCGAACTAAATAAAGTATAACACTTAGGATTTAGTTGCATTATGTGTGAAAGCCTAAATACTTAGAGTCTGTAACGACGGTGCTAATTTTCGTCACTTTGAACCTATGTATCTAAGACTTAACTCCTTTTCTGATATTCTCTTTTTTTGTATTTTTGTAATTTTCTCTCTTTTTTCTTTTGTTTTTCATAGCAAAACGCATTAAACTAAGCTAATCTACTAACTTACTAAAAATAGAAACTTACTAAAAATAGAAACTTTCCTAAATTAGAAACTTTCCTAAATTAGCAGACTACTGGAAAAAGAAAGAAATATAACAACTATAAAAGGAAATAAAATACTACTAAGGTCAATTTACTCTGGGTTGCGCATTCCATTAAGTTGAATTAAATACTCAAAACGTGACTTATCAAACGCTTTGGTAAATAAATCAGCATTATTATCTTCAGTTGCCACCTTTACCAGTTTGATCAAGTTCTTTTCAGCACAATCACGAATAAAATGATGTCTTATGTCTATGTGCTTTGTTTTACTGTGTTTAACTGGATTATTAGTTATATCAATTGTAGATTGATTGTCTATCCTAATTGGAGTTTGAGTATAAGCCAAACCGTAATCCCGCAATTGTTGTTGTATCCACAGAACCTGTGAGCAGCAACTACCAGCAGCAACATACTCGGCCTCGCACGTTGACACGGCTACCGATGTTTGTTTCTTGCATTGCCAGGACACCAATCTCCCTCCTAGGAACTGACAACCTCCAGTTGTAGATTTGCGCGTCAAGCTGCATCCTCCGTAGTCAGAATCCGTGAATGCTTCCAACTCTAGATCTCCCTCCGCGTGATACCAAAGTCCCAGCTTCGGTTTCGACTTGAGGTATCGTAAAATCCGCTTCACAGCTTTCATATGCATCTCCTTCGGATTCGCTTGAAACCTAGCACAAATACAAACAGCAAACATAATATCAGGTCTTGAAGCAGTTAAATACATAAGTGACCCAATCATGGCCCGATATAAAGTCGGATCCACATCGGTATCACCATCAGTACCCGGCCCGAGATTGTGATTCACTTGAATCGGCGTGCTGAAGTGGGCAGTCAACTTTGTTCCTTCCATCCAAAACCGTTCCAATATGTCATAGACATACTTGGTCTGATGGATAAACATGCCTTCCTTCTTCTGGTCAACTTGTAACCCCAAAAAGAAATTCAACTCCCCCATAGCACTCATCTCGAACTTAGACTTCATAACCTTCTCGAAATCTTTGCACATCTGTTCGTCTGATGATCCAAAAATGATATCATCTACGTACACTTGTACCAAGATAAAATGATCTCCCTTTCTCTTCACAAATAGAGTACTATCTATCCTACCCCTCTCAAAGCCATTTTCTAAAAGATGGTTGGATAGAGTCTCATACCATGCCCTAGGTGCCTGATGTAATCCATAAAGAGCCTTATCTAAGCGATATACTCTATCAGGATATTTAGGATCTGTAAACCCGGGCGGTTGTTCTACATACCCCAACTCCTTCACTTTCCCATACAGGAAAGCACTCTTAACATCCAGTTGATATACTTTAAAGCCTTTGAAGGAGGCAAAAGCTAAAAACAACCTAATTGCTTCTAACCTTGCTACAGGTGCAAACACTTCGTTGTAATCGATTCCCTCCTCTTGGTTGAAACCCTTTACAACTAATCTCGCCTTGTTGCGCGTGACTATACCCCGATCGTCTCTTTTGCACTTAAAAACCCATTTGGTTCCTATTGCAATCTCCCCTCGAGGTAACGGAACTAACTCCCACACTTCTAGTTTCCTAAATTTTGACAGTTCTTCCTGCATCGCTTCAACCCAGGAGTTGTCCTTAAGTGCCATTTGCACATTTTTGGGCTCTACTTGCGATATGAAACACGAATATAGACATGTATGATATGCCTCGGAGTCGTTTATCATCGACAACAACACAGTGTTGTTATTTACACTACTCCGAGTCCTCACACCTTCGTTAGGATTTCCTATGATGCTATCTATAGGATGGTTCTTGTTAATCCTAGAGGTCTCTATTTCGTCTACCCTTAGATTATCTCCTAAGTTGGATCCTATTTCACCTAAAGGGGGAACAGGCTCAGCTTCCACATTTTCTTCCTCACGGACGTTTTCCTCAGAGGCAGAACTTGATGGTTGAGTCTGATTCTCAGTGTTAGGTTCATCTGGATTAGCAACTTCTGGAGACCCATCTACAGTCGCAGTAGGCTCGGACGTAGATTCGAATGTGGTCCTTGGAAAAATATGGCCATCGTCATTTAGATGTAACGTCGCCATGTCTTTATCAATTGTACCTGCAGTATCATCTAAAGGAATGTTAAATGACTCAAATAACTTATCATAGTCAAATATCCATTCCGGACCAGTTTGGGGTTCATGTGTATAACTTGTGACTTCAATATTATACACAATCTCCACAGTACCACTCTTTTTGTTAAAAACCCGTTTGTTTGGTGAGTTTGGCACATAACCTAGGAAGTATCCTTCGTCAGCCTTTTCACCAAACTTCGGTTGATGTTTTGTTCTTAAAAGTGTACAGGGTACGCCAAACGGTTCGAATCCAGTTAAGTTAGGTGGCCGTTTATTCAAAATTTCATAACATGTTTTGTTCAATGATTTGACTGTAAGGACTCTATTTAAAATATGGCACGCGGTACTCACTGCCTCCCCCCAAAACATGGTAGGAAGCTTTGAATCCGAAAGCATAGTCCTTGCAGCCTCAATCAATGTTCTGTTTTTACGTTCGGCCACCCCATTCTGTTGTGGTTCATATGGTGCACTGAATTGATGCACGATGCCCTTTGATAGGCAATATACACCAATTACAGAGTTTTTAAATTCAGTCCCATTATCACTACGTATATTTTTAACCCTTGTTCCGTAGGAATTCTCCACTTGGTCTAAGAACCCGATGAGCTTTGTAGCCGTCTCGTCCTTCGTACCTAAAAAGAAAACCCAAGAAAACCGTGAGTAATCGTCAGTGATAACTAAGCAAAACCAACTACCTCCTATACTCCTTTTGTTGATAGGGCCAAAAAGGTCCATATGCAACAAATCGAATGTCGAGGTTATGGAATTCAGCTTCTTGGACTTGTGTGTCTTTTTATGTTGCTTGCCCTTCATGCACGGTAGACACTTATCCTCAAACTGAAAGCTCTTCAGAGGCACACCTTGCACCAAACCATTCTTCGTTATGTAGTTCATTTCCTTAGGTGCAAGTGAGCCATGCGTCTGTGCCACAAAACCGATTCCGTCTCCGAAGCTTTTGATAGTAAGCAGATCGGACCCATCGAATTATCTGGCTTGTTCATGTCGAGCATGTACAAGTCATTCTTCCTTGGAGCCCGCATCAATATCCAATCTTCAGGTATCTTGAATCCCGGCTTGAGCACTAAGGCCTCAGTGTCAGTAAATAACACCGAGTTCTTCTTATCACAGATTTGAGATACACTAATGAGATTATGAACCAGTTTATCAACGTGATAAACTTGATCCAATGTAATCGTCCCATTAGTGACTGCTCCAGTTCCAGTGATATTTCCTCCTTTGTTGCCCGCGAATGATACAAATCCCCTATTACCCCCCTTGAAGTCTGTGAGAAGACTTCTTTCCCCCGTCATATGCCTGGAGCAACCACTGTCGACGAACCACTTGTTGTTTGGACCGGTAGTTATCTCCTGCACATGAAAGAAAATAGGTTAGTTATCACGGGGAACCTAAGCCATGACTGACTTGGTAATACCATTCTCGTCCACATACGTGAATTCTTTCAAGTATCCATCTCGCCTTTCAGGTGACTTGGGCCTTTGAACTGAATTCTGTTGTGGTGCCGAGTGATTTAGATTCACTCGTTGCCTTTGAGTAGGCATTTGTTGTGGTGCTCTAGAATAAGTCTTATTATAATGCATTTCAGACTGTGATCCCTGAGCTTTTACCGGAACATATTGTCTAACAGGAGTATGTGACCTAACTGGAGTGTGTGACCTGCTAGGTGTGGTGCTCCTATAGACTTGTTGTGGTGCTGACCTAGATTGATTATTGACACGATTCGGTGAATTTGTCCTAATCACTTCCTTTGGTCCAACCTTAACCGGTGTTTGTTTCACAACAGGTTTTGGTGCGGCCTGCACAGTTTTCTCGGTAGGTTGAGAACTACTGCTGCTCGTCGCACTTGGTGAGGGCTTAACAGGTGTTGGGTTCACTGTCTTAGGGGTAACATCTGCTTTCCTATTTGGACAGTGAGACGCAACATGTCCTTTTTCGTGACATCTAAAGCAAGACATCTTATCCATGGACTTTTTGGTTGGTCCCTTAGATCTAGGTGTCTCACTAGTGTCTATTGCCTTTGGTACATCTACAGTGTCTGTCTCTTCGACCTGGTCAGCCCATGAAATTTTCTGTTTTCCTGCAGGTGTTTCACTGGAGGAAGACACAAATTTCACTTTCTAGACCTTGACCGTAGAGTCATCCACCTTAGGTGTATTTTCAACTTTAGGCTCAGGTGTCGGTTCAGGTAGGTCCTCTAAGTCTACTGAGTTGTCAGTTTTCTCCTGAGGCTGAGGCACATAGTTTGCATTGAACGGTGGAGGAATTTCGTGAAAACCTAGACCTACAGGCTTCTTAGACTGTCTTTGGGCATCTAAGACTTTCCCTAGGTTTAGGCTCGAATTCCTAAACTTTTCCAGTTTGCTATTTGCCTCTGCTACCTTAACCTTGGTCTCGGCTAGCTCTATGTCCTTGTCTTTCAGACTTTTGGTCAAGGCCTCTACGTGCTCATACATAAGTTCTATTCTAACACACTGCTCACTCAGTTTGTCTTTTAGAACGATTACATCTTGAGCATCAGCCTTAAGTTTTTCTTTTAAATCTTGTTTTATATCATTTAGGCTAGCATTTTCTATTTTTAAGTTTTCATTTTGAGCAGCTATGGTCTTATGTGAGTCTAAGACTAGATTTAACCTATCGTTAGAACTAACACATAAAGCACATAAATCACGAAATAGAGAATAAGAAAGACTAACCTTTGAGTTGTCAGATTCCACGTTGGCCATCTGAGCAGCAAACTCCAGCACGGTTTGATCATTCGCTTTCTCTACCCACATCGGACTGCTTTCCCTTCTGGTCTGCTCATCTTCATCACAACCATTCTCCGTAACTTCAGCCATGAAAGCTCTAGCATTGGACTCCGGATGTGAACTCCAGTCATAGGAACCATCTAGCTGTCTGTCAGAAGTGACATTGGATATCAGACCCGCTAGATTGGCTTGACCAGATGAAGAACTCGGAAGATATCTCTGTTGGGACTGACTTTGGTACTGTCCTTGATGCTGACTCTGCCCCTGGTATGTCTCTACCTTCGGTCTTTGACACTCCCTGGCGAAGTGTCCCAATCCCTGACAGTTGTAGCATTTCACCTTGGACTTATCAAATCCTATCCCCTTGTTGTTCATCTGCAGATTCCTCCCAGTTCTCTTTATGAATCTCTTAACCCGTTGGGTTACCATGGCCAGTTGCCATTTCAGATCCATTTCCTCTAAGTCATCAGGGTCGACCTGATCGTAGTCTTCATCCCAAAGAGCCGGATCATTAATCTTCCCTTGAACGCAATTTCCGTATGCGGCCACAAACGAAGCAAGCAGATTCAGATGTTCTTCCGCCGACTTTGCGCTCATTGGCATCTTCGAATAGCTCTGACTGGTCGATGCCTGTTGGACTTGAGGTTGCGGTTCTTCCGATCTTCCTAACCCTAAGAACGCGCGATTTAGTGAGTCTTCGGACTCTGGTGGCGATGACGTTTCTCCGGTGAAAAACGCTGTAGCACTCTTCTGATCAGCTGTCACTGATGATTTTGATGTCTTTCCAAAATACATAGCCGGATTTTGGACTTGCTCGTAATCAGTCTCAGCCTTTATCATTTCGAAGTGATATGCCCTCAACGTTCCCACGATGTCATCTAGTGATTGAGCATAATATTTATCTTCATTCAGCTTAATCATTGCCACGTACATAGCCCATTTGGCTGGTAGGGCATCAAGAAGCTTATTGTTCTTGTCACTGTCCGAGTACTCAATGCCATGACTTTCTAGCTCTGTTATCAGATGATAGAATCGTGTGATAATATCATCCAACTGTTCATCCTTAAGAGCCTTGAAAATCGCAAACTGTTGGGTCAACAGCTCTGTACGCTTTCTTCGTACCCGTGGATTACCCTCACACCTTTTCTGGAGAGACTCCCAAAGTTCTTTCGACGTCCTCTGAGTCCGAAATGTGTGCAAGATATCTTGAGGTAAAGCCATTCGGATAATGGAGAAAGCTTTGTTTTCGGCTTCAAATAATTTCTTGTCATCTTCTTTCATCATTTGATATGACAAGACCTTTTGACGGCCTTCAACCTCAGAAACTGGTGGAATGTACCCTTCATCAATGCACACCCACATGCGCATATCGTTGAATCGTACAAAATCCGTAAATCTATCCTTCCACCAGTAGTAATCCTCAACTTTCATCAGCTTAGGTGGTGCATTGGCCTTCCCAACTTCGTGATCCATCTCAAGGAATTTCTGAAGGTTTGACATCTTTTCTGAAAGAATTTGAATTTGAACTTAATTAATTTAATTAGAAACTGATTTAAATTAACTTATTCGAATCTAGATAGATTCGAATCTAATTAATATTTAATCTTTTGAAATTAAATTCGATTAAGTCTTAAAAGTCAAGTAGATTCGAAATAATGTCAGATTCGAGGAAGTCCCTAGATTCGAAGTGATGACAGATTCGAAGGACTCTATAGATTCGAAGACCCTTAGAATCGAAGGCACAATAGAATCGAAATTCAGCAGAATCGAAGCAAAGACTCGAAAAAGTAACAAACTCGAAACAAACTCGAAACAATATAGACTCGAGATCCAATTCGAATGTAATAACAGATTCGAAACACCACAGACTCGAAACTGACTGAAATTGACTCGAAAGGAGCGTATTTTGGTTAGACTCGAAAATAAAGTAAAACCCTAATTACCCCTATAGATTCGAGCGCCGCAAACTCGGAAAAACGGCTAACACTTTGATTTTTTGACGTTTTATGGATTAAATCACTAATTTTCAAATGAAAACAATGATTTCGACCAAAAACGTGAAAAACGACAAAATGTTTCCCGAATATGAATTTGCTAAGCTCAAAAACACGTTTTTTAGAGAAAAACCGTCCAACTAGCGTCAAGAAACCTAGAATGTATCTGATGAACACGAAGAACACCACGAACACTCCGTTGTCTCTGATACCACTTGTAAGGTCTACCAATGCAAGATCTATCTAGACGCGGATCCGTTAACGAGTGCGGAATCCTCGTTGACGGTTAGACGGACAACTCTCAACCAACGGAAACACGGAGACTATTAGACGCTGAACGAACGACACACGAACGATCCTACGTACTAATTCTCTCCGAAACGGCACTCACCTAGCTGATAAACTCGAGATCGCCTTTTGCTTAATTCCTCACGAATTCTGCTAAAAGTCTGCTAATCATTCGAGTCTATCCCTAATTATAGACCCTGATTCGAGTCTGTTGTGGGCCAACCTCGAATCTGGCCTAAGGCCTCATTCGAATCTGTCCATCTGACAGATTCGAATCTAGCCCATTCGAATCTAAGGATACATTCGAATCTATCACAGATTCGAATGCCTTCCTTAACCTATTCGAATCTAGCCAATACACTTAAACACTTAAGTGATGAAACTTATGTTTTAACTAATGCTTGACATAATCTTTGACTTTTATGTTTGAACTTCTTGTAATATGTTACATCAAGTTCAAACACACAATCAATAACAGACAAACACATATTAAACATATATATCAAAACACTTGTTAATATTCAGAATATTACTTAAATCATAATGCAGATCGATTAGACTGCTATCGTCACACAGGGTGTACCAACAAACTCAGGGGGAGCCTAGTCAAAGTGGAGCTGAAGGAGGTCAGGCAGGAGGTCAGGCTGGTTCCTCAAAGACTCATGAAAGTGATATGATAGATGCGCTAAAGATATTGAGGAAGAAATAATGGAATTTGATTTTGAGGATGAAATGGAGGAGTTGGAGGAGGGGGAATTCGTACCAGAGGAAATTGTTGATGGAGATCTGACGATGATGTGATAGAAGACGAGGACGATAATGTCAACGAAGTGATTACTAATTCACAGCCTATCATGGAGTTATATGTGCGAGATAATCACAATGTGTTTGATATAGATGAGATCAAGATAGCCTCGGTCGAAGACTCTGAACTTGAAGAAGCAGAAAAGGAGCCTTCCAGGGCTGATTTAATGAATCTGTTGTTCAAGAAGGAAGTCTCTCTGGAGGTATTATCAGCAGAAGAGTTCCGGGGGCAGAAAGTCTCTCAGGAGGTATTATCAGCTGGTTCTTTGACAGAGAACTGCAGTTTTTCATTTTGAAGAGGAGAGATGGACTCCAGTACCTGAGGCGTACGCTTAAAGTATTTAATACATTGCCGAAGGTAGAAGTAAAGGAGTTAGCATGGAAAGAATTGATCAATATCGGTGAGGACCCATATGCTGAGGTTATAGCCAAGATAATAAGAAAAGAGGGTCGTTCTGGAAAGTTCGAAAGACTTAAGCCGAGATCAGGAAAAAGAATGAAAAGGGTGCCTATGAAATCGATGCCACAGATTGTTTTGAGTAATATGAAATGGTGGTATGTCGATAATGATACAGCCGAAGCAGTCATGGAGGATACACAGGACAAAGTTGTTTTGAGAGTGTATGATCCACTGCATTTAATAAACCTATCGAAGGACGATCTGAAGAAGCTACATGATCAGCATATCTTCTTTCATGAAGGATGGAGATCTGAAGCCAGAAAGTTCCAGAAGATAGTTAGAGTATGTATAGATGCAGGTATATATGCAGGAAGTAGTATATATGGTCCAGGTACTTAATCAAAATGTAAATAGTTAGAAGCTATCGTCAAGGGGGAGTCTGTTGGTACACCCTGTGTGACGATAGCAGTCTAAGTGTGTTAGCATTTTGTCTAAGTGATCTTACAAGGTATTGAATATTAACTAGTATTTGATATATGTGATTTTATGTGTTTGATATTTATTGTTTGTATGTTTGAACTTGGTGTAACGTATTACAAGAAGTTCAAACATAAAGTTCAAAGATTAATTCAAACATAAGTTAAAACATATAATCAAATAGAAGTTGACATGTGAAATTCGAATTTAGCATAGATTCGAATTTAGCATAGTAGCCAAATTCGAATTTGTCATGAGGACAAATTCGAATGGGCCTTGGGCTTGGGACAAACTCGAATGGATCACTATAATTAGGGATTAACTCGAATGATTAAGAGACTTTTGCAGAATTACGTGTGTGATTAGCAGAAGGTGATCTCGAGTTTATCAGCAATCTGTGTGTGTTCGGAGAGAAGCATAGCGTTGGTTCGTTCGTAGTCGTTCGTACAACGCCGTGGTAGTCTCCGTGTTCCGTGAGTGTGATATATCTATCAAGCCGCTAACGAGGATTCCGCACTCGTTGGTGTGTGTCGCGTCTAGATAGATCTGTAGTTGCAAGACCTTACACTATGATACTCTCAATCGGATGATTCTTATTAATCCTAGATGTTTCTATCTCGTCAACTCTAAGATTATCTCCTAAGTTTGATCCTATCTCACCTAACTGGGGAACGACTTCAGACTCTACGTTTTCTTCCTCATGACTACTGTCTTCACAGTTAGAATTTGTTGTCTGATTTCCGTTTGTAGGCAACTCAGAATCATTCTCTGATGGAGATCTATCTTCTGTTGTTGTAGGCTCGGACGTTGATGGAAAAGTCGTCCTCGGAAAACTTTGGCCCTCATCATTTACTTTTAATGACGACAAGTCCTGTTCGGTTGTACCTGCATTTCCATCCGAAGCAATGTTAATTGATTCAAACAATTTGGGGTTCATGTGTATAACTTGTTACATCAATGTTATACACAATCTCTACTATACCATTTGATTTGTTAGAAACCCGTTTGTTTGGTGAGTTCGACACATAACCTAGGAAATAACCTTCGTCAGCCTTTTCACCAAACTTAGGTTGATGTTTTGTTTTCATTAACGTACATGGTACCCCAAATGGTTCGAAGCCAGTAAAATTTGGTGGCCTTTTATTCAAAACTTCATAACAGGTTTTGTTCAATGATTTGACAGTAAGGACCCGGTTTAAAACATGACACGCGGTATTCACTGCCTCCCCCCAAAACATGGTAGGAAGCTTTGAATCCGAAAGCATGGTCCTTGCTGCCTCAATCAAAGTCCTGTTTTTCCGTTCGGCCACCCCATTTTGTTGTGGCTCATATGGTGCACTAAATTGATGCACTATGCCCTTTAATAGGCAATATACACCAATAACCGTGTTTTTGAACTCCGTTCCGTTATCACTCCTGATACGTTTTACTCTCGTTCCGTAAGAGTTTTCCACTTGGTCTAAGAATCTGATTAGCTTGGCAGCTGTCTCGTCCTTTGTACCTAAAAAGAAAACCCAAGAAAATCGTGAGTAATCATCAGTAATAACCAAACAATACCAACTACCACCTATACTCCTTTTGTTGATTGGTCCGAACAGGTCCATATGCAACAAATCGAACGTGGCAGCTATTGAGTTCTGAGTCTTGGACATGTGTGCCTTCATGTGTTGTTTTCCTTTCTTGTATGGTAGACACTTGTCCTCAAACTAAAAACTATTCATTGGAACACCTTGCACCAATCCATTTTTCGTAATGTAATTCATTTTCCTTAGGTGCAAGTGTGCCATGCGTCTGTGCCATAGAACTGATTCCGTCTCAGAAGCTTTAGATAGTAGACATATTGGTCCCATTGAAGATTCTGGCTTGTTCATATCTAGCATGTACAGGTCATTCTTCCTTGGAGCCCTCATCAGTATCCACTCTTCAGGCACTGTGAATCCCGGTTTCAGCACTAACGCCTCAGTATCAGTGAAAAGTAGTGAGTTCTTCTTATCATAGATTTGAGATACACTAATGAGATTGTGAACCAGTTTATCAACGTGATAAACTTGATCCAGTTTGATAGTCCCATTAGTGACCACTCCAGTACCGGTAATATTTCCTTATTTATTACCAGCGAATGATACAAATCCCCTATTCCCTCCCTTGAAGTATGTGAGTAGACTTCTTTCCCCAGTCATGTGCCTAGAGCAACCACTGTCGACGAACCACTTGTTGTTTGGACCTGTAGTTATCTCCTTCACATGAAAGAAAAGAGGTTAGTTATCACGGGGAACCCAAGCCATGACTGACTTGGTAATACCATTCTCGTCCACATACTTGAACTCTTTCAAATACCCATCTCTCCTTTCAGGTGACTTGGGTTTTTGATTTAGAGTCTGTTGTGGTGCAGAGTGATTTAAGTTCACTCTCGGCCTTTGTGTAGGCATTTGCTGTGGAGCTCTTGAATAGTTTCGATTATAAGGCATTTCCGATTGATATCCCTGACCTCTACCTGGTGTTTGATCTCTTACAGGAGTGTGTGACCTAACCGGAGTATAAGCTCTGCTAGGTGTAGTACTCCTATAATTTTGTTGCGGTCTTGACCTAGATTGATTAGAGACTCTATTTGGTGAATTAGTCCTAATCACTTCTTTGGTTCGACCTGACACAGGTGTTTGTTTCACAGCAGATTTTGGTGTGGCTTGCACAGTTTTCTCGGTGTTATGAGAACTACTTGTGCTTGCAACACTTGTAGAAGGTTTATGTTGTCCCGGCTTTCCAGTTTTAGGTGTAGAGTCTACCTTGCTATGTGGACAACTAGAAGCAACATGTCCCTTTTCATGACATCTAAAGCAAGACATTTTGTCAATCGACTTTTTATGCGTGCCCTTTGACTTAGGTGTCTCACTAGTGTCTTGTTCTTTCGTCTCAACTATAGTGACTGTTTCCTCCTCTTGATCATTAAAGTCAATTTTGGCTTGTCCTACAGGCTTATCTCTAGAGGATGGCACAAATTTGACCTACTTAATCTTGACATTATTACTAGTCACCTTAGTTTCTTTATCCTTAACAATTCCAGACACAGGTTCAGGCGTTACCTCTGATTCAACTGATTTTTCAGTTTTCTCCTGAGGCTGAGGTACATAGTTATCATTGAAAGGTGGAGGACTCTCATTATACCTAAATCTACAGGTTTCTTAGACTGACGCTGTGCATCTAAGATCTTCCCTGGGTTGAGTGATGAGTTCCTAAACTTTTCCATTTTACTATTCACCTCGGCTACCTTAACCTTAGATTCAGCTAGCTCTACCTCTTTGATCTTAAGCTCTTTGGTCAATGCCTCAACATGTTCATACATCAGTTCTATTCAAACACACTGCTCACACAGCTTGTCTTTCAGAACTATGACATCTTGTGCATCTGCCTTAAGCTTATTCCTAAGGTCTTCCTTTATATCTAATAGGCTAGCGTTGTCTGATTTTAAGGATTCATTCTGAGCAGTTATATTTTGATGTGATTCTAGCACTAAGTTTAATCTATCATTAGACGTAGCACACAAAGCACATAAATCATGGAATGTAGAGAAGTTTAGAATTACATTGGCGTGATGTGATTCCACGTTGGCCATCTGTGCGGCGAACTCTAGAATCGTCTGATCTTCTGACTTTTCTACCAACATAGGACTGATATCATTCTGACTGATGTCCCTTGTTTCTTCCTCTGCTCCAGCACTTCCAGTCTCCGTGACTTCAGCCATAAAGGCTCTAGCGTTGGACTCTGGATGTGTACTCCAGTCATATGTACCATCAAACTGTATGTCTGATGTGACATTGGATAACAGACCAGCTATATTTGCGTGACTGCTTGAACTACCCTGCTGATATCTCCCTTGAGATTGATTCTGGTACCGGTTCTGGTAGTTCTCGACTTTAGGTCTTTGACACTCTCTAGCGAAATGTCCTAACCCTTGGCAGTTGTAACATTTAACTTTGGATTTATCAAACCCAATCTGATTGTTACCGACATTGAGATTTCTGCCCGTTCTCTTGATGAATCTTTTAACTCGCTGAGTTACCATGGCCAGTTGCCATTGCAGATCCATCTCCTCTAGATCATCAAGGTCCACCTGATCATAATCCTCATCCCATAGCGCAGGATCTTTGAATACCCTTGAGATGTAGATGTAGACTGAGTTGGCTTTTCTTCTGGTCTGGAAAATCCTAAGGAAGCCCGGCTCACTGAGTCTTCTGCTTCAACCCGAGTCGATGTTTCACCCGAAAAGAATGCTGTAGCCGTCTTCACGTCAGTTGCCCCTGAAGGTTTGGATTTCCCAAAATACATATCAGGATCATGTACCTGGTCATAATCCCGTTCCTTCTTCAGCAATTCAAAATTATAGAACCTCAGCGTTCCTATGACATTTTCTAGAGTTAGATTATAGAACTTGTCTTCATCATGTTTTATCAGCGCCACATACATCTCCCATTTGGCTGGTAAAGCATCTAGGATTTTGACAATCTTCTCTGACTCACTATACTCGACATCATAGTTGTCTAACTCGGTTAACAAATGATAGAATTTGGTAATTGTCTCATCCAGCTTTTCGTTCATCAAAGCTTTGAATATCGCGAACTGCTGCTTGAGCATTTCCATTCTATTTTTCCTAACCCTGGGATTTCCCTCACACCTTTTCTCCAGTGCATCCTACAATTCTTTTGTTGTGCGTTGATTGCGAAATATGTGCAGGACCTCCTGAGGTAAATCCATTCTGATAATCGAGAATGCTCGGTTCTCGGCCTCATAAAGCTTCTTATCATCATCCTTCATCTTCTGATATGACAAGAGACGTTGACGGCCTTCAACCTCTGTAGTAGGAGGAACATATCCCTCGTCAATACATATCCACATCCTCATGTCATTGCATCTAGCGAAGTCGGTGAACCTATCCTTCCACCAATAATAATCCTCCTATTTCATCAACATTAGTGGAGATTCCGACCTCGTGGTCCATCTCAATAACCCTTTGTAGACTTGTCATTGTTTCAAAAATTTTGAATTTAAAACTTAATTAATTTAATTCGAAATTAATTTAAATTAACTCTTTCGAACCTGAGTAAGTTCGAATTTAATTAATTTTAAACTGGTTTGGAATAAAATTCGAGATTAAGTTTGAAGTCAGACTAAATTCGAAATAAATGACAAACTCGAGGGTTAATCAAATTCGAAATCCTGAATTCGAATTTAGTGTAAATTCGAAACCTGAGCAAATTCGAATTAGGCAAAACACGAATCAAACCCTAAGGAACTTCGAAAGGAGCGTATGTTTCTGACAAACTCAAAATTTGAGTAAACCCTAATACCCCCTTGATGTTCGAGCGCCGCAAGTTCGAAAAACGGCTAAAAGTTCGAATTTTTCAACTTTTCAGATTAAACCAAAGTTTTTAGGCTTAAAAACTTTGATTTCGATCAAAAACATGAACTTTTCTGAACTTTTTCCCGATATCTTACTTGATAAACTCGAAATATATCCAAAAACATGATTTTAACCATCCAAACGTCAAGAAACCACAGATGCTTCTAGTGAACACGAAGAACACCACGAACACGCAATGGCTCTGATACCACTTGTAAGGTCTGCTCTCTACGGATCTATCTTGACGCGACAACTTCCAACGTGTGCAGAATCCTCGTTAGTGTCTTGACGGAAAGACCACGCACACAGAAACACAGAGACTACCACGGTGATAGACGAACAACTAGAACGCCCCAACACAATGATTCTCTCCACACGAAACTCTCCAAATGCTAGCAAGTTCGAGATCGCCCTTTTGCTTAAACTCTCCGAAAACTGACAAGTCTCTGCAAAAGTCTATTAATTAATCGAATTAACCCTTAATTATACTAACAGGTTCGACTTTGTCTAGGACAAATTCGAACTTGGCCCAAGGCCTATTCGAACTTGTCCTCCTTGAGAAATTCGAACTTATGCCTAAACTCGAACCTTATCTTTCAAACTTATGTTTGAACTTATGTTTTATCTTATGTTTGAATTTATCTTAGTACTTTATGTTTGAACTTATTGCAATACGTTACCCTAAGTTCAAACATACAATCAATCAATATCAAACATATATGATCAAACATATATATCACTTGTTAATATTCAATATTAAGTAAATTCACTTACACAAAATGCTATCTAAACTTAGACTGTTATCGTCACACAGGATGTACTAACAATATTCTATTCCACTGAATGAAGTGACGCCAAGAAGAATGCCCTGTGATTAGATGATGTATCAATTATATGTATGCTTTTCAGAAAAAACTTTAGAGAAATTAACTAAATTATTCGTGGATTATCTAGTTGAGTTAAAGATCAAAATTTTAGTGGAGCTATGACTACGACACAGATGCTACCCGAGTTGACGCCAACTGAAATAATGATATAATGACACGATTCGATTACGGGGTATGCCGATTGACGTATGATGGAGTCGTTGTTGGGTTTCCTATACCCTTGCTAGGTTAAATTAAAACTTTGCGGAAAATTAAATAACCTAACTATGCAAGAATATAAAACCTTAAGGATCTAACCAAACAAGCTAAGCAACTAATTATTAAAATAAAGAGATGAATAAGAAAAACTAACCTTGAGAAAATTCGCAATTTTCTCCACGAAGAACGATTTCACGAACAGCCTCTGAATCGAGCAACAAGCGTCTAAAGCAAGATCGCCTCTAGTTGTTCACACCCAATGAACAAAAGAAAAGATAATTATAACTTTTCTAAGCTCAGATCTCAGAGTCCCAAAACTGGTATCCCTTGTGATCGTTAGAGAACTTAGAATCGAATGAGCGAGGAATGAAGCAGGCAGGGGCTGCCTATTTATAGGTTTTAGAAACCTACAAATTTTTGATCCCAAATCCATGTGGGATGGATTGGTGGCCGGCCCCCCTATTAGGGTTTACGAGGTGCCCTGTTGACTATCAACTAATTGCAGTTTAGCCCATGTACTTCATCAATTAATTCTATTAGCTTCCGGTTAATTTATTAACTATTAATAAATTAACAAACTAACCCATTAATCAAATATAATCAATTATTTAGTTTCTAATTAATTTATTCAACATAATAAATTAACAAACTAATTATCATTATATATTTAAGTTAATCATCTTCTCTTTACAATTCATTGCATGCACCGAAAAAGGATCCAGCCTGATAACAATATGTTTACAAATAATTGTGACTTGGACACTAATTCCAACAGTCTCCCACTTGGACAAGTTGGCAACTATTTGTCTAAACACATTCTATTACCAGCCTTCTTAGCTACTCGATACAGCTGCCGAACTCTGAATCATATCAGAGCTAATCCTTTAGATAAGGGATCAACTATTCCTTCGTCTGATATCGTATGAAACTAAGACATGGATTATAATCAATCTTTGGTTTCAAAATTATGTTTTTGATTTCCGATTAACATGACTATATGAGACTTATTAATTGAACACTTCAATTTTGTCTCGGTCGGGCCCGACACTCTAGAGTCAACGTTTAATCATCAGAGGGCCCACAGATATCGCTTTTCCATATAGGCAAAAGGAACGAATAAACTTCACATACACAGCGCTAGCTAACTAATAACATCGTAACTAGATACATCCATTATAACTGGCAGTTACGCACAGCGTTTGAATGCACTAAGGTATGACGGACTAGAAAACCACAACTTCAATGTATCTCCGTCTGAAGAATAGAGGATATTATCATCTTGGAAATACTTATGATTTGATCCATGAAGTATCTTTCCAAGTGCGAGTGCCCTATACTTAAATCTCCATTAAGTACCCATGAATGTTGCAGCAATCTCTATGCTATGTCAAACTCTTGACAGTCTACTAACATTCCATGACAGTCTTTATTCAATACTAACTCCCGGTAGTACGAACGACTGAGGTATTTGAATAAAATTAATTACTCTGGGAGTTGGTTCTAAACATGCAAAAGGAAACACAAGGATAAATTAATAGAAGATGGCAGCACTTTGCAAATAAATAAATCCACATTATTTAATCACCAAATCCATTACAATTTCAAATCATTGTTACAATGTTTCAAATTCAAAACTAACTACTAAACTTTACATTATCTCGTAATCCTATGCTAACAGCATGACTATAGTGTTTCGGTTGAGAAAGTGGCTTTGTGAACGGATCAGCTGGATTCTCCTCTGATCGCACTCTTTTCACAATCACATGTCCTTCTTCAACCTTGCTACGAACAAAGTGGTACTTCCGATCAATATGCTTGGACTTTCCATGATCCTTGGGTTCTTTAGTCAACGAAACAGCACTTTCGTTGTCGCAGAATATTTCGATGGGGTCTTGAACCGTTGGGACAACTCCAAGATCTCCAATGAAATTCAACCAGATGGCTTCCTTTGAGGCTTCTGAGGCCGCAATATATCCTGACTCGCAGGTAGAGTCTGCCACGGTTTCCTGCTTCGAACTCTTCCACATCACGGCTCCCCCGTTCAATAAGAACACCCAACCAGATTGTGACCGACAGTCATCTCTATCCGTTTGGAAACTCGCATCGCAATAACCGGTTACTTTGAGTTCATCCTATCCACCGTAAACCAAGAACCTGTCTTTAGTATTTCTTAAATACTTAAGAATATTCTTGACAGCCGTCCAATGACCTTTACCAGGGTCTTGCTGATGTCGACTCACCATGCTTAAAGCAAATGAGACATCAGGCCTCGTACATTTCATGGCATACATTATAGATCCTATGGCCGAAGCATATGGAACTCGACTCATTCTGTCTCGTTCCTCCTGTGTCTTCGGGCTCATGTCTTTACTAATCTTTATGCCATGAGCAAAGGGAAGGTTCCTCTTCTTAGACTTCTCCATACTGAACCTTTTCAGTATTTTGTCCAAGTACGTATCCTGGCTTAGTCCTATTAGACGTCTCGTTCTATCTCTATAAATCTTTATACCCAGAATAAAAGCTGCATCTCCTAGATCCTTCATAGCGAAACATCTTCCCAACCAATCTTTTACACTCTATAATATTGGGATGTCGTTTCCTATAAGTAATATGTCATCGACATATAATACCAGGAAGACTACAATGCTCCCACTGACCTTGACATATATGCAGGACTCATCTTCGCTTCTAGAAAATCCAAACTCTGTGATTTTCTCATGAAAGCAAAGATTCCAGCTTCGAGAAGCTTGCTTAAGTCCATAAATGGACTTCTGAAGCTTACACACTTTCTTAGGATACTTGGTGTAGCGAGTTATCACTTCTCCCCCTATAGTTATAGCAGTCTCTGCATTTAGCCCCAGCCCGGTAGATTCTTTCGATTCTTCAATCTGTCAATTTCCCGTTAAGGAAAGCCGTTTTGACATCCATTGGCCAGATTTCATAGTCATGCTATGGCCAGAACTATCCTTATGGATTTAATCTCAGCTACCGGTGAAAAGGTTTCCTCACAGTCAATCCCGTAGGTTTGAGTATAACCCTTTGCCACCAGCCTAGCTTTGTAAGTGTGTACTTTCCCGTTCATATCCATTTTCTTCTTGAATATCCACTTACAACCCACCGTCTTCAGACCGGGTGTGGGATCAACCAAGTTCCAAACTTGGTTGCCATACATGGATTCAATCTCGCTATCCATAGCTTCCTTCCATTTGGCTGCCTCAGGGCCTGCCATCGCTTCTCGGTAGTTAGCTAGTTCATCTAAGTCGACTAGTGTACTATCACTAATCATATCATCCTGTTCAATATGGAAACCATAGTAGAACTCAGGAGGATTGCTAACTCTACCGGATCTGCGCAAAGGTAAGGATATGTCATTGGGTTCAACAAGCATCTCAGCCTCATGTTGATGGTTAGTGTTTGCAGTTGGTTCTTCATCGGTAGTATCTTGAATCTCATCAAGATCGATCTTACTCCCACTGTCCTCTTAAGATATTATCTCCTTCTCGAGGAACACTCCTCTTCGAGATACAAACACTACGTTTTCACGTGGTTTGTAAAATAGATATCCAAATGACTCTTGTGGGTAACCGACGAATAGACACTTTTCAGATCTTTGACTGAGTTTGTCAGAGTTCTCTCGTCCAACGAAGACTTCACAACCCCAGATCTTGATGTGACCAAGGGAAGGACGCTTTCCCTTCCACATCTCGTAAGGTGTCTTTGAAACTCTCTTTGTGGGTACTAGATTTAGAGTATGTGCCGCAGTTTCTAATGCATAACCCCAGAAACTTACTGGAAGTGTTGCTCGACTCATCATAGATCGGACCATGTCTAACAAGGTCCTGTTTCTCCTCTCCGCAACTCCGTTGAGTTATGGTGTTCTAGGAGGAGTTAACTGGGAAACTATTCCACAACTTCTAAGATGATACTCGATACTAAGGTACTCTCCTCCCCTGTCGGAGCGGAGAACCTTTATCTTTCTGCCCAGTTGATTCTCTACTTCACTTTGATATCTTTTGAATGTATCAAAAGTGTCGGACTTATGTTTAATTAAATAAACATATCCAATCTACTATATTCATCTGTAAAGGTGACATAGTACCGATTTTCCCCTTTTGTAGCACATCGGAATGGCCCACATACATCTGTGTGGACCGAATCCAATAGTTCTTCACCTCTTTCACACGTTCCTACGAATGGTGATTTTGTCATCTTGCCCAGTAAACAGGATTCGCATACATCATCCGATTTTAGGTCGAATGATTCCAACACTCCATCCTTTTGGAGTTGGGCGATGCGTTTCTTGTTAATGTGCCCAAGGCGACAGTGCCACAATTTGGACTTATCAATTTCGTTAGAATCAATATTAAATAATAGGTTGTTATCACACTCAACAGTTTCATATATGCCATTATAAGGACAAGCTTTGAATATAAAAACATCATTCAAATAAACCAAAATACTTCCATTATTATTATCAAAGCTGAAATTGTATCCATCCTTATACAAGGTAAACAAAGAAATGATGTTCCGATTCATATCGGGTGAATAACAGCAATTATTTAAGCTAATCTCTACTCCTGATCTAAGCACGAGCTGGAACCTTCCGACTTTCTTCACAGGCGTGATCTTTCGATTCCCCATGATTAGGTTCAGCTCTCCATGCTTCAAGCTTCTACTTTCCCTTAGTCCCTGCAATACAGAGCAAATGTGAGTACCACATCCTGTATTAAGAACCCATGAATTAGAGATAGAAGTGTTATGGAGTTCGATCATGAACATACCTGAGGTGCTGGCCTTTTCGACTTTGCCGTCTTTAAGGTCCTTCAGATATGATGGGCAGCTTCGCTTCTAGTGCCCCTTGCCATTGCAGTAAAAGCATACTGCTTCCTTTGGATCTTTAGTAGGCACAATACCGGACTCTGTTCTCCCTTGAGACCCTTTCTTGGACTTTCCTTTTGGGGCCTTCCAGGATGACTTCCGTTTCTTTGAGGCCTTACCGACAGTAATCACAGGGGCCACAGGGGTCTCATCTTTCTTGATGCCCTCTTCAGCGGTTCGGAGCAGATTATGCAGTTCCATAATTGACGTCTCCTTCTGATTCATGTTCATATGATAGGAGAGTACGAACTGATTATAGATGGTGGGCAGTCCAGAAAGAATGATATTGGTGGAGAACTCATAGTCAAACACCATATTGAGAGCCTCCAGCCGGTCGAAGTACCCCTTCATCTCAAGGACGAAAGTGCAGATAGATGTTCCAGGTTTTGGTTTGCAGGCCATGAGGGATCTTACCACATCAAGGCGCTCTTTGCTCGCCTTAGCCTCAAACATCTCTCGCAGCTGCTGATTCATCTCAAAGGCCCATGTATTTCTCGAAGGCTTTTGCAAGCTTAGGAACCGTGGATGACGCCATGATGCAGGACACTTTGTTTGCATCATCGTAATGTTTCTCGTGTGCGTCCATTTCCTCCTGGGTGGGATTCTCATTCAGTGTGGGAATTTATTCATCGAGAACATACTCCTTGTTCTCGTACCTCAGCGTAAACCTGAGGTTTCTCATCCAGTCCACATAGTTCGGACCGGATAGTTTTTCCCTACGCAGAACGGAAAGGAGTGAGAAGTTGGATGCGTGGTTGGGAGCAGGAGTGGGAGTACCAGTAGAAGTAGACATCTGTGAGATAAAGTTTTAGTTAGTATGAAGTATTCCTTAAACAATTTACCCAATTTGAATTAAGGCTAGGATCCATATTTTCGATTCGTTTTATGAAAAGGGTCGCCGTAATCACGCCACGAATTTATTTTAGGTGGACAAACTCTTGTCGATTTCAATCTCTATGAAATTCCTAGATCTTTTGAGATTCATTGAATCTTATCAATGGCATGTTAATCTCGGTTATGCTCAACTACTATCCGTGACTGGGTTGCCGAGGATCACGGACAAGATGGTGAATCTAACCATGCAAAACTGCGTAAGACCCGGCACGAATCAGTCCGGGAATCGCGAGTCCTACATCACCTCCTAATATGTCTCTCATTAGTGTGCCGGTCAATACACACGCTCCACTAACAGTGCATATAGGAGATGTGCATTTTTCATGGATTTGCATACTAATTCACTTTTGATATATCTAAAACGGGATTTTTTTTTGTTTTAGTACTTTAGATTATACTTTTTATCTGGACACCATCCTATCAAAAGTCTTCGGTATCTCCATTGAAAGCACAGCGAAGCGGAGGAGGTAGGTCAGCGTGAAGCTGTTAATTGCTGTTTAGCCCCTGTACTTCCTCAATTAATTCTATTAGCTTCCGGTTAATTTATTAACTATTAATAAATTAACAAACTAACCCATTAATCAAATATAATCAATTATTTAGTTTCTAATTAATTTATTAAACATAATAAATTAACAAACTAATTATCGTTATATATTTAAGTTAATAATCTTCTCTTTACAATTCATTGCATGCACCCAAAAAGGATCCAGCCTGATAACAATATATTTACAAATAATTGTGACTTGGACACTAATTCCAACAGTCGTAATTGTGACAAGCAGAAGTTGGGATTAATTACAGAGTATTAAAGAGGGGTCCATAACAGTGTATAAGAGATCGGGTATGTTGTTATATGAATATGTTATCTTATTGAGATATGACTTTGATTCCAGGTGATGCGATTTGAGCCACATGATATGCGGTGAATGAGACCAAGTGATTTTAGAGATCCGAGATTAAATTGAGTTACGAGTGATCATGGGTGGTGATAGAGGTTTCTGGATTTCTGAGTTAGTGGAGTATTAATACTTATAATGAGGTGATAATTAACCAGATTGGTGGAATAAATTAAGAGTTCCAAGAGTGCAATGGGGGAGATCACAGCATATGAGCTGAGATGAGCCACATGAGATTACAGAGTATGCGTTCGAGGCGAGATGTATGAGAATACAGAGTTAAGTTCCAGATGAGATATACGAGACACAGAGTATGTGCTTGAGACAGTCTGTGTGAGATCGTCATGTTAGAGCTTGTATCACTCAGGGCCTGGTAATTATGATTGTCTTGTATATATGTGTTACATGTGCGTTTGGCGATGATCGAGTTATGAGGTTGAGTTATGGGTTACAATTATAGAGTATGATTTTCAAGAAGTCTGGGAACTGGTGTGACGAATTACCAAGTCTGAGAAATGAAACATACCTGGTGACTATTGGGTTGCGAGAGCAAATATAAGAAAAGAATGCGA
Source organism: Centrapalus pauciflorus (assembly GCA_020465985.1). NCBI lineage: Eukaryota > Viridiplantae > Streptophyta > Magnoliopsida > Asterales > Asteraceae > Centrapalus > Centrapalus pauciflorus. The sequence goes on from JAANYP010001693.1 coordinate 27,644, forward strand.
AAAGAAGTACTTGTGAATAAACTGAGTTATTAAGATGAAGTGACAGAGAACCGGGATAGAGTTGCGAAGAGATTGAATTTTGAGCAATTGCCAACCTGATAATTTTAAACAAGATTAAATGTTCATTTGAGGAGTATTAGAATACATAGACTTTTGGATATGTTACTATTGGCCAAAACTGAAAAGCAATCTGGGATGTGCTAAGGGAGAAGATGAATTTTGCTAAGAATAAAAGGTGAGCATTAGAAGTTTCACCGTGTGCATAACAGCGGATTTTAACTAGTTAACCTTCTGGATGATTCCTTTTAAAGATAATTGCAAATTTTAATGGATTAATTAACAAAGGGTGCTCAACGTTTTAACTACTGATGGAATATAACCATGAACTAGAGAGTAAGATCCTGTGTTAACGAGACTACTTTATAATGAGGAACACTGAGATCGACTGGCTAAGATTGTGACCTTCAGACTACGATGTGAATTTAAATGAGTTGTTGACTTAATAATGAGGCCTATGAGATGAGCTTAAGGGAAGGGAGAGCTATAAATCAGATTGTCACCTGAGATTGAGATTGATTGAGATGGGCAATCTTTTGAGACTGAGTTGAGTTCAGTACACGTGTAATAGAATTAGCGAATGTGATTTTGTCCAGAAGTGTAATAGGGTGAGTATAACAGAGCATGAATACGATGTAATACCGTGAGTTTTGAAACCGTATAGAGATCAGGATCAGCGAATACTCCTTGGGGTTGTGTTTTAAAATATATGGGGTCGACATGTGTTATATCTGAATCATTGTAACGAGTATTTTATGAGTAATAATCGGGTTACATTTTAGTTGGGGTTACCGTTATGAATGTTTAGACATACTGAGCAGTTTGAGTTGAGTACCGATATTTGTGTGAGAGATTGGGTACTGAAGAGATATTATGAAATTGTTAACGTTCTTCAAGAATATGACATAGAGACATGTAGTTGCGATGAGTCAAAGTTAGATTTCGAGGACGAAATCTTCTTAAGGAGGGAGGATTTGTAACATCCCGTTTTTGAAACTTATTATGCGGATTTCTCTTAGTGGATACATAATTTATTAATATTATGTTGGACCAATAATATCCTGATTAGTGGATTTATACGTGTCGGGATTGGGTTATACGTGGCATCGGTTTATAATTTTAGCGGATTGATTATATTTACGAGATCACGTGATTAAATGGGTTGAAACGATTTTAATATTGAAAATGTGATAGCGAGTTCGGATTATTGGGTATCGGGTTGCTAAAAATGGAATTAGTATATATAGGGGCTTCTTTTGAACTCTTACTCCCTTTCGTTGCCAAAAATAGCAACTGAAGTGTGTGTGTGTGTGTGTGTGTGTGTGTGTGTGTGTGTCATGGGTGCGTGACTGGAGCAGAGAAAGGGAAGACAAATCTTGCCAATTTGCTGTAGTGAATCCATCTTGAAGATCATTATCATCTATTGGGTTCTTGATATAGAAAGGTAGAATGCTTTAATTGTTGGGTTGAATCTTGTTATGAATCTGTAAGTTCGCGGTAATTGGCTTATAAGTCTGTAGGGAGTTGATATATATTGATGGTATGAATTTATTGTTCCTAGAATCGAATTTTGGGGTGGATTTTAACCTTGGACGCCATGAGAAACGAACATGGGATGACCTGCTCGCCCAGGATCGCGGTCACGATCCTCTGAGCGCGGTTATGTGTATCAGTTGAGCTGTATTGACAATCCGGGATTCGTGTGTATACAGGGACAAGCCGACAGCATGCTGGGTCGAGATAGTGATCAGAGGGTTTAGCAATTTGGTCAGCTATCTAGGTGAGTACTCGAGTTCTTTTAAAAAGGGCATGCCATCTTCTTCGAGTCTTTTTGTGATCTTATGTAGTATGAGCTTACCTTTTATATCTACTGAGATATACATGTGTATGTGTGATGAGCTTACGGGATGAAATCCAACAAGTGATGTCTGTGATGAGTCCCATGCGGACTGAGATGCGTGATGGGTGATCGCGGGAGTTGTTGTCTGTGCTGAGTTTCCATGCGGACCGAGAAGCGTGATGATCTATGGTGTAGGCTGACTGCCGTTAACCAGTCTTTTGAGCATATGCATACGGTAGGTACTGTAGTCGGGTCGCTCCTGAGCTACAGGGATTTGCTAACCACTGTTGTGTGCAATCTGTTCGCTGGGGAACGACGTCCCCACAGAGTTGAGATTTTATTAAGCTTATGGATCTAGTGCTTATATCAGAGATTACGAGGTGTATCTGAACTAATTGCATTAAGTTGCATGTTATTATGTGTTATGTGCTTGTGTTATGTGTTATTACTGCAGAATCTAACCCTCGGGTACTCACGAGCTTCTCAGCTTACGTTTTTGAGTCTAACGTGTCTCAGGGGGGGACAGAAATCAGGTCAGCGTCAGTTGGGGCAAAAGTATGAGCCAGTGATTGGTACGCAGATTCCTACTCTGACAGATCGTGGTCTTCATATATTGGTATGGTTTCTGTGATGTATTGATGAGTTCAGAATACGTGTAGGTATTTATTAGATCAGAGGCACATCATGTCTGTAATTAAAGTTTTTAATCAGCGCCATTTATTGTAATCCTATGACATATGTGTTAAAAGTTTATGCAATGATGTCACCTATGATATTATATTGACGTGACTTTTATGTGTAAAGAGTGAGTCTAACATTTTAAAATCATAAATAAATAATTTTAATGTAATTAAAAAAATGTTCAATAATAATAACATTAATAACAACAATTTGTATTAATAATAATAATAATAATAATAATAATATATAATAATAACAATAATAATAATGAGGGAATGCGGGACTTAATCGAAAGAGTTTTATACTTTGATAGTTTTTACAAAATAGATTAAGCAAGGCAACCTGCTTAGCAGATTGCAAGTTAAATTTGGACTTATTCTATGAGTTTTAATTGGTTAAGGGACTTATCTAGAAAAAAAATATGAAAGGGTGACTTAATCGAAAATATTTTATACTTTTACGGTTTTTTTGCATAATTTTTCCTTTGGATTATGTATCATTTTTTATAGGGATACTATTTATTAACCCACGAATTACGTGGATATTTTATAAAGAAATGTTTAATATATAGCTAAACAAAACGTCAATTATATACAAAAATGTTTATTTTTTCTTAAAAAAGTACGAAAATAGTACTGTCTTTTGTTATTAAGGGTAATCAAAAATATTATATTTAAATATGTATGAATAATATTTATCGTGTCTCATATTAATAAAATATTTATCTTTAGATTTTTATACATAAATAAAATTTTAATTTTTTTTAAATTGAATACAATTAAAAAAATTTTACAATAAAAAAAATTATAAAACATTTCATTACCAATATTATTGCATTATTTTCACCTTTTAAATATATAAAATAATGCATAGTTAGCTAACATTAGGAGTTAAATCTGAATATTATTTAAATTATTTTAAAGATTAGTTTTTTTTATAAGAGTTAAATTAAGTAGTACTTAATTATTTTTACATGAATTTTAAAATAAATTAGATACTAAAGAAGAAATCTATATGAAAAATTAGGCGGGATATCTCTCATGCCACGTGTCACTCTCTCATCCCTCTAAATTATATGTTTTAATTAAAAATTAAACACCAAAATATTAAATTTTTTATCTAAAAAATTAATTTAGATTAGTATTAGAATATTTAAAATATTTTTTAAATTGTATGGATTAAATATGAAAGTATTTGAATTATATTTCATACTTTCCTAATAATAAATTAGTAAAATTAGAAATCGAATTATATAAAAATGGCGGGATATCAAAATTTTTGAAGGATGAGGGAGTGACACGTGTCGTTAGTGGTTTTCTTTTATTAAAATATATAGATTTGTACAAAAAACTTTCAAGTTGGACCATTTTTGTAATTAAAACCACCAACCATTTTTCATTACACAAAAAACCTCTAACCAGCAAAATCTCACGAAATTAGGATATGATTCTAACTGGTTGAAAGTCATAGGCCGCCGTCAACAAGTCATCAGTGACTACCAGAATTTTGCCGAAAAAATAAATTTTAACAAGAAAACGCAGATTCGAACAAAGAAATCAATAAGAAATATGAAGTTGAATAATAAAACACAGACAAGCGAGTTCGCTGAAAAGAAGGTTCGTTGGAGACGAAGAGCTGATCATCAGTTGCAACTGATTCATCAGGTTGCAAGTCTTTTTAAAAAAAACTCATTTTGATAATTTTTAGTCGGTTGGGGTTTTTGTGTAATGAAAAATGATTGGAGTTTTAATCACAAAAATGGTCTAACTTGAAAGTTTTTTGTATAAATATCTCTTTTTTGTAATGTATGAAATATTTCATATCTTTATAATCTGTTTGAATTTGGTGTTATCATAAATTAAGTGTCGATAAAAGTAGTGGCGTTATTTCAATTCAATCTTTAAGAGTAAGAATCAACACAATTATATAAGACCAAAAATAGCCGAATGCTTATATTGATAGAGAGAAAAAACGGTTATATGAACTGTTGATCTAACAAGCATTCTTTCAACCCTCTTACATTTTACTATTTATACATACACGTACCCAGACTTTGAACATATTACACATTGACCTCCTAGACTTGGTTTACGTCCAAAACTTTTTGATCCCAATAAGTGGTGACGAAATTTGAACAACTGAAAAACAGATGAACATTATCAAAAGTGGAACCGGTAACAACATTCATTTGGTTCGAGGTTTCAGTTTTCACTTTTATTTGATTTGGTTTGTTTAGCTCTGCTTCATTTTTGGACATTGCAAACTAATAAGTATACAATCGTCGTTAAAAAGATTTTACAAAAAGTATAAGGTGTCATACAAATTCATAATTATCAATTTGGAATGACTTTTAAATGTTTAATGACTTGAACACTATAAATATCATAGTTAGTCGTCCTTCCATTCTGCCCAATACATGAAAAATTTACAGTATGGTTTTATATAAAAAAAATATATAAATTGTATTTTGTTTTGTTTTGTTATGAGTGGTTGAGATGTTCAAACTCCATTACATCTATTGACAATTTTTCTTTCGTAAATTTGGCTCTAAAAAGAAGTTTGAAATTGAGTAAAACTTTTTGTAACGATCTATATATATCTATATATATAGCAAAGGAAAACACAGAGAAATAGTGTGTCCGATACAAATTATAAAATATAAGAAATGTATTACGAATTACAATTCTGAAATTAAATTACAATACACTGGAAGAAATAGAATACGGAAATTAAAATTACAAGTAAGGAAAATAACAATACTGGAAAAGTAAATTACAATACAGAAAAAGAAAGTTGAGTCTCGTGTTTGACACGATTCCCTTAAAACAGATTCAAAGTCTGTTTCCCAGGATACAACAGCCTAAGCAGTGTGTACTGCCGGAGGTAACCAACTTGCTCGAAAATTCACGTGAATTCGAAGTGTTCTTCGTTTTTGGAATCAGTAACGTCTTGCAGCTAAAGTGCAAAAAATTTCGTGGAATGCAAAGTGTTTCGAGAGAGTCTTTGGTGTGTTGTATCTCCTATTCTTTTATATGAAAATGGCGTTGAAACAACAAAATATCATATTTTAGTTACAAAAACCGTTTTGTAATACTCAATTATTACAAGTTTTATTGTTAATTAATATGAGTAATTATGTGTTGAAAACCAAATCGTAACAGCTCTTTGACTGAGCTGGAGTAAAAAGTTGTCCCGCACGAGCCTTGATTTTTGGAGCTGCAAAACCACAAACAATCTTGCATTGGCTTTGAACACTTTGGTTTCCATCTCCCTTCCTATGTGGGACTCAAGTTCACCTACTAGAATGTGTTCCATTCATTACAAACACCAATCTTTGAGCATTGATATCTCATTCATCTTAGCTCCGTTTTGGACGTTCTTTATATCGTTGGAATCCTCTCTTCAAGGAGAATACAAACCCACACAATATAAATTATATATCTCAAAATTATATACAATTATATTGGGTCCAAAAACATGGAAAATACAATTTTCCTTTGAAAAATTTACATTTTTTTCCGACAAACACAATTTGTCATGTGAAGTTACCACATTTCACCATAAAAGATAAATACAATATTATTATTTTTAATATAAAATAAAATAAAAGATCCATACTATTAGTTTTTTCAAATATCTATAAATACAAAACTTTATTATTTTCAATATAAATACGATTAACCTTTTCTAATATCTATAAATTTCATCAAAAAAGATAAATATAACAATATTATTTTTAATATAATATAAAATAAAAGACACATACAATTAGTGTTTTCTAATATCTATAAACATAAATAGATAAATACAACTTTATTATTTTTAATATAAAATAAAATAAGAGACAAAATACAATTAATCTTTCTAATATATATAAACATAAATTAATAATCAACCAGAAAAATAAATAAACATTATTATATTTTAAATAAAATAAAATATAAATACAATTAATTACTTTAATCTATATATATAATAAATGAATATAACTAAATTTTATTCACGTAACACATGGGACATAAATTAATTACTAAATAAATAATATGAATCAATTATGTAAATATAATTGAGTAAAACTTCCGTTTCAATTTGGTCTTATCAAATGTAATATTTTATTTTTTATTTAAATAGTATGAGTTATTATATCATTAAAATGTTACAAAAAATTATTATTTATTGTTCAATTTTATAGTTTTTTAATTAACAAATATTAAATTTCTAACATCCGGAAACTAGCAGCAGGTACGTGAAATTTATTTATTGGCTTCCATTATAACCCTTTTGAGTTGGTTGCATTTAATTGGGATAATTACACGTGATTTGGCAAAGTAGGTTGCTACTACGTGTAAATCCTAATCGGTTGAGATAATGACCGGTTTAATCTTAATGAGAGAATTGAGGTTGTTTTAACGAGTTAAATAACATTATTTCCCGAATTATTAAGTTGGAAATTTTTGGGTTAACGGTTGTTTAATTAATAGGTAACATGTGTTATACCCGTTTTAATTAAGTTCAAGACTGGAAACGTATATAAAGTTGACGTCTCCAACCTTTGCTTCATTTCTAATCAAAGCTAAAGGTGTCTGTGCATCTAGACAGAGAGGGATGAGAGATCAATAGCCATAGCAAGGAAATCAAAGCTTCCACACCTTAACTGAATCACTTCTACCTCCTTCCTTCATCTTCATCACCTTTGTAATTGAATCCAAGACAAAAGAGGTTAGTAATTGTTACTGGAATGAATTAAATTGTTGTATTAAGTAGTTGGTGTCGTTTGGGGATGGTTTATACCCCATGGTTACTTGAATTCGAAGTTTGGGAGTTAACCCCATCGATGAAGTGAAAACAGAGCTCCAACTGCTTTGTTCGTCGCCACATCGCGGCCACGTTTCCCTGGTCGCGACTACGATTAGGGTGAGTCGGTTGAGGTTGGTCGCTGAAGGTGGAGTACAACCGAGTTGGTTGGTCGCGGGCCATATGATCTCGGATACGCTCAGATGAGCGCGATCGTGCGGTCTGACCAGTTAACTTATGATCTCGGATCCGCTTTACATGCTGCTTGTCTTATTTGTCTTACTCATAGGTCAACGCCGACAAATACAGGGGGCTAGAAACTTTACTATTCATCAGGCTTTACTTTAAATCAGAATTACCCACACAAACAAGCCCCCTAGTCTGAAGTTCTAGAAATCTGGAGCCTTAGACTCCGAGTAAGTGGGAAATATTTGTTGATGTTATTTTGAATATAAGTGGAATAAAAAAGGAAAAAATACTCAGGAGTATTAAATAGAGTGGTTTAGAGGATTAATAAAGACTAAGTAGAGTAATAAAATACCTATATCGTAGGTGTGATGATGCGTCGGGTAGCCTAATTGCTCCTGACGTCATAATCATGATGAGGAGTCCAGATGGCGCCTTCAGAGTCCTACGCGTGTCTCTGTGAGTCATATTCGGCAGTTTTATTTTAAGCGGGATCCCTTCCCTTAAAAATCGGATCCATTTCAAATTTTCTACCGTCTTCATTAATATCCTTTTTCATCTTCCCTAACTTCTCTAAACTTCGCTCCTCCATTCTTCTTCGTGCGTACACAGGTTAGTGGCCTCTCCTTCTCTATCTTTTAGTTCCTTGCACAATCTGCATTTTTCTTTTATGTTCCTCTTCTTCACTTCCTCTCCAAAAATGGAAGAAGTTAAAGTCAGCTTAGTTAGGCCTACGGTTTCCGAAAAGTATTTCCGCATCCTCTTGAGTGAGGTTTACATTCCTGAGAGTCTTCATCCCTCCATTCCAGTTGATAACCCTACTCCTGGTCGCATAGCGATTTATGCCAAAGCGTTAAAAATGGCACATATGCGCTTTCCTATAAGCCCCTTCTATCTAGACGTGTTAACTCACTACAAGATTCAACTCTCTTAACTATCTCCTTTGGGCACAGAAAAATTCATCTGTTCGAAATGGCTTGCAAATCCTTAGGCAAAGAACCCAGTGTAGCTTTACTTAGGGTATTCTTTAAAGTGGGGATGAAGGGGGATTGGTGTACCCTTACCGCTCGGTCGAAGCCTTTTCCTCAGATTTTGATAGGAGGAAGGAACTGTCTGAAGGACTGGAAAGATAAATTTATATGGGTGGATTCGTCGGTTATCGGTGAAAATAGGGATTCCCTTTTGATTTGGAGAGACGAGTATGATTCAGATGTTAACGATGTTCCTGAGGAGGAGGAATACGGCATCTCTTGTAGGGATGAACTATGCCGTAGGCGGTTCCGCCTTCGTCCCTATCTGGAGGAGTTGCTAGTAATGGCAGGGTTGAGTACCTCCTGGGATTTTCCTGGATATGTCTCTGTGCCATTCAGAGGGGATATTGGTAAATTTTAGGCGGAGTCTCTTTACCTGTTGCTAATCACAAAGAAACTTTTTCCTTCAGGATCACTTTCATTTTCTTCTGACTAGTTTGGGTTGTTTTGCAGAACATTTTATGGAAAACCTGCTAACTAATGATGAGATCTCTGACATTCATTAGGGAAGAAGAAAGCTAGGGGCTACAGAAGCTGAAATTGCAGGATAAAACGTCTTGAGCCTTAGTGAATCTGATGGTGGTACGCCTAGCTTTTGTTTGATTTTTCTTTGTATTCACTTTCTTAGTCTTTCTTTGATATCTCTCTATGACCATTTGCTTACCAGATGAGGATGCACATGATCCAAATGTCACTCCTACCTCTGGATCGAAAAGGAAGAAGAAATCTACTGAACAGCCCTCTTCTCGGAAATTTGCCCGCATAAGGAGCCAAGCTTCTGCAAGTCCTGTTGATGAAGGTGGTTCTTCCCAAGGTAAAGTATCTGGTTTTGCTGGACGACCTCCGACTCAGAAAAGTAAACTTGCCGATGGATCTGCCGCCCTGCCTGGCACACCCCCTTTTGGTGTTACTTATTCCCCTGGCTTGTTGGCTTCCAGTACCTCCCCTGAATCATCGGTACAATTAAATTTTTCTGATGTAAGCGACCTGACCCAATTATTGGATCCAGAGTTGGTCGCCAAGGCAGCAGAACTATCTAATGGGTTTTCTGTTATCCTCATTGAGTTGAGTAGAAGGATTATCCGTAAGTCTGCTGAAATGGAAAAAATACATACCTCTCTTAAGGATTTGGAGTAGTGTGAAAATCTGCTTAAGGAAGAGATTCGCTTGAAAGGTGAATTGGAGGATAGGCTAAAGGAGAAAGAGGCTGAGTTGGAGCGTCTGCAATTATCACTAGATATCAAGATCAGGCTTTATAAAGATGTTTATGATATGAATGCCTTGTTGGTGAAAAAGAGTGAGGAAGAGGAGGTTCAGTTCAAGGCTTTGGTGGAAGAGAAGAAGGAGTTGGAGAATCACAACAAAGTGTTGGAAATGGAGAGGGGAAACTCATAACTAAAGGGTTCAAACACGTATTCTTCACTCAAATTCAAAAGGCAGAGTTTATGGAACCTCTTAGGGCTGTTCAGAGGGCTACCCTCCGTTTGGGTCGTCATCAAGGTGTTATCTCTACCCAGAGTAAGCATCTTCCAGATGTAAATGTCTCCGATGTGGATGGCTATTGTGAAGAAGCCAAAGGAGAACTGGAGGCTGCTTTGGCTGCTACTAAGAACAACCAGTTTGAGTACCTTTCCTTCGTATCTGCAGATCCAGAGAAGCCTTTGGTTGAAATTCTTGGGACCCCTGAGGAGGTTCCTCCCCCTGTGTGATTGGACTAATATGTAATCCTTTTATTTTGTTGCTGCATAACAATCTAGTAGTTTTCAGGTTTTATTGGTTTGGTCTATGGTTTTACTGTTGCCTGGATGGTCTTTTTATTTTGTATGGCTGCTTCCAAGACAATCATGCTTTTGACCAATTGATATGGCTATTAATGATTTGTGTGAGTGTTCTTTTAAATGCGGTACTCTTAAAATTGATTGACATGTCTATAGTGAAGTTTGAGAAAGCCTGATGACTCTTTCCTCTCTTTTTTGATCAAAGAAAAAGATGCAAATTTCCCTGCTGTGAAAATGCACAAAAGCATGTGTGGAAGTTGTTTGTATCTTCCATCTTAAAGGGACATTTGTTTCCTGTCGGGACGAAATGTTATTGGGGTGAGTTTTTAACTCTGGTGATAAGGGACACCAACGTGTGTTCTTAGAGGTGCTTAATAAAAACAAACAAATGGTCATCTAACCTTTCTTTCATCGTTAAAATCCATATAGGAACAAGATGGTTAGTTACAATAGTTGGTTACATGAAATTACATGTAAAATCGCCGTAAGTTACTAACATGCCAAGTGCGGGGAACAAGAGAATCCCCTAAGGTTTCCAATTGATAAGATCTAATATTACAGACCTTGCTAACTCGATATGGACCCTCCCAGTTAGGTCCCAGTTTCCTTTGGTTTTCTACTCGACTAGCTTCATATTTTCTAACGACCAAGTCATCCACTCGAAAGGAAGTAGTTTTGACTTTACTGTCATAATACTTCTGCATATCTTGCTTGTGGTAAGCTTCTCTTATTGCTGCAATCTCCCCTTTTTTTCTTCTAGCAAAGTAAGATTCACCAGTCTTTCTAAGAGATTATCTTCTGAGTCATAATGGGTTCGCCTGTATGTTGGGAAACTAACCTCAATTGGCAACATAGCCTCTGCTCCATATACCAAACCGAATGGCGTCTCTCCAGTACTACTTTTTTGTGTTGACCTGCTTCCCCACTGCACATTAGGAAGTTCTTCTACCCATCCATTGGAAGCCCCTTCCAATCTTTTCTTGACCCCCTTCACTATTTCGCGGTTTATCACTTCCACCTGACCATTTGCTTGGGGGTGAGCCAAAGATGTAAAGCTTTGCTTTATCTTCATTTCTTCACATCAAAATCTGAAAGGGTTTTCTGCAAACTATTTCCCATTATCACTCACAATAGTGTGAGGTAAGCCAATACGACAAACCATGTTGTTCCATACAAAGTTCAGCACATGTTTTCCTGTTATGGTGGCAAGGGGTTTAGCTTCCACCCACTTAGAGAAATAGTCTATAGCAATTAGAAGAAACTTCACCCTTCCAGGTGCCTCTGGAAAAGGGCCAACTATGTCGATGCCCCATTTTTTTCAAATGGCCAACATCCTCCCACCAGAACCATAACATGTTTAGGCTGATGAGGAATTCTGGCATGAAGTTGACAGGAATGACAGACTTGTAATTCTTTCTCTGCATCGCGGTATATGCTAGGCCAAAAGTATCCCAGCCTCATTTCCTTAGTTGCCACCTTTCTTGCACCCGAATGCATTCCACAAGATGTCATATGTACCTTTTGAAGCACGTTAGAAGCTTGCCTAGGCCCTACACATCTGAGCCACGACATCAAGTAAGCTCTCCTGTATAGCACCCCTTCTTTTTCCGCATAAAGGGGGGATTTTCGATGTATCTTCCTAGCTTCATCTTTATCGGCAGGGAGTTCGTTATGTTTCAGGTAGGCCAATAGGGGGGTCATCCAGTTGTCCTTGTAACAACCTAGCTTTTAGCTGGACTTAATTTTCTGTTTTGAGCTAATAATATAATTTTATTACATTATTTATTTTGTAATTTAATTGAGTTATGAATTATTTAATTAAATTATATAAATGTTAGAAATTATTAAAGATGATTAAATTAAAAGAGATGTAAAATACAAAAGTGAAAGTTGGTTGATTTCACATAATGATAAAGTGAAGTATATAAACACAAGAAAAGGATCATTTAAGATCATTAACACCAAAATTACTTCTCTCTCTACTCTCTCACTAAACCATACGGCTACTTCAAGTTTTCACCAAGAAAATCATTAATTTGCTAATTAATTGAAGAATCAATACAAGAAAGAGTTACAACAATCATCAAAGATCATCAATCTACAAGATTTTGAGGTAATACTCATTTAAAATTCTATATTTTTGGGTTTATATTCGGTTTTGTGAAAAAACGAATTGATGATTTCGGATTTATGTTTGCATGTTAGAAATTGTAATAGATAATTATGTAGTTAAGTATATAAATGGTAAAGAAACAGAAATTATGAGTTGGATTGTCCAAAATGAATATAAATCTGAGTTTTTATAAAGACTAAGTGTTCTTGACCAAAAAAAAAAGGATTTTTTGGACAATCTTGATCATTTTATAGTGTTTTTGATAGGGAAAATAACATAAAAACAACCCAATAATGATAATATATCAATATATTACATTGCATGTTAAAGAAAAGGAGTTTACTGAATTTTAAAGTAAAAATCCGTATGAATATGACTTAGAACACCAAGAACAATTCTGGGAAATTAAGAATATGTGGGATCCGGATGAAGCCCCATTTCGGATCCATACTTCTGACAAAATACTTAATTTGGATGGAATGCCTATTTTCGGATGAAGCATTTCGGATGAAAGGTGGTCCGAACTCGGATGACCCGAGTTCGGATGATCCAATTCGGATTTTAAGTTTTCGGTTGGTCCTAATTCGGGTTAGCAATCCGGTCCGAATCCCGGTGCCTGATCCGGATTGGTCCGAATCCGGATGACTAATCCAGATGGATCCGAATCTGAATGATATACTTTGATACTTTAAATCAAAAAATAAATGATATTTTATAAATACGAGACTCATAATATTATGATTAAATATTGATAAACAAAGCAATATGATATGTATATTTATACATACATACATATATATATATATATATATATATATATATATATATATATATATATATATATCTTGAGAATTCAAAGAAACAAAGAATATGAACAAATGAAAGATTTATGAATGACCAGTTATCTGAATCAGACCAGATAAAGAATTAGACCTAAAATGTTCTTGCTATGAATGATTTTGAACAGGTTCAGTTAAATCCTGAACACAGATTTAAAGAGATTGAAAGCGGGTCTTTGATTTGAAAAGAATTGACAGAGATCAGATATATAAAGATTTAAAGATAATACCTGAGATAACTCAGGTGGTGGATTTTATATCTGCTTGATAAAGACCTCAAACCTGTGAGTTATAGATATTCAGCATTTCATGCGAGATTTCTGGTTGAGACATATTTTTGATGATGGATTACTTGACATTCATATATGATCAGCTGAATTGAGACCTGTGCTCACTATGGTTCGGTGATGCCCAGTGTATCATGATAGCTATTTGATTATCATTTCACATGACATTGCATTACAGTTCATTTCAGATACTGCTATGAGATTTATTGCTATCATGACTTTGATGACTTAAGCTTTCATTATTGCTCAGACATTTGACATATTGATTCAGCTTGATTAGCCTTGTCGGTCTATTGTTCTAGACCATGCTATTTCACCAGTTCTATTGAACTTGGTAATGACCCTCCGATGTTCCGCCATGTTGATTTACTGGTAGCTAGCCCAGTATGTGGCTGATCCCCACAATTTAAGCGTGAGTGTGGCTTGAACATCATCTGACTCTATGACTACTATGTCTCAATCATGAGTGGCTATAGAGGCAGTCAAGACATATCAGCTAGACCCATGATCCGCTTGATAATGTGTGAAATTTGAAAATCTATAATCTCACTAAGCATTGCTTACAGTTGCTACTTTACATTTTTACAGGAAAAGATCAAGGGATGTCTGTTGGACCTAGTTCTTAGGTCATTCAAGATCCAAGTTTTGAAGCTTTCACAGACCACTACTCAACAAACCCTTCGGTACTGATTGGAAGACGACAATTGTGGTGGTCTGGGTAGATTTATCTTGATTGTACGATGACATGAATTAGATTAGACTTGTGCCCTTTATAAGTTTAATTTGTCAACTGTAAACTGTATTAAACTTAATCCTAATATGTTTGTACTTGTAATTTCAATTCCGCAACTTAATTACTCTATCTTAGTTATGGTTAATATCGTATTGCATGATGTGGGACCTAGACTCTGAGGACTGCCCCATAAGGAGTGGTCTTCACAGTCCTCCTCTTCTTCCACAAGACATACCGCTGTTGTGACTGTTGTTGGCTCCTTCAACACTTCCACAAGCACTTCCTTAGTTAGATGAGAGAATGCCACATATGTCAATTTACTTAAAACGTCTGCCTTCTTATTCCTACCTATGGGTATCTGGTGAATCTCCCAGTGAGGAAATTCCTTTAAGCTATCCTGTGCAATTGTAAGTAACTCTTCATTGACTCGTCTCTGGCCTCAAATGTACCCTCCACTTGGTTTGCTACTAACTGAGAGTCTACTTTGATTACCAAACTCTGTATACACATTTCTTTAGCTATCCATAGTCCGACCAATAATGCTTCATACTCCGCTTCATTGTTGAAGGTCACAAATTCAAACCTCAAAGCATAAGTATACTCCTTTCCTTCTGGACAAATCAGCAAAAGTCCAGCTCCTGACCCCTCGGAACTGGAAGCACCATCTGTGTAGAGGGTCCAACTATGGATATGCTCTTCTTTATCTTTGCTTAATGGACAAAGGGTGTTGCTATTAGAGGCACCCTCTTCACCTTCAGGCATTTCTGCTAGATAATCTCGTAACCTCCTAACTCAATGGCCCATTTGGCTAATCTTCCTGACTTTTCGGGTTTTGCTAGTACCTGCTTCAAAGGATGGTCAGTCAAAACCCTGATGGTATGGGCTTGGAAGTACCTTCGTAGTTTTCGAGCAGAGGGTACCAAAGCCAACGCTAGCTTTTCCAAGGGAGGATATTTTTCTTCAGCTCCCTGCAAGGTTTTACAGATAAAGTAAATTGGTACTTGTTTTCCCTTCTGAGCAGCTAGCAGCACAGAGCTGATGGATTGATTTGAGGCGGCAAGATATACCACCATATCTTCTCCAGGGTTTGGAGATCCTTTACATATCTCTTGAATTCTATGAATGCCTCCTCCGCTTCAGCTGTCCACCTGTATTGACTTTTTTCTAGGCATCCTTTCAAGGTTTTAAAGAAAGGGATGGATCTCTCAGCTGCTCTAGAGAAAAAACGACTCAGAGCCACCAGCTTTCCATTGAGACTTTGGACTTCTTTGATTGTGGAAGGAGACTTCATGGACCTGATATCTTTGATCTTGGCAGGATCTACTTCGATTCCCTCCGGGGTGATAATGTGGCCTAGGAAGTGACCTCTCTCTATTCCGGAAGAACATTTTTTAGGGTTGAGTTTCATATTGATTCTTTGAAGGGTTGCAAAGGTTTCTTCTATATCCTTTAAGAGCACTTCCTCTGTTCTGCTTTTTATGACCATGTCATCCACATAGGCCTCCAAGTTTCTTCCTATCTGTCCTCCGAATAACTTATCTACCAACCTCTGATACATAGCCCCTGCGTTTTTTAGACCGAAGGGCATCTTTTGGTAACAAAAGACTCCTCCATTAGTATGGAATGTTGTCTTCTCTTCATCTCCCTTTGCCATCAAGATTTGACGATACCCCTTATAGGCATCTAAAAAACATTTTCATCGGAAGCCAGATAATGACTCAATCTTCCAATCGATTTCAGGTAAAGGGTAACAATCTTTTGGAGTAACCTTATTTAAATCGGTGAAGTCTACACGCATCCTCCAGGTTCCATCTCCCTTCTTAACCATCACCGGGTTAGCTACCCACGAAGGGTATCTGACTCTCGGAGTATACCTTCCTTGACCAGCTTGCTCACTTCTTCATCAACAGCCTGATTCCATCTGGGGCTAACGTTCTCATTTTCTGTCTGATTGGCTCTACGGATGGAGGTAATCGGAGGTGATGCACAGTGTTGTATGGTGCTTCAATCGGGAGAGTAACTTCTTTGAGGGTGACCAATCAAACACTTCCACGCTCTTTTTGAGTAGCTCAACCAATTGACTTCTTCCTTCGAGTGACATATTCCTGCCGATTCTGACCGACTGCTCTGGGAATCTACTATTAATGATGACCTCATCTCCCTCTTCTGTAGGTTGCCCACTCTCTTCCTTCTTCTCTTTAGGGGACTCAACCTTTCTGTACCAGTCTCCTTCACATGTTGAACACTTTTACAATCCACAACCGGTAGCTTCTCGGAACTCAGGGTAGTCAACCCTTGAGGAGTGGGAAATTGTACCATGGCATGGGGGGTAGAAACAACCATTTCTAGTTTACTCATGGTTGTCCTTCCCAGAATGATGTTGTAAGTGGATGGTGATCTAATTACCAGGAATTCTGTAATCTCCTTCTTTTGCATGAGGAACTTTCCAACCCATACAGGTAGGGTGATCCGTCCCTCCGGCCACCTTGTTTCTCTAGAGAAACCTACCAGGGGGGTAGTAGAGGGTTGCAACAAGCGCTTTTCTGTTTCTAACAATCTGTCAAAACAATGACCGTACATCACTTCACAGGCGCTACCGGTATCACAGTAAACCTTCCGAATGAGATGGCCTTCTATCTGTATATTGGTCAACACAGGGTCAATAGAAAAATGTGGGTCGGAAGTATGTGAACTAACCTCCGAGAAAGTAACTCTTTGCCTTTTTGAATCTTCTCTTCTCCTTATCATCTGGATCTCATAGGTAGCCTTAGGAGCAGCTTCCTGCGGTTTCCCTTCCTTTTGCCAGAGTGGCTTTCTCACCCCATATCCTTCGGCTTCTTTTTTGGGCTGCCTAAGATTTTTCACCAGATGTGCTAACTTTCCCGTTCTTACTGCTTCCTCAACCTGATTCCATAGTTATGTACAATAGTTGGTGTCATGACCATAATCTTCATGAAAATCACAATACCTGCTCTTGTCCTTGTTCTTCGGATTTCCCATCATCCGAGGAGGATGGGCGAAAGGATGTATTTATCTTCTCAGTGGCCAATATTTCTTGAGGGGTTTTTGACAAATTATAAAGTAATCCATGAGAAGGTGATCGTGGTGAGGGACTATAACCACCTGACTATCTTCTAGAGTAAGGAGTGAACCTACTAGGATGTCTGTTACGAGACTACTTATCGGAGGTAGGACTACGGGCTCTCCTCTCTCCTCCCCTTCCTTGTTCACCGAAACTTCCTTTTTCTGCCCTTGTGCACCATAAACAACTGTTTCCTTAGGCCTTATGAACAAGTATACCTTGTCCAGAAGAACTTGGTAAGACTCCGGCAACTGTACCGAAAGAATTTCCACCAACTGTCTAGTTCGTTCCGTGAATAAAACCAGAAATCTTGGTGTCTTCATTGAGGGCTCTGATCTGCTGACTTTCTATGTTGTATCGCTCCACAAAAGATCTTATAATCTCTCCATCTGCCTGCTTGATGTTGTGGACTTCCAGGTGAGTCTTCGTATACTTCTTTAATTGCATGAAATTAGTTCTGAATTTCACCTTAAGCTCTTCAAAGGTATTAATGGAAGAAGGTTGCAGGCTTTCAAACCATAATCTGGTCGTCCCCTTTAGAGTCATGGGGAACATGTGACAAGATACGGGTATAGACGATTTTGATATATTCATTATTCCTGCAAAGAGACGTAAGTGGTCATCTGGATCCCCAAACCATCATATACTCCTATATATGTGGGGAGCTTTAACCCTTCGGGAAGAGGGAAGTCTTCGATCCATTTCACAAATGGTGATGCCTCTACCATAGTACTAGCGCGTCCTCCCTGCTGCGTCATGGCCTGCTGTATCATGCTTTCGTCTGGTGCCCTTGCCATCCGAGACATCCCACCATCCAAAGGCGCCTGATGCATGGCTTGGATGAAGGGGTTGGGAATCCATCCCTGATGCATTCCAGGATATTGCCCCCAAGCTTGAGGATGAGGTATTTGTGGGGGAGTAAGGTATGGGTTAGCAAATCTCTGGTATTCCCCATAGTTTACCCCCATAAGGCCCATAGTTCTCGTATTCAAGGACGACTGGTTACCCTCCCCTACTCACTGACTGTTTCCTCCGAATGTCTGGTGAAAGTTTGTTATAGGAGGGGGCAAAGATCTCCTCTCTCCCTCTTACAAAGGTATGGTAGTAACCACCGTTGACATAGTGCCTACATGAGGATCACCTAGCGGAACCCTTCTCCTTTCAGCGACTTCTCTAATCGCCTCAGGGGAAAAGAAAGAGGAAACATTAGGGAGTCCCTCCGAGACCGCTTCTCCATCCAGATTAGGATACAAGCATGCCCGTACACCGGCCAGCACATTTCTTCTCTCCGCTTCACGAGTCATCATGGCTTGTAGCTGCTCATAGTGTTGTTGAATGAATGAGGGGTCTAGGGAAGGATTAATAGGATTATTAACAGAGTTTTCTTCAATAACCAGGTTTCGTAACGGGTTTGCCGGTGTTAATAGGGGAGCGATGGGATCATGGGTGGTGGATGGTATCGTTATGGGAGAGCTAGTCAGGGGTGGAGATAGCATCTTTTTTAAACGTTCACTTGACTTCCTGCTCAGAGCTAGGTTCGAAAGTTTTCTTCGTCTATTAACAAAGAGAAAAAATGGATTTATAATGAAAGAACCGATGTAAATCCAGCCAGTCCCATGGATGACGCCATTTTTTTAGACGTAATTCTTCTTTCCAGCTTCAGGTTGTCTAAATCTTCTTGGAACTGAAATACAACAAAAGAGGTCAGTGTGCAACACAGGGGGAGAACCCCTGTGAGGCACCTCCAACGCTCAAGTTATACATACTATGGGTAATGTAGGGTAAGGTTTCAGGTAATCAACGAGAGAATGGAAATAAGGAACTTAGTATATTTCTGGTGCTTACCTTGTTTACGAAGAATGCAAGGATATTTATACCTTCCCTTGCCTTATTCCAATTGGCTTCCACTAAAGGACAGGAAACCTCCCAGAATCCGGGTAAAAGGTTGTTCTCAGAGTCTGTACTATGGACAGCCCTGGGAACCAATAAGATCTTTTGCATGCCTCCGCTTTACATGTTGCTTGTCTTATTTGTCTTACTCATAGGTCAACGTCGACAAATACAGGGGGCTAGGAACTTTACTATTCAGCAGGCTTTTCTTTAAATCATAATTATATATATTACCCACACAAACAGTGCCTTAGTCGATCGGCCCTTTAGTTTGATCCGATCACTTGAAACTCTTCAAAGATTGAAAAGACGAAAAATTTCCATTGATTTCTAATTGTCATTCCCTAGTTGGCTAGCTGATCCGCCCACAGTCCCACGCTTAGGTTGTCAATTGTGTATCCCTAGCAGCCGACCACATCTTCAAGAAAAAGAACAGATATATAAATAACTGATAAAGAGCAAGCCCATCATCCCATCTTAAAGTAACAACTTAGTCTTTTTTAGTTATTGGGTCTAATCCTATAACATGAACTCACAATTTTTTATACCCCATATAGAGTTTTTGCCTTGGACCGAACGTAAGCCCACTTCTCCGTCCTATTGGGTCGGGTCTTAAAAATTGCTATAACATATTATAAGTTTTTTTAATGTTTATCAATGTCACCTTTCAAAAGAATTAGGTTTCACTCATGCATCATTAAAATCTATGAATTAAGTGTTTGATAAAATAACTTGGTAATTTATTAACTAAAAGTAAACTAGATACTCTCAACAAATAAATTAGTGATATCACATTTTATGTTGCTATTATATATTTATAAACTGTTTAATCTTTACTATTCTAAATAGGGGTAAAACCATACAATAGTAAACTATTTTTGAAAATTTATCAATATGGTACGTCTACTTTTTTAAATATCGATATGGTACCTGTACTTCAATTTTTCATACCAATATGACCATATTTGTAATAGACCACTGTTTTTCATACCATTAGAACCGTGTTTCGTATGTAAAAACCGGGCTCTATTATGTAGAATGACCATATCGATACTGAATATTAAAGTACACGTACCATATAGACAACTAAAAAAGTAGACGTACCATATCGATACATTTTCAAAAGTAGGTTGCTATTGTATGGCTTTACCCCTTCTAAATATTACTTAATTATATAAAATCTGAAAAAAGTAAACTAAGATTAAAAAGTTAAATTGATAATTACATAATAAAAGAACTTGTTTTCATTGCTTTATAATTTATAAATCGGTTTTATCAATAATAGTAATGTTGTTTATAAAATAATTTTATTTAGGGCAAATGACCAAAAATAGTAACAACTTTTGTTATTTTTATCATTAATAGTAGCATTATTTATTTTTTATCATTGATAACATTGACTTTTATATTTTTTATCATTTATAGTAACAACTTTTTATTTTTCTATCAATTGTAGTAATTGTTGATCTGCAAACGTGTTTAACAGGTCACCAACAACTTTTCAGTTATAAAAACTAGTAACATCTTTTCATATTTTATCAATAATAGTAATATATCAAATTAAACCCAATTTTTTAAGTTTTCTAAGATTTCATAAACACCAAAATAAACTAATTTATGTATCAAATTTTGTTTTGAAATATTATAATAAATTTTATTTTTTATTTTTCTATTATTATTAATTTATTTAATTATATTATGACTCTCTTTAGTAACTATTTTTTTAATTCTTTAAATTTATTTATTTGTAATTATTATTTTTCCGTAACCTTATCAATTTTTTAATATATATTTTGAATATTTACGGTTACATAATATATATAATATGAACGAAAAATACTACGAATCATTCCAATTTTTAAATTTTCCATATGAAAAAACTACGAACCATCCTTTTTAGTTTTTAGTCTTTCAAATTAAAATCGTTCCAGTTTTTAGTTTTTCAATTTAAATGGGTCAAAGTTTTTTTATTTAAAAAATCAAAAATCAAAATGGTTCTCAATACTTTTTCATTTGTAATATTTTTCAAAATTAAATAAAAAATTACAAATGTTCAGCTTTTTATTAAGGGAAAATGACATCAAATAGCTTTGAACTTTTGACTTTATACACATTTATGTAGTGAACTTTTTTTTGTGCACATTTGGTAGTCAAAGTTTCAAAATTGTTCCAATTTGGTAGTTGGCGTACCTTTTAACCGGCTGTTTCCGGTTTCGATGCCTACATGGACAATTTTTTAATGACGTGGCTACCCGTTTTTATATTATACTCGGTTTATCTACATGGCAACCCATTTTTTAGAATCACCATGGTGTATAACGCCGTATGAAATTAAGAAATCACCCGGGTTTATAAAGTCGTTTTTTAAAAAACCCGTTATAAACCCGGGTGATTTTAAAAAACGGGTTGTCACGTAGATAAAACTGGGTATAATATAAAAACGGGTAGTCACGTCATTAAAAAATTGTCCACGTAGGCATTGAAATCGGAAGCAACTGGTTAAAGGCACGCCAACTACCAATTGGAACAATTTTGAAACTTTGACTACCAAATGCACAAAAAAAGTTCACTACGTAAATGTGTACAGAGTCGAAAGTTCAAAGCTATTTGATGTCATTTTCCCTTTTATTAAATCCAAAACGAAACAGACTACAATCCATACATGTTTTAGCTTTCCTGAATGACAAAAATTATGACCCTTTCATGTTTTAGATTTTTTTACAAAAAAACTGTAAACCATTTTGATTTTTCATTTCTTCTAACAAAATAATTGCAACTCATTTATTTTTGTGTTTTTAAAAAAGAAAAAAAAAACTATGAATTATTCTGGTTTACAGTTTTTCCGAATGAAAATATTGCAACACATTTACACTGAAAAATTAAAAAACCAGATGGGTTCATGTAACACCCGCTAATTTTGAGGTAATTAATTAACTTCAATTCTGAAAGCTTGATTTTCCAGATATTACACAACCATGGCATATAGAGTAACACTCAAACAGATTTATCAATGAAAAATACTCTATTGGGTGAAGAAGATGAAATGCTCTGTGAGAATATATCACTGCAATATTTCTTTCTTCAACAACAACAAAACCTCCATCTCTTTTGGCTTTTATAAACAAAGAGACTTTGGGAAAATTACATAACAGGTCCTTGGACTTTAAACATTACATAAACAAATACATAACTAGAAATTAAATTATTACAAACTAAAGATATTAACTAGAAGTTGAAATAAATATGTCTAACAATTCTCCCCCTATTTCAATTCTAGCTAATACTTCAAAAACTTCAAATGTCTTGCCTCAGCTGAAGATAGACCTCAAATCGTCTTATGTATTCTCGGAGGGTTAAACGATCGTCAATTAGCTCAATACCTCTCCTTATCTCATTGCTTTCTTCAGGAGGAAGACGAAGTGAAGAAGGCAAGCTACTGTCTTGTTCAAGATGCTCATGAAGGCCACTTCTGATCAGTCTCAATGTTCCATCTGAATAGGCAGCTATTTCTTCGAATCTCATGAAGCACTTTTCATTCTTGATGTTGCAGAACACAACTCCATGTTCAGGCTTTAGAAGAAACTTAAATTGAGGGTGTTGGTGAATTTGTGGAAACTCATATCGAGGAGCTGCCAGACCTACACGACTACTCAGGTTTTCTACTGCCATTTGGAAATCTTTGACTATCATGGACACGGAGATGCGACGCATACATCGGAGAATCGCCATTATAGCACAAATGCGTGGCTTACTTGGCCTTGCCTTTTTTAGACGAAGAAACAGCCACTCAAGATCGTCGAATTCAAGATTATCCAGATCTGGCTCACCAAACATAGACACATCATCGTTTTTTCGGACAACAGTAAATGATGGAGACCAGATTTTGGAAATCTTGTTGCATGAAATATCTTTGATCTTTTTAATTCGAACATTAGACTTGACTCTTTGTATTTCTTGAGGATAACGAAGCATCACAACTTCATACTCCATTTGCTCTGACCTTGGACGTTCATCGAGCCTCAGTAGCCACCTTTTAGAAATCTTCCCAACCGATTCCTTAGAGAACATAAAGTCCAAATGATGTTCAAGGAATGGATAGAGAAGATTTTCATCATACATCTTTTTGATGTACTTCTTTCTCTCTCTCTCTCTTCTTGTGTCTCTTTCTTTCAGCCTGATTTGTACGTTCAGTTGGCTCTAGAGAAAGCGAAGGTATTCATGGGCCTTTTCAACTGTCATGGCTCTCCATTTTTCCTTTTCTGAATCAAAGAGACCCCCATCAACCAATGCATCAACCCATGCTTCTTCTTTTTCAGCAAGCTATTCTTCAGTGAAGGTTGGAGCTGAAGAAGATTGTCCTACCTCTGAAGAAACAAAGAATTCTCTAATCCTTCCTGACTTAAGTTTTGTTCGGACGATTCTTTCTTCACAGGCATCGACTGTTGTGGCACGGTTCACAGATGGAATGGGAGAAGTCATGGATTCAGTTGGGTTTTCAGATGGAATTTCTTCTTTGGGAATCAGGAGATCATCATCGGAGTCGTCTGAGAATATTTCAATAATTTCATGACCGGATGGATTCAGAGACGATTCAGATGGCTCAAAAACTATCATAGCACGAAACAGATCTTGAATGTTGTGAGCTTCAGACTCTGTGACCTTTTCTAAACCCTCTGAACTCTGATCTTCCCCTATGACAGCTGAAATTTGCCTTTCACTTACTATGGCAGCCTCAGAAGGTGTAGATACCCGCTGCCTTTTCTCCCCGTCAGGAGGACCCTCATCCTCAGGGTCATCATGACGACGTTTAAGTCCTTGGGCAGCGGGCCTGCAAGATTGTTCCAGGCTAGCCAAACTCTGTTGCATGACGGATAACTGGGACTGTAGCTCTTTAAACTTTGATTCCAGCAATGAGTATAGTTGAACCAGTGAAACTGAGGCCGCCTCGACCTAAGAACTGATAAGAGTGGAGATTTCTGCACGGAAGGCTCTCAGATCGGCTTTCGTGACAAGATCATCACTCTGGACTGGTATGGGAGAAAGAGGAACCTGTCCTGGTGGCGGCACCGAGGAGGAGGTTGGATCCTTACCCTTCAGAAGACGAAGGATAGCCCCAAACTGCTCCTCCTGGTATGCCTTTAGAGCATCCAGGTCTGCTCGTGTAACCCGGGGTTCACGTAGATCCCCCGTTTCCACCTCAGGTGTAGTACCTGGGTGTCCAGCTGTCACAGTTGGCATAACATTAGTTGTGGCTGGAATTCCTTCCGTCATTTCCGCCACACTTGTGGTGTGAGCGGATCCGGAAGTTCCGGATGTCACAAAGACATCAGATGATGCAGCAGGTGTCCTAAAGTGTGTATAATGACGTGTTGGACTAAGCGTGCTCATCAAAGACTGTGACGATCGGGGCGGGGATCGTCGGATTTCAACACCTCCTGTCTCCAAATGAGACAGTGGTGGCATATGTGGAATTTCCCCGTGCGCAATTGAAACACTGGTCTGTTGAGAGACCAGTGAGTGGCTAGGTTGGAGTGTGCATTCGGCCGTTAGGCTAATGGCCTTAGACTGACTTGCCCGGATTTGACTTGGTTGGGGTTCACCCTCCGCACTCTCTAACCTCTCGGTGCTCCCTGATTGATTGTCTCTCGGACTCGGAAGCACAAAGTCCATCATAGCCTCACGCTCAGTTTCAAAGATTATCTCTGCTGCAGTTAAATCTTCTACCGCTCCTTCAGAAGTTGGGATATCAAAAGGAATATGTTCAGCGGTAGGACTTGATCGTTCTTCTGCTGTGTGCACCGGTTGGGACTCCATATTTGGGGATGGACCCGGTGAGGGAATGTCATGAGCTTTCTTTGATCTGATGGCCCGTCTTGGCTATGTAGCTAGATGCTGTAATTGTGACGGCGCAACAACTGCTTCTTCTTCAGCTACTCCTACTCTCACGACTTCCATCCTGGCTCCCTCAGCACTTGCAGAACTATCAGAACCATCATCTCCCCCTGCACCCTCAGAACTCACAGAACTCTCACTCCTGCCAGCTTGGGAAGGCTGTCCCGGTGCTGGGGCAGCCATAGCTGGATAATTAAGTCCTATATACTCTCTTACTCGAGTGCTCGATTGATCAGCATGCGCTAAGAGTTCTTGCGGGAGAGGACGAATCACAATGCCTTGTTGAACAGGATGAGGCTTCAGAAATCCCAAGGAGTAGACGGGATAAATCGGATTCTTGAGTCTTGGAAAAATCGTCCTTGGATGTGTGTCCATGAAATATCTGACAAAGAGTTGGAAAAATCTTTGGAAAGGAATGTATCTTTTCTTCTTTTTGTCATTAGCTTTATCTTGAATATATTCACTGATTTCTTCCCAGACAAAGTTACCGTAGTCAAAATGACGATCAAATACAAACGAGTGAAACATTCGAAGCGTAGCCACACTTCCAGCGTCATGGCCAGATGTTTTCCCTGTCATGCACTTGGTCAGGATATTCCAGATGACGAACCATAGACCCTGAAGACCTTTGGTTTTGAATTGAGAGATTCTTGATAAAGGACCATGATATCACATGCTAAGAATGTCTGCACATAACGTATCGACTTCCACCAGCGGATCAAAGTCGAGTTTGCCTTGGATTGCATTTGCAGTGGGAAGCCGCAAGATATTGCGCAGCATGGGAAGGGAAAGTGTAGCAGTCAGATTGTCGATCTTGGTTTGAAATAAATCTTCGCCATTTAGAGTAATAATTTCCAAATAATGCCAGAACTGCTGAAGATAGATTTTCGGAACAGATTCAGCAGCAGTCAAAGCATGGTTGATCCGGTGGCCCTGAATGACGTCATAGACAACATTTTTGACTTTGAAGAAAGACTCGGGGTCTAACTTCCAGTTGTTTGCTAAATGGGAGACCCAAAGATCGGAGTCTAACAACTGATATGCTTGAGCAGCCATGTGAATTCTGTTGAAAAGAATAAGAATTGGTTAATCAAACAGAATAGATAAAAATGACATTTAATAGATAAGGGATAAAGAGTTAGATAACATTAGTTGAAACAGTTTGGGCGTCTTAAACTAACTTTATCCCACGAGAAAGATGAAAACAAAAACAAAAATAAATAACAATAAATCATAATTCTACAATTTTAAAATTAAGAAGAAGAAAAAGGAAATAAGAATGAAAAAAAAATGAAAAAAAGAAAAGAAACATAAAAAAAATAAAGGAAAAGAATTATAGAATAAAGAAAAAAAAATTAAGATAAAATACAAGGAAAAGAAAAAAAAATAAAGAGAAGTAAAAAAAATAAACTAAAAAATAAAAAATAAAAAATGAGGTAAAATAATAAATAAAAATAAAATAAATAAAAAAATAAACAAATAAAAACAAAAACAAAAACAAAAAAAATAACAAAATAAAATAAGTAAAACAAAATAAAATCCCAAAATAATAATAATAATAATAATAATAATAATAATAATAATAATAATAATAATAATAATAATAATAATAATAATAATAATAATAATATATAACCAAAAACAGTTTTTAAAAAAAATGAACAAAAACAAAAACAAAACAAAAACAAAAACGAAAAAATAAAATTACAGAAACCTATGAACCTACTGAAACTAATGAACAACAAAAAAAAATACCGAAACCATTGAAATCAAATTGACAGATTCTGAAACCATGATATGGAAATTACCGAAACCATGTTAACGGACAATACCGAAACCATTTAATAATCAAAGTACCGAAACCATGGTGGAATTCCAATTACCGAAACCTATGGCCATCGAAACCATTAGCTTCTATCGAAACTATCATTACAGAAACCATATGAAGGGTACCGAAACCATGAAAAATAAAACCACCGAAACCATGAACGATTTAAACAGCCGAAACCCTTGATTTATTTGAACTACCGAAACCTTGAAACAGAAATTACCAATACCGAAACCACAAAGATACTTAAAATACCGAAACCAAAGTATATCTAAACTACCGAAACATTTTAGATCTAGATTACCGAAACGATTTTAGATCTAGACTATCGAAACGATTTTAGATCTAGACTACCGAAACGATTTTAGATCTAAACTACCGAAACCAACGAAGAACCAAAATACCGAAACTATTTAAGAAACCTACTTGGAATATGAAAGGTTACGGTATCTTGGAAAATACAGAAACCTTGAAACCAAATTGATGGATACCGTAACCCTTTGAATGGATACCGAAACCCTAGGTTTCGGTGAACCACAATCCGAAACAAGTTCTTTGCAATGGTTGAGTAATGAATCTCATACATTTTGGCAGTAATCAGAAAATAAACTTACGTTATCATTCAATACACCATCTATGCTATTATTAATAGTTCACACTACTCACCATTGATGGAACCGACAAAAGGGGTTCACGAATATTAAACACTATACAAACAGAGCATAAGAATACATAGATATAAACAAGAAACAAAGAAGAAATATAAGAAATAGAGATGAAAAACAAACCTTATTAGAGAGCTTGAAGAAGAAGATGAAGAAAAAGTTGTGCGAAGGGGGTTTCGGTTTTTGGGAAGGAGGAGAGGAGGGTTTCGGATTTGGGAAGGGGGGAAGAGGATGAAGCAAACAAACCGGCCCCCCCTTTTTCTATTTAAACAAGTTCAAAAATTTTGGCAATTTTGATATTTTAACCAAAAACAAAAACAAAACAAATAAATTAACACTTTTTGGGTTTTTCTAAAATTTGATGAAATAAAATTAAAAAAAAAAACTTAAATGAACTAAATGAAATTCTTCTTAAAGTTTTCTGATAAAAATTAAAATTACAAATCTTTTTGAGATTTTGCGATAAAGTTAAAGATAAAAACTATAAACTAAAAGAAATGAATTTTTTTTTTTTTTTGAGGTTTTCTAAGAAAGATTAAAATAAAAGAAATAAAGAAAACCAAAAAAAATCTTTTTGATGTTTTCAGATAAAAATTGAAAAGAAGAAAAATAAAGATTAAACTAAAATAAATGAAAATCTTTTTTGATGTTTTCAAATAAAAATTTATAAATAGAAGAAAATAAAGATTAAACTAAAATAAATGAAAATCTTTTTTATGTTTTCAAATAAAAATTTAAATTTGATTTCTCTCCCCCTCAAAATCTCAAACAGATACAAATACCAATTACTCAAACAATGTCATTATTTCAGATAAACACTTAGAGATATAGACAATAAGAAAATCATTTCATCAAAGACAGATGTAGACAAATATAGAGTTGTACTAAATTTTGTTCGATAAATTAGATAAATCTAAGCCGGATTATTCAACATGCCTAATTTTGCAACCAAGGTTTGAAACCGAGAATCGTCCAAGGCCTTGGTGAAAATGTCAGCTAATTGATCCTCCGTTCGAACAAAATAAAGTTCAACTGTACCTTTTTCTACATGATCTTTGATGAAATGGTACCTGATGTCTATGTGCTTTGTGCGAGAGTGTTGAACTGGATTGCAAGAGATCGCGATGGCACTTCGGGAGTCACAGTAGATAGGGTTTCTGGATAGCAAGTAACCATAGTCACGCAGTTGTGTTCGCATCCACAACACCTGAAAACAACAGCTAGCAGCTGCAACGTACTCGGCTTCAGTTGTGGATTGTGAAACACAGTTTTGTTTCTTTGATGACCAACTAACCAGCCTTTCCCCTAGGAATTGAACGCTTCCTAAAGTGCTCATTCTGTCAAGATGGCAACCTGCAAAGTCTGCGTCTGAAAAAGCAGTTAAATCAAAATTGGATCCTTTTGGATACCAAAGTCCAAGATTTGGAGTGCCCTTTAAGTATCTGAAAATCTTCTTTACAGCAAGAAGGTGTGATTCTTTTGGGTTGGCTTGAAAACGTGCACAAAGACATGTGGAGAACATTATATCTCGCCTACTTGCCGTGAGATAAAGCAATGAGCCAATCATACCCCTGTATTGTGCACTTTTCCAGAAGGATCAGCGTTTAGCTTGCAATGTGAAGCCATATGAACTTTTGATGATGTACAAGAATCAAGTTTAAATTTTTTCAGCATGTCTAAAGTGTATTTAGACTGATTGACAAAAGTTCCTTCTGGAAGCTGTTTGACTTGTAAGCCGAGAAAGAAGTTAATCTCTCCCATCATACTCATCTTAAACTTCGACTCCATGAGGTCTGAGAAGCTCTTACAAAAATCAGGGTTTGTAGATCCAAATATAATATCATCCACATAGATTTGTACAAGCATTATGTGTCTTCCCTCAGATTTAGTAAACAGAGTTGTGTCTACCACACCTTTTGAAAAACCAGATAGGGTAAGAAATGAAGATAAGTTGTCATACCAGGCATGAGGAGCTTGTTTCAGACCATATAAAGCTTTGTCTAAAACATAAACATAATCAGGTTTATGTTCATCAACAAAACCTTCAGGTTGTGAAACATAGACCTCCTCGTTGAGGACTCCATTCAGGAATGCTGTTTTGACGTCCATTTGATATACTTTGAAATCTTTGTATGCAGCAAACGCCAAGAATATTCTGATGGCCTCGAGTCTTGCAACTGGAGCAAAAGTGTCGTCGTAGTCAATTCCGTCTTGTTGACGATATCCTTTAGCAACCAGTCTTGCTTTATTTCTTGCCACTATCCCATTTTCATCTTGCTTATTTTTGAAGATCCATTTTGTTCCAATAATGATCCGATTCTTTGGTTTGGGCACCAATCTCCATACTTGCAGTCGTTCAAATTGATTCAATTCTTCTTGCATAGCAACAATCCATTCTGGGTCCTTTAAAGCTTCATCCACACGAGAAGGTTCAGCACTGCTTAGAAATGATGAGAACAGACATTCATTGGCTGAAGCACGTCTCGTTTGAATTCCAGTGGACGGGTTACCGATGATTTGGTCAGTGGGGTGGCTACGAGTCCATTTGATTTCATGTGGAAGCGGGGAACTGGATGGTTGAGTTTGAGGAACATCAGAATGGATGATTGATTGTTCTATTCTTTCAAGAGATGGCATTATGATATTTGGTTCAACAAATTCTGGTTCGTCATCGGTTTGATCGGGAATAACAGAATTTGAGGAATCTTGTTGAGCTGATTCTGATGCTTGTTGAGGAGAAGACTCGGTGATTGGAGATGTTTCAGTTGGTACTGAATCAGATGATGTTTTTGCATTTACCACCGAGTTATCCAATGTTATCATAGTTTGTTCTGCAGGAACAGAAGATGAAACATTTGGATTAGCTGACTCAAAATAATCATTATAAAAGTGATCAAATAAAGTATTTAATGAGTCGTCAGTTGTTGCAGAAGCTGAAGGACTCTGAGAATGAGAAATTGGCGGCCTAGAGGTTGTAGCTTCATTACTGGATTCAGCCAATTTATCAAATGATACATTAATGCTTTCATTCACAGTCCTAGTGCGAGTGTTGTAGACACGATAGGCTTTCGATGATGTGGAGTATCCAATGAAAATTCCTTCATCGGCCTTCTCGCTGAATTTTCCGAGATTCTCCCTGTCGTTGAGTACAAAACACCTGCAACCAAAAACATGAAAGTATTTGATATAGGGTAATCGTTTGTTAATTAGCTCAAAGGGAGTTTTGTTGAAGCGCTTGTGGATTATTGAGCGATTCTGCGTGTAGCAAGCAGTGGCAACAGCTTCGGCCCACAGAAATGTTGGCAACTTTGAATAGGCAAGCATTGTTCGAGCAGCTTCCACCAATGTTCGGTTTCGTCTCTCGACAATCCCGTTTTGTTGTGGAGTTCTGGCAGCGGAATATTGATGATGAATGCGTTTTGATCTCAGGAAAGTTTCAAGAACCGAATTCTTGAATTCTGTGCCTTGATCTGTTCTGATGAATTGGACAGCTGACTGCAACTTTGTCTCAACAAGTTTGATTAAATCAATGATATGTTGAGGAGCCTCATCTTTGGTTCGCAAGAATCGAACATATGTGTATCGAGAATAGTCATCCACGACAACCAACACATAGCGCTTTCCGTTGATACTTTGGATCCTCATTGGTCCACATAAGTCCATGTGGAGGAGCTCTAACGGCCTTTTGGATGTGGGTTCGGGTTTGGGTTTATGTGCTGCTCTCTTCATTTTTCCTTTTTCACATGCTCCGCAAAGATGATCTTTGTCGTACCGGAGCACTGGCAGACCTCTGACAAGACTTTTTGAGACCAGATTATTAATATTGTCAAAGTTGAGGTGAGATAAGCGACGGTGCCACAACCAAGAGTCTTTTGTTGAATCCTTGGAGAGTAGGCAAATGCTTTCTTTCAGTTTGAGTTTTGCCAGATCGATGGTATACAAGTTTGAGTTACGGAATCCTGACAGCAATTCATTTCCCGAATCAGTTCTCACACTACATTTTGTGGCTTTAAAGTTCACCTCGAGACCCTTATCACAGAATTGTCCTATGCTAAAGAGATTGTGGCCCAATCCCGGTACATAGTTCACATGTTGGATGATGAGATTTTCTGAAACTAAATCTCCATGACCAACGATTGGTAAATGATTGTCATTCCCAAATCTAACTGAGCCGCACTGTTCCTCGACATAGTTAGACAATAACTCAACTCTACCGGTCATGTGACAAGAGCATCCCGAATCCATTACCCATGTTGTTTTTACCTGCCATTGAAATCAGATAAGTAACAACATACAACTCCTGTCTATCACTAACCGTGTCTGAACTGGCATGTCCAGAAAACTTGTACGGTTAAAAGCGGGTCCTGAACTGAGTGCACAGGAACCATTCTGCATAAGATCAATCAGACACCATGGGAACCCATTGAAGAATGGGTTTTTTCAGGTTAGCACAGGATGGAATTCCAGTTATATGTAACAAAATATTTGCAGGAACCCATTTTTTATTAGTGTCAGTATTGGATGCAGAAATCTTTTGGACCCATTTGAATATTGGACTTTTGGATTTTGTTTCAACTATGGGTTGTTTGGAGCCCTCAGATTTGGTCTGTTCAACAGGCCTTTTCTTTGTCCAGACTTTGGTGCATTTGATTTCCTTTGATTTTACATGACATTTTTCAAGTTTTGAATTATTCTTTTCAGGAATAGAAGAACATGAAGTAGATAAACATGAACCAACAAGGTTTTTCATTACAGAACAATGTTTTGAAAGTCGGTTTACATTCATGTTTTTTCCCTACTACATTTAATCTACTTCTTGAAATAGAATTGTCAGAAATGACATGCAATGGCACAGATGCCTTCTTGTAAAATGAAGCTTGCTTGACTGCTCTTTGGGAATCATTCAGATGATTAGTAACATCAGACAATTTTGAATCAGTGACATGTGAACTCTTAGAATGAGAAGAAATTCGTGAGTGAGTGAGTTTCACTGAATACTTGTGATTCTTTGTAGAAGAATGTCTAGTATCCTTTGAAACTTTGGTTTTAAGATTTGTTGAGCACTCACCTTTGAGAATTCTTGGAGGAAATTCCAATATATCTTTGCCTTTTGCAACATTTGGTAAAGCGGTGTTTTTGGTAATTTTACCTGACACTGCTAAAACCTTTGCTTTTGATTTATTGGAGAGAGTGGAGAGTTTGATTTGTTTCAGTTGAGAGATTTCATTTTCCAAATCCTTGATGATAGATAGGTATGAAGCCAGGACATCATCATTGGATTTGAGTTGAATTTTAAAATTTTGTTCTTTGATTAAGAACAATTTTCTCTCTTTTTCAAAAACGATTGTTTGATCATTCGCCAATTCTACCGAAGGTTGGGTGAGAAAGGAGGAAATTTGAAATTGTAAGTCTGAGTGAAAACCTTGATACACGGTGTCCAAAACTGTTTGTTCAAAACCTTTGCAAATACAATTCTCCTCACCTTTCAAAATATCTTTTTCATGACGTGTGATTTGATTTTGAAGAATGAAGGTGGGAATGTAGGAATGAGATGTTGATGCAACAGGTTTAGCATCCATTTCCGACTGTGAGTAACTATGTAAGTAGTCATCCGATAGAGTGGGTTCTCTAGTGGAATAACTGTCATTTAGTCGCTCATAGCCAAAAGATGTTTGCTCATTTTCACAAAGTTTTCGTTTGGAATCTTCCTCATTTAAGGCATCTTCCGTTGAACGATGGAAAACTGCCTTGAAACCATGTCCCATGTAATCGTGATCATACAAGGTAGGTAAAGTGTTTAATACCTTGTTAAGAATTTTGGGACTTTCATACCCAATACCTTCCTTAGAATGATAGAAACGAGTCTCTTTCGGTTTATTCATGTGGATGGTCTGATCAGTTTGACCACGTTTCAGAAATTCATCCTCAAGGGATTTTATTTTTGCATACAACTCCACTCTTTCGTTGGAAATCATTTTGAACTTTTGTGCATTCTGAGAGTTTTCACATGCGATGGATTCAAATTTGTTTGATACTTCAGAAAGTTGAGATTTCAATGAATTGTTCTCTTCTTTAATTTTATTTGAAGTTTCAATTAAAGAATAATTCATATCATTAATCTTGACCATGTCTATCTGAATATTTGAGTTTTCACTTTTTATATTGAGCAGTTGATTATCAAAAGTGTGAGACTTTTCCTTTTCAAGCAAAAATTTCTGTTCGAGAGAATGATATTTTTCGGTCAGAAGTTTGAAATCATTGATTAATTTGAATTCAAATTCAGAATGTACCTCACTGGACTCGCCATCAGATGAGATGAAGTCTTTGTCGTTAGTCATTAGACAGGATGAGGTGGACGTCTCTTCAACCTGTTCATCATCTGAAGCATACCTTTCCTCACGTCCTTCACTCCTTTCAACTCTGGAATCCACGAGCTGTTCTTGAACCACCTGCATATCTGGCCCTTTGAGACTGAAGATGCCAGCCACATAACATGGGACATCGTTAGCTCCATCATTTTCATCATCAGTCTGATCGTCCATCCAATAGTCATCCTCTGCTACTAGAGCTTGACCGCCCTCTTTCCTTTCAATCATTGCCAGTTTTCGACGATAGTAGTCAGCGTTTCGTTGGAAAGGTTTAACACATTCTCTGGCAAAGTGACCCAGTTCACCACACTTGTAACAGACAAGACTCTTTCCAGATTTTACATTCTTTTCTTCAGGTCTGTTCCTTTTGTCTCCTCCAGCTAGCCTCTCAATTCGTTCCTCATCAGGATTGCGATAGTCATCTCGATGATTATCACGCCTCTCTTCCCTCTCTACTTTCCATTCATCTTTGTGATCCCCTCGTGGTTCCTCACGACACTCATTTCGTCTGGGTTCACGGGTATTGTTTCTCTCTTCTCTGAAACTACGATCCGTTCGCTCTTCCCTGCGCATACGCGGCCCCGTTTCATATCTCAAGTTGTTGTTGGTCTTTTTCTTAAAGAACCGCTGATTAAACTTGTTGGATAGAAAAGCTAGTTGATCACGGAGGTCCACCATTTCAGAGTCCGAGGAATTGTCA
Source organism: Centrapalus pauciflorus (assembly GCA_020465985.1). NCBI lineage: Eukaryota > Viridiplantae > Streptophyta > Magnoliopsida > Asterales > Asteraceae > Centrapalus > Centrapalus pauciflorus. Next base: position 62,408 of record JAANYP010001693.1, read on the forward strand.
GGTTCATGGCTTGACTGACCCATTTGAGGATCTTTGTAGGAGAAAGGCATGGCTGGAGATTTGCCTTTGTTATCAGTGATCAGTGCAAGTGAATCATTCACTGGTCTGGTTCCACTTGCAGATAACAACTCAACCTTGTTTCTTATAGCTAGATGATCATCAACATCGTCTTGAAATTCTTGCAGATTTTCAAATAAGAAATGGATATTGATATCATTCAGATCATGAGTCCTCTTTACTGTGCGACATGTAGAGTTCCATTCAGGACGAAGCGAAGCAAGAAAACGAAGATTGATGTCATCCTGTGAGGTGTTGACTTTACATTTTTTCAATTCGTTTAAAACGGAGCAAAAACGATTGTAAGTGCTTTCAAGAGTTTCTCCGTCTCGTGCCTTGAACTTAGAGAAAGCAGATTTGATGTTCTCCCTTTTCATTTTGTCGCCCTTTTCAGACCCTCGCATTTGGTGAGCAACTTCATCTCACATTGCCTTGCCAGTCTCTTGACTGTCAATACTGTTGAGAATGGGGTTGGGAAAGGCTTGTAGGAGATAATTCTCTAACTGGATGTCAGCTTTGGCTCTAAGTCGTTCCTGTTCTGTCTGAGGCCCTCGTGGTTCACGAAGTTCGGGAATTGGTGGATCATTATCGGGTTTGGCAGGTATGATGGTGAAATATTCTGCAGGACCTTCTTCAAGAGATTTAAGCATCGAAGAGCCCAGATCATGCAGCGCAAGAAACCTTAGAAACCTTCTCTTCCATTGATCGTATTCTCCACGATACAGAACCGGTGGACGAATATCCGTTCCCAAAATTAGAGCCTCGTTTGCCATGTTTGATTTTGAAAGATTGATCCTAGAATTGGAAACTTGGAGATGATTTTTTTTTTATTAATTAATTTAATAATATAAAATAAATGAAAATAAATGAAAATAAATGAAAATAAAGAAATAAATAAAAATAAAATAAAAAAACTTGTAACCTGAAACAAAGATTGGGAGAATTAAAAAGGTTTTGAAAAAAACAGACAGTGGGGTTACAGAAATCCTGGGTACTGAAACCTTTAAACCTTGGTACTGAAACCTTAGTACCGAAACCTTTGGTATAGAAACCTTGGTATAGAAACCTTGGTACCGAAACCTTGATATAGAAACCTTTGTATAGAAACCATGGTACCGAAACCTTTTGATACAGACACTGTGTACCGAAACCTTTTGATACTGAAACTGTGTACCGAAACATTTTGATACTAAAACTTTAGTACCGAAACCTTGGTACCAACCTTAGTACCGAAACCTTGAGAAGTACCGAAACTTTTGACAAAAATACTTAGTACCGAAACCTTGAAGAAACTACCGAAACCTTTGAGGTTTCGGTATATGTTGCTGAAACCTTTCTTATATACCGAAACCTTGGACCTACCGAGATCTTGAAATACTACCGAAACCTTTAAAGAGGAAACCCTTTTTGCTACTTTCTGCACTTGTTTTCAAGACTGAAACTTTTTTCCAAATACGTACTGAAACCTTTGTGGTTTCGGTATTTATCAAGATTTCAGGATTTTCAAAGTTTTTCACACAATACAAATTTTAAATCTCAGAAATATCAGATACAAGGCTCAAATATTTCAATTTCGGTGCAAATAAGTACGTTTGACATAAAAATTTTGAAATTTTTTTTGGTCAAATTTTTGGTACAGTACGCCTCAGTCACGAACAGAGAGGTTCAACAAAAATAATTCATTTACTCCATGAAAAAGATGTTGTTTTTCACAATAAACATATTCTTGATGATTAATAACAACATACAAATGATATTCAAGCAAAAGATCAGAGATTTGGACCTTTTTGAGAAGAAGGAGATGAAAAGCAGGTTATGCTTTTTGAACACAGCTCCAAGTTGAAATCCAATTCCAAGCTCTGATACCAAATGAAAGCTTGATTTTCCAGATATTACACAACCATGGCATATAGAGTAACACTCAAACAGATTTATCAATGAAAAATACTCTATTGGGTGAAGAAGATGAAATGCTCTAGAGACTATATCACTGCAATATTTCTTTCTTCAACAACAACAAAAACCTCCATCTCATTTGGTTTTTATAACCAAAGAGACTTTGGGAAAATTACATAACAGGTCCTTGAACTTTAAACATTACAAAAACAAATACATAACTAGAAATTAAATTATTACAAACTAAACATATTAACTAGAAATTGAAATAAATATATCTAACAGTAAGCTAGCACATAATTTTTTCTAAATAATAAATTTCACATGTTTACCTATTTTATAATATATGCTGATTAAAAAACTACTTTGATATGTTTATCTGCCGTACTTTATATGTTTATTAAACTGAATCATCAATAAAATTTAAATCTGAATGTAAATTTTATCCCATCAATACTTATCTATATATTTAATAAATTTTTTTTCCATTTCCTTATAAATTTATTAAAATACATAAACATTATATAAATTTATTAAGTTTTAAAAAAGTAAACAAACGATATATGAAAATATAGTTCATAATATTTTGTTTATTATAATAAAATATAAAATATTGTTTTATCTATAAACTAAAATTTTAATCTATATTAATTAAAATATATATTTATAAATGAAAATTTTAGAATAATCATTTATTCATATCTATTTTATAAAACTATAAAAATAATAACTTTGAATAGTTAAAGTTTAATTGTAATTTGTATATGTAAATAAATATCCCATTATTTTATGCAAGTTTGTTAGTATTGATAGGATTGCTGATGATGTTATCCCATTATTTTCTGAATTTTAACAAATTATATTGCGCCAAATCAGCAACGTTAATTTTCTGAATTTTAACCAATCATATTGTGCCAAATAAGCCTTAATTTTCTGAATTTTAGCCACTAATATTGCGCCACGTGAGATTTTTTCTCTCTGCTCTGTCGTCAATATATATATATATATATATATATATATATATATATATATATATATATATATATATATATATATATATATATATATATATATATATATATATATATGAAACTCACTACTATTTCACCACCAATTCTCACCTTCATATCAAGAAAACTCTGAAAAGTTTGAAGAATTTTCGGCTGAAATTCAAGGTTGGATCAACAAGCATCATCATCATATTCAAATCCACACTGTCATAGTTAAACTTTGAGGTAAAATCTATAAACCCAAAGAAAATTTAAATTCTCGTATGTATTATTTAAGAAAAATGTTAGAACCCTGAAAGGTTGTTTACAGCTTTATTAATCTGAAAATAAATAGTTAACAACATCTAAAATGATCATCTTCTTTATTTTTAAGATTTAAAAGCTTCATATGCTCATCAATGGTGGTTTAAAAGGGTTGAGAGATTCTATCCGAAAATAAGTATAAAATCAATAGAATAGTTGTTACAAATCTTATTTGAATGATTCTAGATGGTTAAACATAGAATTGGAGCATTTTTGTGAGTTCCAATAATTTTGAAATACCCGTGAACTTTGATTAAAATCTGAGAATTTGGGAGGAAACTCATGGACTAGGAGAGTGTGTGTGAGTGGCGAGAGTTTCAGCAAAAGGTGATCGGCGCAGACGCAGACGCCGGCGCCGACGGCCGCCCGCCACCCAACCTTTTTCCCCTGTTTTGCCTTGCGGTGTTGTCTGCTTCCACACCTTTCATCGAGAGAGGGAGAGGAGAGAGTAGGGTATTGTGTGAGGTGTGTGAGGTATTGTCGGAGACACGCCGGCGACCTGCACGACGGCAGTGGCAGCCGTGACCGAGGCCCCTGTCTGTTTTCCTTTCTTGCATCGAGAAGAGAGAATGAGATAAAAGGTTTTTTTGTTTCTTTAAATTCTTTTTGGGTTCAATCAGGTTAGTTTATGGGTTTTAAAATTTTAAATGGGCTGCAGTTTCATTTTTTATTATTTTGCTGGGCTTTAAATTTAATTATTAAGGGCTGTTTTGTTTAATGCTAATTTTTGGGTTTGAGTTTTGTTATTGTTTTTATTTTATTTTTTTAATAGAATATAAATATAATTTATTAATATAATGAATTAAAACTTATAAGAGAATTCAACAATCAAGCAATTTTATATAAAGTGTATGAGCTTATAATGATTAAATTATTTTTAACACTAGACATTTTATATTGGTTTAAAAACTTAAAGATATGAATACATTGATCTTAGTAATTTTAACTAACAAATCTGAAGATACAGATTTAGTTCTAGACTTTAACTAATAGAATTGATAACGGACTTAGTAAATTATAGTGTCAAGAATATTAATAAATAGACAATGTAGTTTGTAATCAGGATTCTAGTGATTTGATCTCAACGGGTAACTATCGATAGTGGTACCGCTGATATTGGTTAGTCGCTTGGCGAGTTACGGATTTGCAAGCACTGTGAGTAATTGATTTAATTTCACAAATGAACATACACGATATGTTTGCACTAGATATCTCATTCGTTTCTATTGCCATGATTATTCTTTAACTACCATGTTTAGCCTTAAATGTTGATATTTAATTCGTTGACATGAGCTGATATTTGAGAACCCTTTCCCAAGTATGCACACTGTGTATTATGTGAATTAAGTGAGGTTGTTGTGTGCTTCCGAGTTGCATGCCGGGCGAGCCGCATGTTTTGTACACGTGCTAACCGAGCGAGTTGTACACCGTGTATGTAACAACCTAACTTTTTATCAATCATGTAACGCTTGATTTTGATATAATAATGTAATTTTGTTATATTATTATGATGCAAATATTAATTAAGTAAATATGATTTTAAATTATATTTATGATATAATTAAAATGAGTAAAACAAAAGAGATGTAAAATACAATAATAGAAGTGGGTTAAATACAAATGAAGTATATAGACTAAATAATGATCATTTAAGATCATTATTACAATTAACTCTCTCTCTCTCTCTAACTTCTCTCTAAAACTTACGGATTTCTCACAAATCCATCAAAAGTTCCATAAAATCGACATTAAATTGAAGATTAAAGCCAAGAAGGAGTTACAATTATCATCAAACAATTGGAATCTACAGGATTTGAGGTAATTTTGAGTTATATTTTAAGATTTTTAAAGGTTTGGTTCGGTTTTGATAAAAACCGAAACCAAAGATGTAAAAACATGAATTTAAGGTTGCATGTGTTAGATCTTAGTAGATTATGATGAATTAATGATAATAGATGTAATAGAAACAAAAATATGATATCAGATTATCAAAAATAAGCAAGAAAATATGAATTTTTATAATAAAGTGTTCTTGAGAAAATTATGAGTTTTTGGATGATCTTGACTAAATTAAGATGTTTTTGATCAAAAAGATTATATAAAAACACTCAAATAATGATAATACAACAAAATAAAACGTTGCATGTTAATATAAATAAGTTTTGTGAATTTTATGTGAAAATCTGTATGAGTATAAGTATGAACATGAAGAACAAAATCTGGGAAATTTATGAACATGAAGGATCCGAATTAGGATATGTCCGAATTCGGATGATGCACCACTTCGGTTCCGAATTCGGATGGTGCTCATTTCGGATAAGATGCTAATTCGGATATATCCCAGATCCGAATTAGAATTAAATTCGGATACCTCCATTTCGGATGTTTCATTTCGGTTGGGCCAATTTCGGATTATTCCGGTCCGAATCCGGGTACCTGATCCGGATGATCCGAATTCGGATCACCTATCTGGATGGATCCGAAGTTGATGATCCGAAACCCAATATTATGTATTAGAATGATTTGGAAATAGATAAGTTATCAGAATCAGATGAAATTTAAGATTATAAAGAAGACAACCTTGATAAGACAAGTTATCAGATATCAGACCCAGATAAAATAAAGACTTTAATGACCAAAAGATGATGAAATTCCATGATAATGATGATGATATTGATATGGGATTTATATGATATAATTCTGGACAGGTTCAGTGAAATTCTGAACATAAAGACAAAGTTTTTAAAAGACTTAAAAGCGGGTCAGAGAATTGATTGACAGATTGCAGATTGACAAAATCCTGAGATAACTCAGGTGGCAGATTCATATATCTGTTTGACCAAGACCCAGACCTGTGAGTTATAGATATTCAGATTGAACATGCATAGATCCGGTTGAGATATATTGTTGCTGATAGATTTATTGATATTCACTTTATCAGCTGGAATGAGACCTGTGCACACCATGGATGGGTGTTGCCCAGTGGATCATGATAGCTATTTGATTATCTTTTCGTATTGCATTTAATATTGCTTCAGACTTTGCTTTATGATTCATTGTTATCATGACTTCTAAGACATATGCTTATATCATTGATCAAACATTTGATAGATTGATTCAGCTTGACTAGCCCTTATGGTCTATTGTTCTAGACCCGGCTATTTCACCAGTTCTTATGAACTTGGTAATGACCTCCGATGTTCCGCCATATTGACTTACTGGTAGCTAGCCCAGTATGTGGCTGATCCCCACGATTTAAGCGTGAGTGTGGCTTGAACATCATCCGATTCTATGATTCTATATCTCAATCATGAGGGCTGTAGCGGCAGCCAAGACATATCACGCTAAGACTAAAGACTCCGCTTGACACGCATGTTGATATTGAAAATCTATAAACTCACTAAGCGTTGCTTACAGATGTTGCTTTAATATTTTACAGGAAAAGCCAAAGGAAAATCACCTGCAGGACCTAGTACTTAGGTCATTCAAGATCCAAGTTTTGAAGCTTTCTTAGACCACTACTCAACAAACTCTCTGGTACTGATTGGAAGACGGCAAATGTGGTGGTTCTGGGTAGACTTGACGTGATGTATGATGTTATGACTAGATTAGATGTTACCCTTTTATAACTTTATTTTGAAATATGTAAACTTAATCCTAATCTTGTATGTACATGTAAGTTTATTATTCCGCAATTTAATTACCCTATCTTAGTATGGTAGATATCGTATTGCTACTTGTGGGACCTAGACTAGTGAGCACTGCCTCGTAAGGGGTGGTCTTCACAGGATGGTATCAGAGCCCTAGTTTGAGTGAATCAAGTATTACGTGAGTATACTTGATCTCAAACTGAAGCAATACATATATATCAATCATTTAGGTGGTTTGAACTGAGATAGGATGTACAGACTATTAGGATGGGAAAAAGGGTACATAGATCTAAGTCTATAAACTGATAGTTAAATGCTTGTAATTTTCAGTAGAAGATGTCAGGATCAGGATCAGGTGATATTCCCAGCAACATGAATCCACAACAAATGTTTGAAATGATGCAACAATTTTTAGCCCAACACTCAGAACAACAAAACAAAATGATGCAAGAACAGTTTCGTGCCAGAGATGAGGCCGAAGCTAAAAGACGTGAAGATAAGAAAAATAAGAGAAAAGAAAAGCAAGTTCAGATTAATGACTCTGATTCTGATAACTCTATTCCCGATGCCCAAATTGCTCAGCCTAAAGGCTGCAAATTCAAAGATTTTAAAGCGAGCGGTGCCCTGAACTTCGAGGGTACTGTAGATCCGATTCAGGCGATGGATTGGATCAGTCATACGGAAGAAATTTTTAGAATCTCTGACTGTTTAGATTCTAAGAAAGTGAGCTACGCGTCTGCGTTGTTTATTGGAGCTGCTCGCGCATGGTGGAAGACACAGCGAAGCATATACGGGGAGGAAGTCATTCAGACATTGGAATGGAATCAGTTTCTAGACATGTTCAACGCGAAATACTGCCCGGTTGACCAGCGAGATAAGATGGAAGTCCAATTAATGCAACTGACTCAGGGAACGAAGACTGTAGATGAATACGAACATGAATTTTCGAGATTATGTGGCTACTCTTCTTACCAAGTGGCAACAGAGGAAAGGAAAATGAATAGGTTCCGAGTAGGACTCAATCCCAGATATCGACATCCCATGAGTGCGATCAAATATAAGAGCTATCTGGAAATGGTAGAAGCAGCGAGACAGATTGAGCGAGGGTACTTAGAGTATGGTGATCAGCTATACGCTCCGTCTACTAACCCGATGAATCCGTCTCCTCCAAAGAAACAGCGATTTGGCAGATTCTTTAGGCCAAATAAGTCTCAGTCACAATCTCAGCAATCCCATCAGCATAGTTCACAACAGAAAGCACAAGTTTACTCCCTCACGAACGAGCCACGATTCTGCAAGCGATGTAGAAAGTCACACATGGGGTTGTGCAATCCAGAAGACGTTACTTGCTTTGCGTGCAATATGATCGGTCACAGCAGTGAGGAATGTCCACAGCAGGGACGAGGATGTGCGAAGTGTGGTAAGAGAGGACACTTCATGTACCAGTGTCGAAGCGGGCAACGTTATCAGTCACAATCATCAGCAGGAGGTTCTACAGGGAAAAGTTCTGCTGCAACGCCGACTGCAAGAACTCGAGCCTTTCAGATAACAGCAGAAGAAGCGAAAGAAACACCTGATGTGGTTACCGGTATGTTCTTACTTAACTCCATTCCTGCTAGAGTATTATTCGATTCCGGCGCCAGTCGTTCTTTTATATCCACATCTTTTGCACAAAGGATACATAAAGCTCCATCAAAGCTTCCCATAATACTTGATATTGAGACAGCCAGTAACAATTTCGTTATGGCTGATTCTGTCTACCGAAACTGCACTCTGCTCGTAAATAACATTGTATTTAATCTCGACCTCATCCCGATTCCGTTAAAAGAGTTTGATGTCATCATCGGCATGGATTGGCTAATGAACAACGAGGCTACAATTATCTGCAACCGGCGAATCATTAGAATCAAATCTTCAGACGGCCGAGTATTAGAGATCAAGGGCGAGAAGCGAAAAGGTGATCACTGCTTTTATAAGTATCTATCCAAGGGTCACGAATCCTATCTGTGCTACGTTTTATCTGAATCCAACTCTGAAAAGAAGTCTTTATCTGATATTCCTATCGTCTGTGAGTTCCCAGACGTATTCCCTGACGATATTTCCGGAGTGCCACCAGAACGTCAAGTCGAGTTTAGTATTGACTTGGTTCCTGGTGCGGCTCCTATTGCAAAAGCTCCTTACAGACTTGCACCTGCAGAAATGCAGGAAATGTCAAAACAATTGCAAGAACTGTTAGAGAAGGGGTTTATCCGACCGAGTTCTTCTCCGTGGGGTGCACCAGTCTTATTTGTCAAAAAGAAAGACGGAACCTTCCGTATGTGCATCGACTACCGCGAGTTGAACAAAGTCACCATAAAGAATAAATATCCTTTGCCCAGGATCGATGATCTGTTTGATCAGCTGCAAGGAGCCAGCTACTTCTCAAAGATAGATCTCCGTTCTGGGTATCATCAGCTGAAAGTTAGAGATGAGGATATCCCGAAGACAGCCTTCCGTACAAGATACGGTCATTACGAATTTCTCGTGATGCCGTTCGGCTTGACAAATGCACCAGCGGCATTCATGGATCTCATGAATCGCGTGTGCAGACCAATGTTGGATAAATCAGTTATCGTGTTCATAGACGATATTCTGATTTACTCCAAAACGGAGGCTGATCATTCTATCCATCTGCGGCAATTGCTAGAGTTATTAAGAAAAGAAAGACTCTACGCAAAATTCTCTAAGTGCGAATTTTGGCTCAGACAGGTATAATTTCTATTATATATGTCTTGAGCTATTTCCTAAGTATTCTTTGATTTACATCAGAACTTGAATTCCTACTTTGATTTTTATAGATCCAGTTCCTTGGCCATGTTGTTTCTGGCGAAGGGATTTCCGTTGATCCTTCGAAAGTCGAGGCCGTTCAGAAATGGCAAACGCCTCGTAATGCCTCCGAGATAAGAAGTTTCCTTGGATTGGCCGGTTATTATCGGCGATTCATTAAGGACTTCTCAAAGATTGCTGTGCCGCTTACAATGCTAACACGAAAGAATACTCCTTTCGTTTGGTCCAATAAACAGCAAGAGGCATTTGATATTCTGAAGCAAAAGTTGATTCAAGCGCCGATCCTAGCCTTGCCAGAAGGTAATGATGATTTCGTTGTTTATAGCGACGCATCTGGTACTGGCTTAGGATGTGTTCTGATGCAAAGGGGAAAAGTAATTGCCTATGCTTCAAGGCAATTAAAAGATTATGAGAAAAGTGCACCAACTCATGATCTTGAGTTGGCTGCTGTTACCTTTGCACTGAAGATCTGGCGTCACTATCTATATGGGACTCGGTGTCAGCTCTACACCGATCATAAGAGTCTCAAATACCTTTTCACTCAAAAAGATTTGAACATGAAGCAGCGTCGGTCCTTGGAGCTTATCAAGGATTATGATTGCGAGATCTTATATCATCCCGGCAAAGCAAATGTTGTCGCGGATGCGTTGAGTAGAAAAGTATATCCAGAAAAGTGCTGTTATGCCCTAACTCCAGTTATATTCTCTTCTGATCTTATTAAAGATATTCGAGTTGCTCAAACTGAAGCGCTGAAAGAAGAGAACTTAGATTCTGAAAATCTTAAAGGGCAGTTACAATTTCTAACTCTGAACCATTTGGGACTTCACTGTCTCAAGGGAAACCGACTCTGGGTTCCTAAGTATGGTTCAATCCGCAGCACTCTTCTATCCGAAGCTCATCAGTCCAAGTTATCTATTCATCCTGGCAGCTCAAAGATGTATTTTGATCTGAAAGCTGATTACTGGTGGCCAGGAATGAAGAAAGACATCGGAAAATGTGTTGAAAGCTGCAAAGTATGTCAGATGGTTAAGGCAGAACACCAGAAACCCTTCGGGGATATGCAACCACTGCCAGTTCCTGAATGGAAGTGGGAGCATATAACATGGGACTTCATTACGAAGCTGTCAAAGACCAAAAGACAACACGACTCTATCTGGGTAGTCGTTGATCGTTTAACGAAATCAGCACATTTCATTCCAATGAAAGAAACTTATTCTCTGGATAGATTGGCACAGTTGTACATCACTGAAATAATTTCACGACATGGTGTGCCGAAATCTATCGTATCAGATCGTGATAGTCGTTTCACATCCAGATTCTGGCAAGCTCTACAAGAAGGGATGGGTACTCGGATTTCTATGAGTACTGCTTATCATCCAAATGCAGATGGCCAGAGTGAGCGTACTATTCTAACTCTCGAAGATATGCTTCGTGCCTGCATTCTTGATTTAGGTGGTAACTGGGATGACCACTTGCCGTTGGTCAAATTCTCGTACAATAACAGTTATCATTCAACAATCAAGATGGCTCCTTTTGAAGCTTTGTACGGAAGAAAATGCAGAACTCCTACCTGTTGGCGCGAAACAGGTGAATCGCCAATAGCAGGACCTGCCCTTCTACAGTTGACTCACGAGAAGATTCAACTTGTTAGAAGGAATATTTTTGAAGCTCAAAGCAGGCAGAAGTCATATTATGACAATCGGCATAGATCCATCAGTTTTGCAGTTAACGATTGGGTGATGTTAAAAGTATCCCCAATGAAGAATGTGGTACGTTTCATTAAAAGAAACAAGCTAGCTCCGAGATTTATCGGACCGTTCAAGATCGTCGAAAAGATTGGAAATCAGTCTTACCGTCTTGATCTACCAGCGGACTTAGCTGGAATACATCCTGTATTCCATGTTAGTCATTTGAGAAAGAGTTTAGCTGACGAAAGAGAAGTGCAGATACCACATGTTAACCTGCAAATTGATGAAAAGCTTCGAGTGGTTGAAGAGCCAGAACGTATTTTGGACTCGAAGACCAACAAGCTTAGAAATAAAGAAATACAGATGGTGCTCGTCCAGTGGAAACATCACAAAGGTTCGCATCAGTCTTGGGAGTCCAAAGATGTAATGAAAGCTACTTATCCCAATCTGTTCGAATCTAGCTAACTTCGGGGACGAAGTTTGTGCGTGCTGGAGCCCATTCTGTAACAACCTAACTTTTTATCAATCATGTAACGCTTGATTTTGATATAATAATGTAATTTTGTTATATTATTATGATGCAAATATTAATTAAGTAAATATGATTTTAAATTATATTTATGATATAATTAAAATGAGTAAAACAAAAGAGATGTAAAATACAATAATAGAAGTGGGTTAAATACAAATGAAGTATATAAACTAAATAATGATCATTTAAGATCATTATTACAATTAACTCTCTCTCTCTCTAACTTCTCTCTAAAACTTACGGATTTCTCACAAATCCATCAAAAGTTCCATAAAATCGACATTAAATTGAAGATTAAAGCCAAGAAGGAGTTACAATTATCATCAAACAATTGGAATCTACAGGATTTGAGGTAATTTTGAGTTATATTTTAAGATTTTTAAAGGTTTGGTTCGGTTTTGATAAAAACCGAAACCAAAGATGTAAAAACATGAATTTAAGGTTGCATGTGTTAGATCTTAGTAGATTATGATGAATTAATGATGATAGATGTAATAGAAACAAAAATATGAGATCAGATTATCAAAAATAAGCAAGAAAATATGAATTTTTATAATAAAGTGTTCTTGAGAAAATTATGAGTTTTTGGATGATCTTGACTAAATTAAGATGTTTTTGATCAAAAAGATTATATAAAAACACTCAAATAATGATAATACAACAAAATAAAACGTTGCATGTTAATATAAATAAGTTTTGTGAATTTTATGTGAAAATCCGTATGAGTATAAGTATGAACATGAAGAACAAAATCTGGGAAATTTATGAACATGAAGGATCCGAATTAGGATATGTCCGAATTCGGATGATGCACCACTTTGGTTCCGAATTCGGATGGTGCTCATTTCGGATAAGATGCTAATTCGGATATATCCCAGATCCGAATTAGAATTAAATTCGGATACCTCCATTTCGGATGTTTCATTTCGGTTGGGCCAATTTCGGATTATTCCGGTCCGAATCCGGGTACCTGATCCGGATGATCCGAATTTGGATCACCTATCTGGATGGATCCGAAGTTGATGATCCGAAACCCAATATTATGTATTAGAATGATTTGGAAATAGATAAGTTATCAGAATCAGATGAAATTTAAGATTATAAAGAAGACAACCTTGATAAGACAAGTTATCAGATATCAGACCCAGATAAAATAAAGACTTTAATGACCAGAAGATGATGAAATTCCATGATAATGATGATGATATTGATATGGGATTTATATGATATAATTCTGGACAGGTTCAGTGAAATTCTGAACATAAAGACAAAGATTTTAAAAGACTTAAAAGCGGGTCAGAGAATTGATTGACAGATTGCAGATTGACAAAATCCTGAGATAACTCAGGTGGCAGATTCATATATCTGTTTGACCAAGACCCAGACCTGTGAGTTATAGATATTCAGATTGAACATGCATAGATCCGGTTGAGATATATTGTTGCTGATAGATTTATTGATATTCACTTTATCAGCTGGAATGAGACCTGTGCACACCATGGATGGGTGTTGCCCAGTGGATCATGATAGCTATTTGATTATCTTTTCGTATTGCATTTAATATTGCTTCAGACTTTGCTTTATGATTCATTGTTATCATGACTTCTAAGACATATGCTTATATCATTGATCAGACATTTGATAGATTGATTCAGCTTGACTAGCCCTTATGGTCTATTGTTCTAGACCCGGCTATTTCACCAGTTCTTATGAACTTGGTAATGACCTCCGATGTTCCGCCATATTGACTTACTGGTAGCTAGCCCAGTATGTGGCTGATCCCCACGATTTAAGCGTGAGTGTGGCTTGAACATCATTCGATTCTATGATTCTATATCTCAATCATGAGGGCTGTAGCGGCAGCCAAGACATATCACGCTAAGACTAATGACTCCGCTTGACACGCATGTTGATATTGAAAATCTATAAACTCACTAAGCGTTGCTTACAGATGTTGCTTTAATATTTTACAGGAAAAGCCAAAGGAAAATCACCTGCAGGACCTAGTACTTAGGTCATTCAATATCCAAGTTTTGAAGCTTTCTTAGACCACTACTCAACAAACTCTCTGGTCCTGATTGGAAGACGGCAAATGTGGTGGTTCTGGGTAGACTTGACGTGATGTATGATGTTATGACTAGATTAGATGTTACCCTTTTATAACTTTATTTTGAAATATGTAAACTTAATCCTAATCTTGTATGTACATGTAAGTTTATTATTCCGCAATTTAATTACCCTATCTTAGTATGGTAGATATCGTATTGCTACTTGTGGGACCTAGACTAGTGAGCACTGCCCCGTAAGGGGTGGTCTTCACAGTGTACTTGTTATCGGGCGAGCTGGTAACAATACCCTAATCGTGAATGCTAAACCGAGCGAGTCGTAATGCTACATATGTTGAACTTGAGCCGATATTTCCATTGATCATGTTATATATGCTTGTCTGTGCTTTTAAATTTGTTACTCGCTAGGCGACGGCTTACCCCGGTTGTGGGGGCAATGTTTCAGTTTTAGCTGATAAGGGGAAAGCACCAGCTTCAGGGTCTAGAGTTTGATTGCTCGTGGTATCAGAAAAGACTTCCGCACTCCGAATTATATCTTGTACTTGGGATGGCTAGATCCCTAGACATTTTTATTTTAGCGTACTCTGGTGGTTGTGGTTTGAACTTAGAAATCTTTATTTTAATACTTCGAGGTTTATGTTGCAAATTTTAGTAAAAGCGTCGCGTTATTAGAACGAGGCGTGTCAATATCATAGACAGGTTTGGTTTAAGTGAATTAAGTACCTTTTTGGTACTTAGTCTTAAACCGTAGGATACATGATCACTATTAGTTTAAATTATGATTATACGAGTTCAACTCTACCCTGATGGCCTTAGGAACTGGGTATGGTTAAGATAGGATTTAACTGTAATCTTAATAAATACATAACATATACTCTTATGAGCAAAAACGGAAGTTAATCAAATATGAACACATATAGAAATTGTTAATTTCATAATGTAAATTCTAGGACCATGGTTGACGACAAGGGCCACAATATTCAACAGTATGGAGCCTGTGAAGGCTCTAGATTAGCTAAAATGTTCAGAGAAGACATTTCGCCTGAGCTACTGTTTGGAGAGTGATATGGCGGAGTATGTTGCAGAGCTTCTATTGGATATATTATATGCGTTCATCAAATAATTAAATAACCGAATTGAAATGATCACATAAGATGAGTTAACGTTATTGTATACATAAAAGTACTACGAACCATTCAAGTCTTTAGCTTTCTCGAACGACAAAAACTACGACCCATTCATATTTTAGATTTTTTTTAACATAAAATTATGAACAACTCTGGTTTTTTGATTTTTGCTAATGAAAAAATTGCAACCCGTTCATTTTTTTAGTTTTTAACAACAAAAAACTATGAATAATTGCAGTTTATAGTTTTTCTGAATGAAAAATATTGCAACCATTTTGATTTTTAGTATTTTAAATAAAAGAACTACAATCCATTTAGATAAGAAAAACTAAAAAACCAAAATGGTTCATATTATTTTGTTCAGAAAAACTAAAAAGATAATAGTTCATAGTTTTTTCGTTTGAAGAAAGTGAAAATTGAAATGATCCGTAGTAATTTTTCGTTGATATTGTATATAATCATGAATAAATAATCAAATATCATCTAATCGTAAATAAATATTCAGAATATATATTAAAAATTTATAAGGTCATGAAAAATAAAAATTATAAATAAATAAATTTGATGAAACTAAAAAAATAGTCACTAAAAGATAGTAATAATGTAATTAAATAAACTTTAAATAAATAAATGAATATTAAATGAATATAAAAACTAAAATTTTATTATAAAAATTCACAACAAAACATGAAAGATAAATTGGATTTATTTTGATATTTATGAAATCTTAGAAAAACTTAAAAAATAAATAAAGTTGAGTTTAATTTGATATGTTACTGATATTAATATAAATATGAAAAGATGTTACTATTTTTTATAATAAAAAAGTTGTTGGTGACCTGCTAAACATGTTTGTAGGTCGCCAATTACTATTATTGATAGAAAAATAAAAAATTGTTACTATAAACGGTAAAAAGTTTGCCTTGTTTGTTTTTTGATAGAAGATCTTCGAACCTCTTATGTCTGCGAACTCGAAGACGTGGGAATACGTTTTATACAAAAGTGTGTTTGTTTTTTTGCGTCTGTTCGCGTCTGCAGACGTCTTCTGCATCGTCTGCGGATGTCTTCCGGCGTCTGCGAACGTCTTCCCGCGTCTGCAAGCGTCTTCCCGCGTCTTCGGACGTCTACAGACCTTTAGGCCACCTTTTCTGACCGCAGATTTCTACCGCTAAATTCGCAGACCGCAGACATCAACCTCTTAAAAAACAAACAATATTAATGATAGGAAATAAAGGGATAATTGCGCAAAAAACCATCAACTTGTCAGCCTTTTGTGATTAAAACCCCAAACCATTTTTTGTTGCATAGAAAACCCCGAACTAAATAAAATTTAGTAAATTAAGGTTTTATCAATGAGTAACACATTGAAACCGGTTATTAACCCTACGTGTACCGGTAAATAACCTACGTGAAATAAATTTTAATTGTTGAAACCGGTTGTCAAGCATCACACATCATTTAAACCTCCGTTGATAATTTTTAACTAGTAATTTTTAAACGGGATTACATAATCAACGGGTGTTTAAATGATGTGTAATATTTGGCAACCGGTTTCAACAATTAAAATTTTTTCCACGTAGGTTATTTACCGGTTCACGTAGGATTAATAACCAGTTTCAACCGATTATCAATTGATAAAAGCTTGATTTACTGATTTTTAGTTATTTTGGGGTTTTCTATGCAACGAAAAATGGTTTGGGGTTTTAATCACAAAAACCTGACAAGTTCAGGGTTTCTTACGCAATTATCCTGAAAATAAATAATGTTACTATTAATGATAAAAATGACAAAAGTTGTTACTATTTTTGGTAATTTGCCCTTAAAATAACTCATATATGTATGTATGTACGTACAAAAGCCAGTCTTGGGTTGAATTTGATCAGATCCGTCATAGGGTGTCTGGCCATAGATAGGTTCGGTACAACAGAATTATATGGGCCATGAATTTGAACAGATCCATGTCATAGGGTGTGTGGCCATAGATAGCTTTGGGTCAACAGCATTATATGGGCCAGAAACCATTTAAAGAAAAATATAAATATTTAGCACTAAATTTCGTTAATTTATCATTTGGGCTGCCGGAGTTGTAGTTTTTAGTTGATAACTACTCGTCTACTTTCCTGTTATTATTTTATGCATTTAATCATTTTATAATTTTTATAGGGTAAATCATCAAAAATAGTAACAACTTTTGTCATCGTTATTATTAACATTATTTATTTTTTATCATTAATAAGATTGACTTTTATATTTTTTTATCGTTTATAGTAACTTATTTTACCTATCAATAATAGTAATTGGTGACCTGCAAATCTGTTTAGCAGGTCACCAACTTTTCAATTATCTATAATAGTAACATTTTTTTTCATATTTTTATCAATAACATATCAAATTAAAATCTATTTTTTTTATTTTATTAAGTTTTTTAGGATTTCATAAACACCAAAATAAAACCAATTTATGTTTCAAATTTTGTTGTGAAATTTTATAATATAATTTTAGCTTTTATTTTTCTATTAATATTTATTTATTTAAGTTTTACTTAATTATATTATTACTATCTTTACCAACTATTTTTTAATTGCATTAAATTTATTTATTTATAACTTTATTTTTTCGTAACCTTATAAATTTTTTAATATATATATTTTGAATATTAACAGTTAGATAATATTCGATTATTTATTCACAATTATATAAAATATGAACGAAATAATACTATGAATCATTCCAATTTTCACTTTTTACAAACGAAAAAACTATGAACCAATCTCGTTTTAGTTTTTCTTAACAAAATAATATGTACCATTTTGTTTTTTCGTTATAAAAAATTTAAAAAACCAGAGTTGTTCATAAATTTTTTGTTAAAAAAAATCTAAAAAATGAATGAGTCATAGTTTTTTCATTCACGAAACCTAAAAACTAAAATGGATCCTGGTACTTTTCTTTTGTATATATTAAAAACTCAATAATTTGTAATTTTTTAATTCCAAACAAAAAAACGAACCATACTATTTTTTTAGTTTTTCCAAACAAAAAAATATGAACCATTTTGGTTTTTTAATTTTTTTTCAATCTAAATGTGTTGTATTTTCTATTTGAAAAACTAAAAATTAAATTTATTAGGAAAAATCATAAACCGGAATAATTATTAGTTTTGTTGTTAATAACTAAAAAATAAATGGATTGCAATTATTTTGTTAGAAACTTTAAAACATGAATGAGTCGTAGTTTTTCATTCGGGAAAGCTAAAACATGTATGGATTGTAATCCGTTTCGTTTGAAATGTAATAAAAAGCCGAACAATTTGTAATTTTTTAATTCCAAATGAAAATTACTACGAATGAAAAAGTATTGTGACCCATTCTTTTTTTTAGTTTTTCTATGAATGGTAAAACTATCACTAATTATGGTTTATAGTTTTACTGAGACTCATTCTGATTTTTGGTTTTTTTTTTAAATAAAAAACTATGATCCATTTGGATTGAAAAAACTGAAAAATGAAATGATTTGTATTATTTTGTTCGAAAAAACTAATAAAATGATGGTTTGTAGTTTTTTCGTTTGGAAAAAGTGAAAATTGGAATGATTCGTAGTATTATTTCGTTCATATTATATATAATTGTGAATAAATAATCGAATATTATCTAAACGTAAATATTCAAAATATATTATTAAAAAATTTATAAGGTTACGGAAAAATAAAATTATAAATAAAATTTTTTAATGAAATTAAAAAATAGTTGGTAAAGATAGTAATAATATAATTTAGTAAACCTTAGATAAACAAATATTAATAGAAAAATAAAAGCTAAAATTTTATTATAAAATTTCACAACAAAATTTGAAACATAAATTGGGTTTATTTTGTTGTTTATGAAATCTTAAAAAAATTAATAAAATAAAAAAATTAGATTTTAATTTGATATATTACTGTTATTGATAAAAATATGAAAAAAAATGTTACTATTTTTTATAACTGAAAAGTTGGTGACCTGCTAAACAGGTTTGCAGGTCACCAATTACCTTACTGATAGAAAAATAAAAGTTACTATAAATGATAAAAAATATAAAAGTCAATCTTATTAATGATAAAAAATATATAATGAAACTATTAATGATAAAAATGACAAAAGTTGTTACTATTTTTGGTGATTTGCCCTTATTTTAATAACCTAAAGTTTCATGAAAACTTGGGAATTTTTAGGGACAATTTTGAAAAAACAAAAATTTATTTCTCCAATTTATATACTCTCTCTTTCTCATTCATTTCAACCCTAAAAAAAATCCTCTCTCTCTCTCTCTCTCTCTCTCTCTCTCTCTCTCTCTCTCTCTCTCTCTCTCTCTCTCTCTCTCTCTCTCTCTCTCTCTCTCTCTCTCTCTCTCTCTCTCTCTCTCTCTCTCTCAACACTAGAATCCTTCATTGTCGCCGCCACCAATGACCTACCGTCGCCGTCGCCGCCGCCGCCGCCGCCATGATCCCGAAGCCACGATGATCTCTTTCTTTTCCTTTATATCTCTCACAATTTGGAAGTCGGATGATCAAAAAATGACGATTTGGAAGTTGGATGGTCAAGAAATGAAGATCTAGAAGTCCGACGGTCAAGAAATGAAGATTCTTTGTAAGATATTAGATCTAGAATAAATATAATAGTTATACACATGTTTTTTGTTATGAAAAGCTATTGTTTATGATTCACAATATTGGAATGGTTATTTTTTTGTTTAAAACTGCATTTTGGTGCATTTTATATAAAATTGTATACCAAGTGTTTGATAAAATGTCTAAATGAAATATTTTTTTCTATTTCAGGTCGTATGTGGTATTCTAAATAGATTACGCGGTACTCTACATAGAATACCTGATACTCTACAATGAATACTATGTATCTACATAGATTACGTTCATCTGTTCGTCGAGATTCTGGTTCCTAATGGTTGTGTTATTCATGGTTCTGTGTCTTTATTTATTCCATATAGATTTTGTTTTTATTTTTATATAGAATATATGATAATTTATATTGAATAAATAGTATGTAGCTAGTTTGTATCGTTATAAAATATTGTTATTATTACACTAGATAATTTGTTATTGTTGTATCTATATAGAATACATGATAATCTATATAGAATATGTTCACTAATTATTTTGTTAAAACTATATTTTTGGTGTATTTCTGCATAGAATACATAACACTTTACATATAATAAATGATAATCTACATATAATACGTTCACCAGTTAATTTGTTAAAAGTTGTGTTTTTGGTGTATTTATACATAGAATAAGCAATATTATACATAGAATACATGATAATCTATATAGAATACGTCCAACAATTTATTTGTTATTGTTGTATCTATATAACATACATATCATTTTATGTAGAATATTGTTATTGTTGTACCAATCAATTTATTTTATATAGAATTTACGAAATGTATAGGAAACACAACATTCTACATAGATTATGAATATTGATGTTAATCTACAAAAAAAAATATAGTTATTTAATTATTCACAACACTTATTTTCAAATTCACAATAATTATTTGATTATTTATACTTCTTCTACACTTATTTGATCATTTCTTCCACATTTATTTGATCATTCACAACACTTATTTGACCATTCACAAGTCTTCTACACTTATTTAATTATTCACAACACTTATTTGATCATTCAAAAAAATTATTTGATCATTCACAACACTTATTTGATCTTTCACATTAATTATTTGACCATTCACGGTATTTATTTCATAATTTACAATAATTATTTGACTATTTACACTTCTTCTAGACTTATTTGATCATTCACAATAATTATTTTACCATTCATAGTATTTATTAGATCATTCACAACACTTATTTTATCATTCACAAGAATTATTTGATCATTCATAGTATTTATTTGATCATTCACAACACTTATTTGATCATTCACAAGATTTATTTGACTATTTACACTTCTTCTACACTCATTTGATCATTCACACAACAGTTATTTGATGATTCACAAGAATTAGTTGACCATTAACAAGAATTATTTGATCATTCACATGAATTATTTGACCATGCATATTACTTATAAAATGGTCATTCACAACACTTAATTGATCAAATAAAAGTTGTGAATGGTCAAATAATTCTTGTGAATGATAAAATAAGTGTTGCGAATGATCAAATAAGTGTAGAAGAAGTGTGAATAGTCAAATAAGTGTTGTGAATGATCAAATAAGTGTAGAAGAAGTGTGAATGGTCAAAAAATTATTGTGAATTATCAAATAAGTGTTGTGAGTGATCAAATAAGTGTAATGTGTAAATAGTCAAATAAGTATTGTGAATGATGAAATAAATACTGTGAATGTTCAAATAATTCATGTGAATGATCAAATAACTGTTGTGAATGATCAAATAAATACTGTGAATATTCAAATAACTCTTGTGAATGATCAAATAAGTGTAGAAGAATTATAAATAGTTAATAATTCTTGTGAATGATCAAATAAGTGCCGTGAATGATCATT
Organism: Centrapalus pauciflorus; assembly: GCA_020465985.1. Taxonomy (NCBI): domain Eukaryota; kingdom Viridiplantae; phylum Streptophyta; class Magnoliopsida; order Asterales; family Asteraceae; genus Centrapalus; species Centrapalus pauciflorus. The sequence goes on from JAANYP010001693.1 coordinate 84,093, forward strand.
TAAGTAATGTAAATGATCAATTAAGTAATGTGAATGGTCAATTAAGTGTTTTGAATGATCAAATAAATAATGTGAATGATCAATTAAGTAATGTGAATGATCAAATAAGTGTTGTGAATGATCAAATAAGTGTAGAAGAAATGTAAATAGTCAAATAATTATTGTGAATGATCAAATAAATGTTATGAATGATCAAGTAAGTGTAAAACTAATTGTAAATAGTCAAATAAGTGTTATGAATGATCAAATAAGTGTTGTGAATGATCAATTAAGTATTGTGAATGATCAATAGTAGATGTGAATGATCATTTTATAAGTGATGTGAATGATGAATTTATAAGTGATGTGAATGATGGTTGTTATTACGAAAGTACCCTTACGTGCGAGGGGTACGTTGGATACGCGGGATTTCGGTTGGTACACAAAGTACTAAGCCAAATCCCACGTATCCAACATACCCCTCATTATGCAAGGGTATTTTCGTAATAACAACCATCATTCACAACACTTACAAAATGATCATTCACAACACTTATAAAATGATCATTCACAACACTTAATTGATCATTCATATTAGTTTATTGATCATTCACAACACTTATTTGATCATTCACAAGAATTATTTGACCATTTATAGTATTTATTAGATCATTGACGATATTTTTTTTATCATTCACAACACTTATAAAATGACCATTCACAACCCTTAATTGATCATTCACAACGCTTCTTTGATCAATTAAGTGTTGTGAATGATCATTTTATAAGTATCGTAAATGATCATTTTATAAGCATTGTGAATTATCATATAACATGAGGGCAAATGGTCAAATTATCAAAAATAATGATCAATTGTCAAATAAATGATCAAATAACATTTGAATTAGACTGACGAATGATCAAATAAGTAATGTGAATGGTTAAATATGTGTTGTGAATGATCAAATAAGTGTTAAAAAATTATAAATAGACGAATAATTATTGTGAATGATCAAATAAGTGTTGTGAATGATCAAATAAATACCGTGAATGGTCAAATAATTCTTGTGAATAATTAAATAAGTGTTGCGAATGATCAAATAAATATAGTGAATGGTCTAATCCTTGGGAATGATCAAATAAGTGTTGTGAATGATCAAATAAGTGTAGAAGAATTGTAAATAGTCAAATAACTCTTGTGAATAATCAAATAAGTGTTGTGAATGATCAAATAAGTGTTGATGAATTGTGAATGGTCAAATAAGTGTTATGAATGATCAAACAAGTGTAGAAGAATTGTAAATAGTCAAATAATTGTTGTGAATAATCTAATAATTCTTGTGAATGATTAAATAAGTGTTGTGAATGATCAAATAAGCGGTGAAGAATTGTGAATGATCAAATAAGTGTTGTGAATAATTAAACACGTGTTGTGAACGATCAAATAAGTACTATGAATAATTAATTAAGTGTTGTGAATGATCATTTTATAAGTGCTGTGAATGATCGTTGTTATTACGAAAATACCCTTCCAACTAAAAAAATGGGGGACGCGCATGATTTTTATCTTTTTTGATCACATCATTGTTTTTATAAATCTTGTTGCTTTGGAAGGGTACCTTTGTGTTGGAATTAGAAACCCAACACTTTGGTACACTCAATTTTCATGGGTACCTTTTTGAACTCATATATATATACATATATATATATATATATATATATATATATATATATATATATATGTGTGTGTATGTATATATGGGTTCAAAAAGGTACCCATGAGAAATGAGTATACCAAGGGTACGCGCCTCCTTTTTCTAAGCTGCAAGGGTATTTTCGTAATAACAGCAACCATTCACAACACCTATAAAATGAACATTCACAACATTTATATATTGATCATTCACAACACTTAATTAATCATTAACAATACTTAATTGATCATTCACAAGAGCTATTTGATCATTCACAATTCTTCAACACTTATTTGATCATTCACAACACTTATTTGATCATTCACAACACATATTTGTGATGAGTTTTCTACAACCTTGCTAGATTAATTTAAAACTTTGCGGAAAACTAATAATCTAACAACAACAAGTAAATTAACCCTAACGGATCTAAACCAAATAAGTAAAGCAACCCAATAAAATAGAAGTTAACATTTGGAGAAAACTGATTTCTCGATAGCAAAGAACGCTTCCACAACAGACTCTGATCTGACGGCTAGTGCCCAGAGTAGGAACACCTCTAATGGTTCACACCCAATGAACCAAGGAGAATATTTATAACTATGTTCCAAGTTCCAATTATATTGAGTTCCAAAAGTTGGATCCCTTTTAGAAAGCAGGAACTTGGAATTATGAATGAACGATTTGGAAGCTAGCATGCAACCCTATTTATAGTTAAGGGAAAACCTTAACTTAAGGTTGCATGGGAGATGTGGGAACCCCCTATAGGGGCCGGCCCATATACCCTAAGTCCATTAGGGTTTCTGCAATTTTCTATTAATTGCACTTTGGTTCCTGTACTTCCTTAATTATTCTATTAGTTTCTTATTAATATATTAACTATTAATAAATTAATAGACTAACCCATTAATTAATTATAATCAATTATTAAGTTTCTAATTAACTTATTAAACATAATAAATTAATAAACCAATTAATTTATTATTTACATAATATTAATTCTAATTAATATTATATCACATAGTTATTTAATTCTCTTTATGTTTCAGTGAGGGCAACCCAAAAAGGACCCAACTAATTAATGATAAATGTACAAATTAGTTATGACTTGGACAATAATTTCAATAGTCTCCCACTTGGACGAGTCATCAACTACTTTTTGTCTAAGTCTATCACTTTAACTAGCAGAGAGTGTCATCTCTAATCGCAACTGCCAAACTCTGAATCTTATCAGAGTCAGTCCTTTAGATAAGGGATCTACTATTCCTTTGTTCTATGATATCATATGAAACTGAGACATGGATTTGTAATCAATCTTGATTTTCAAAATTATGTTTCTGGTTTCCGATTAATTTGACTATGTGAGACTACCGAATTGAACACATCAATTTAGTCTCGGTCGGGCCCGACACTTTCAAGTCACATTTAATCATCAGAGGGCCCATAGATATCGCTTTTCCACTAAGGCAAATGGAACAAATGACTTTGAATACACGGCCTCAGTGAACTAATCATGTCATAACTAGGACATCCTTTACAACTCGCATTTACGCTCAGCGTTTGAATGAATTAAGGTACAACAGACCAGAAAACTATAACATCAATGTATCTCCGCTTTAGAATAGAGGATATTATCATCTTAGAATTACTTGTGATCTTGATCCATGAAGTAACTTTCTAAGTGCGGGTTTTCCTATACTTAAATCTTTATTAAGTACCCATGAGTGCTGCAACAATCTCTATGCCATGTCTAACTCTTAGACAATCTACTAACACTCCATGACAGTCTTTATTCAACACTAACTTCCGGTAGTATGATCGACTAAGGATTTTGAATACAATTAATTACTCGGGAAGTGGTTCTAAACATGCAAAAGGAAACACAACGATAAAGAATAGTAAATGGTATCATCTTGCAAATAAATAAATATTCATTATTTAATCACCAAAACTATTACAATTTCAAATCATTGTTACAATGTTTCAAATTCAACTAACTGCTACAACTTTACATTATCTCGTAAACCTATGCACCTATCATGTTCATTGTGCTTGGACTGGGTCAGTGTCTTTGTGAACGGATCAACCGGACTTTCCTATGATCGTACATGCTTCACAATCACATGTCCTTCTTTGAATTTTCTTCTCACAAAATGGTACTTGCGTTCAATGTGCTTTGACTTCCCATGATCTTTGGGTTCTTTAGTCAATGCAACCGCACTCTCGTTGTCGTAGAATATGTCAATGGGGTCTTTTACTATTGGGACAACTGCAAGATCTCCAATGAAGTTCTTCATCCAGATGGATTCCTTTGAGGTCCCGCTAGCCGCAATATATTCTGACTCGCATGTAGAGTCTGCCACTGTATCCTACTTCGAACTCTTCCACGTCACAGCTCCCCCATTCAGCAAAAATACCCAACCAGACTGTGACCGACTGTCATCTCTATTTGTTTGGAAACTCGCGTCACAGTAACCTGTCACTTTGAGTTCATCTTCTCCACCATATACCAAGAACTTGTCCTTAGTATTTCTCAAATACTTTAGAATATTCTTGACCGCTCTTCACCAGGATTCTGCTGATGTCGACTCACCATGCTCAAGGCAAATGAGACATCAGGCCTCGTACACGTCATGGCATACATTATCGATTTGATGGGCGAAGCATATGTAATTCGACTCGTTCTGTATTGTTCCTCCCCTGTCTTCGGACTCAGATCTTTGCTAATCTTTATGTCGTGATTTAAGGGAAGATTCCCTTTCTTAGATTTCTCCATATTGAACCTTTTCAATACCTTATCTAAGTACGTATCCTGGCTTATTAGGCGTTTTGATCTATCTCTGTAAATCTTAATACTTAGAATGTAAGCTGCATCTCCTAGATTTTTCATAGCGAAACACTTTCCCAACCAATCTTTTACACTCTGTAATGTTGGGAAATCATTTCCTATGAGCAGTATATCATCGACATACAATACCAGGAAGACTACAGTACTCCTGACCTTGACATATATACACGACTCGTCTTCGCTTATAGAAAATCCAAACTCTGTGATTTTCTCATGGAAGCAAAGATTCCAACTCCGAGAAGCCTGTTTGAGTCCATAAATGGCCTTCTGAAGCTTACACACTCTCTTAGGATACTTTGCGTCTACAAAACCATCGGGTTGTGTGATAAACACATCCTCAATCAATCATCCGTTAAGGAAAGCGGTTTTGACATCCATCTGCCATATTTCATAATTATGAAACACAGCTACGGCAAGCATTATCCTAATAGACTTTATCTTAGCGACTGGTGAGAAAGTCTCCTCATAATCAATCCCGTAGGTTTGAGTATAGCCCTTTGCCACCAACCTAGCTTTGTACGTGTGTACCTTTCCATTCATGTTTGTCTTTTTCTTGAATATTCATTTACAATCCACCGTCTTGAGACCGGGTGTGGGATCAACCAAGTTCCACACTTGATTGCCATACATGGATTCAAATTTCGCTATCCATAGCGTCCTTCCACTTAGCAGCCTCAGGGCTTGCCATCGCTTCCTGGTAGTTAGCTGGCTCATCCAAATCGACTAGTGTACTATCACTAATCATATCCTCATGTTCAATATGGAAGCCATAGTAGAACTGAGGAGGATTGATAACTCTACTGGATCGACGAATGTGTAAGGAAATGTGAATTGGCTCAACAGGCGTTTCCGCCTCTGGTTGAGTATCAATGTTTTTAATTGGTTCTTCATCGGCTGACTCTTGAATCTCATCAAGATCGATCATACTCCCACTGTCCTCTTTAGACATCATTTCCCTCTCAAGGAATACTCCTCTTCGAGCTACAAACACTACATTTTCATGTGGTCTGTAAAACAGATATCCAAACGACTCTTGTGGGTAACCGACGAACAGACACTTTTCAGATATTTGCTCAAGTTTGTTTGGAGTTTCTCGTCTAACGAAAACCTCACAACCCCAGATCTTGATATGCCCAAGGGAAGGACACTTTCCCTTCCATATCTCATAAGGTGTCTTCAAAACCTTCTTAGTGGGTACTAGATATAAGATACGCGCTGCAGTCTCCACAGCGTAACCCCAAAAACTCATTGGAAGTGTTGTTTGACTCATCATAATCTGACCATATCCAACAAGGTCCTTTTTCTCCTCTCCGCTACTGTGTTGAGTTGCGGTGTTCTGGGAGAAGTTAATTGGGAAACTATTTCACAGCTTCTAAGATGGTCGAGAAACTCAATACTAAGGTACTCTCCTCCCCTGTCGGATTGGAGAACCTCTATCTTTCTGCCCAGCTAATTCTCTACTTCACTTTTGAAATCTTTTGAACATACCAAAAGTATCAGACTTATGTTTAATCAGATAAACATATCCAAATCTATTATAGTCATCAGTAAAGGTGACATAATACCGGTTTCCGTCTTTTGTGGTGCATCGAAATGGTCCACACACATCTGTGTGGATCAAATCCAAGAGTCAGTCACCTCTTTCACATGTTCCTGTGAATGGTGATTTAGTCATCTTGCCCAGTAAACAAGATTCACATACATTTTCCGATGTGAGGTCGAATGATTCCAACACTCCATCCTTTTGGAGTTGGGCGATGTGTTTCTTGTTTATGTGTCCAAGACGACAATGCCACAATTTGGACTTATCAATTTCATTTGGAGAATCAACATTCAATATCAAAATGCTATTACATTCAACAGTTTTATATATGCCATTGTAGGCAGAAACTTTGAAAATAAAACAATCATTGTGATGAATTAAAATATCACCATTATTATTATTAAAAGTAAAAGAATAACCATTCTTGTACAATGCATATAAAGAAATAATATTTCTATTCATATCAGGTGAATAACAGCAATTATCAAACATGATCCTAACTCCTGACTTGAGCAAAAGCTCGAACTTGTAAATTTTCTTCACAGGTGTGATATTCTTATTTCCCATGACAAGGTTCAGCTCTCCATGCCTCAGATTCCTACTCTCCTTTAGCCCCTGCATACAGAGCAAATGTGAGTACCACATCCTGTATCGAGGACCCACGAATTAGAAATAGAAGTATTGTGGAGTTCGATCATAAACATACCTGAAGTGCTACCCTTCTCGACCTTCCCGTCCTTAAGGTCCTTCAGATACGTTGGGCAGCTGCGCATCCAATGCCCCTTCCCATTGCAGTATAAACATACTGCCTCATTTGGGTTACTCACAGATGCAATTTCAGACTCTGTCTTCCTTTGGGACCCTTTATTAGACTTTCCTTTAGGGGTCTTACAGGAGGACTTCCTTTTCTTTGAAGCCTGACCAATGGATAGCACAGGGGCTGCAGGAGCTTCATCCTTCTTGATGCCCTGCTAAGCTGTTTGAAGTAGATTGTGGAGCTCATTTGGTAAGAGACCACGAATTGGTTGTATACCGCACGCAAACCAGAGAGGATGATGTTAGTAGAAAACTCGGAGTCGAAAACCATGTTGAGAGACTCCAGCCTATCGAAGTACCCTTTCATCTCGAGGACGAAGGCACAGATAGAAGCTACAGGCTTTGGCTTGCAGACCATGAGGGATTTCACCAATGCACTCCTTGCTCGCTTTAGCCTGGAACATTTCTTTAGGCTGCTGATTCATCTCATAAGCTCACATATTCTCAAAGGTCTTTTGGAGTTCGGGGCTCATTGCAGACTCCATGATGCACGACACCTTGTTAGCATCATTGTAGTGTTTTTGGTGTGCGTCAATCTCTTCCTGGATCGAATTCTGATCGATTGTGGGAATCTGTTCGTCGAGAACATACTCTTTGTTCTCGTATCTTAAGGTGAACCTGAGATTTCTCATTTAGTCCATGTAATTCGGACCAGTCAGTCTTTCCCGTCCCAGAACAGAGAGGAGTGAGAAGTTTGATGAAGAATTTTGAGTAGGAGTGAGAACACCATTGATGGCAGACATCTGTGTGATAAGGTTTTAGTTAGTATGAATATTCCTTAATTGATCACGCAGTTTAATTTAAGGCTAGGATCCATATTTTGTGTTCGTTTTGTGAAGAGGGTCGCCGTAATCACGCCACGAATTATTTTAGGTAGACAATACTCTTGTCGATTTCAATCTCTATGAAACTCCTAGATCTTTTGAGATTCACTGATTTTCATCAACGACATGTTAATCTCAGTTATGCTCATCTACTAATTCATGACTGGGAAGCCGAGGATCATAAACTAGATGGTGAATCTAACCATGCAAAGCCTGCGTGATACCCGACACGAGTACGCTCGAGAATCGTGAGTTTCACATCATTTCTAATATGTCCTCATATTAATGTGTCGGTTAACCACACACGCTCCGTTAACAGTTCATATAAGGAATGTGCATTTTTTATGGGTTAGCTAGCTAATTCATTTTTGATATATCTAAAACGGGATTTTGTTTTAGTACTTTAGATTAATACTTTTAATCTGAACATTATCCTATCAAAAGTCCTCGGTAGCTCCATTGAACGCACAACGAAGCGGAGGAGACAGGTCAGCGCAAAGCTTGTTAAAAACCTACTCCTTTAGGGAAGCATATCGACCCGCCTTATACCTCGCTTATAGTTTGTTCACTATGAGTGAGCCGATTTATCAATTGACTGACAATGTATTTAGATTTAAATGTTACATATATATAGTTCATTATAATACATATATATATATATATATATATATATATATATATATATATATATATATATATATATATATATATATATATATATATATATATATATGTATGTATATATAAATGTCTTTTAAATCTTAGGGTCTATTTTAAACATTTTAAAATTTAAGGGTCTATTTTAAATATTTTAAACTTGGGATATATTTTAAACAATTTAAAATAATTAGGGTTTAAATTCTATATAAATATCCACATAATTTAAACCTAGGATAATGCATGTTTATCCTAACCATAAATTAAATTAATCTAAACCCTTTAGAATAGACACTTAATTTAATTTAAAGCAATTGCTAGATAATTAGGAACTAGGATAATAACCTAATAAATATAAATTCTCAAACTTATCTCTAAGATATCTTTATCAATAAACCCTAAAATCAAATCCTTAAATTTCAAACTTATCTCTATATTCCGAAAATTTTTTAATTTATTTTAAAATTTAATTTTCCAAATTAAAACAATATAATTTCCGAAAATTAAAACCTATTTAATTATAAAACTAATTTCGATTTTATATAAAAATACAATTTCCGAAAAAAACATTCGAAAATTCTAGGTCTCTCAATTAATTGAGTGCAAAACTTATTAGGTTGAGTTGGCGCTGATACCACTAATGGGTTTTCTATACCATTGCTAGATTAATTAAAACTTTACGGAAAAATAAATAATCTAACAACAGCAAGAATATTAACCCTAATGGATCTAAATCAAATAAGTAAAGAAACTCAATAAAATAAAGAAGAAAATAAAAGCAAACCTTTGGAGAAAACCGATTTCTCCCGCGAATAACGCTTCCACAGCAGACTCTGATCTGACGGCTAGTGCCCAAAGTAGGAACACTTCTAATGGTTCACACCTAATGAACCAAGGAAAATATTTATAACTATGTTCCAAGTTCCAATTACCTTGAGTTCCAAAAGTTTGATCCCTTTCAGAAAGTAGGAACTTGGAATTACGAATGAACGATTTGGAAGCTAGCATGCAACCCTATTTATAGTTGAGGGGAAACCATAACTTTAAGTTGCATGGGAGATGTGGGAACCCCCTATAGGGACCGACCTCTATACCCTAAGCCCATTAGGGTTTCTGTAATTTTATGTTAATTGCACGTTGGTCCCTGTACTCTCTTAACTAATTCTATTAGATTCTGATTAATTTATTAACTATTAATAAATTAATAAACTAACCCATTTATTAATTATAATCAATTATTAAGTTTCTAATTAATTTATCAAACATAATAATTTAATAAACCAATTAATTAATTATTTATATAATATTAATATTAATTAATATTATATCACATAGTTATTTAATTCTCTTTATAGTCTAGTGAGGGCAACTCAAAAAGGACCCTACTAACTAAAGATAACTTTACAAATTAGTTATGACTTGGACACTATATTCCAACAATTTGATCATTCACAAGAATTATTTGACTATTTACAACTACTCAACACTTATATGACCATTCATAATACTTATTTGATCATTTATCAGACTAATTCAACTATTATTTGACAATTTATCATAGTATATTGATAATTTGACCATTCGCTCTAATGTTATATGATCATTCATAACACTTATTTGACCAGTTACAACACTTATAAACTGATCATTCACAAGAATTATAAAATGATCATTCACAATACTTATAAAATGATTATTCACAACACTTAATTGATCAAATAAGTGTTGTGAATGATCAATTAAGTGTTGTAAATGGTCATTTTATAATTGTTGTGAATGATTAAAAAAATATTGTGAATGATTAAATAAATATTGTAATTGGTAAAATAATTCATCAGAATGTTCAAATAAGTGTTGTGAATGATCAAAAAAATATTATGAATGATCAAATAATTTTTGTGAATGTTCAAATAAATGTTGTGTAACACCCTACTTTTCCTACTAATACCACGTAGGACTTATATTCCACGTCACCCAATATGACATAATCATCATCAAATGTAAACAGCTAATTAACTAGAATATGTTACAGCAAGCATAACCGTCACGGCTGAGCAGGAACCAACCCCATTAGTAATGCTTGTCATCCACAATCTAGTTTAAGGTTTATAGTCATCTAAAATATGAATCGGCCGATACGCCAGACCACAACATACAGAAGACTACTTACTGAAGTAGTCGCTAACTATTGTCCACGTGACGGGTCTCGACTGGTGCCCGAAGTGTCCCTAGCCTCTGCTCTCGTACATAGGATGCACATATAAAACATCTGTCAGCTGAAAGCTGGTGAGTTATAAATAACAACGTTAAAATAATTTCTATAAAATAGTTAGCACAATATAACAACTGGATGATCAACTCTACGTGCGGCCGACAGCAACAACCCGACGCCTCATCGGGAGCAACCCGGAATAGCCTGCGTAGGCCTCTACTCTACATATATCAACTCTACGAGGAATCTACATATTTTGCTATGTGCTAACGAGTAATCAACGTGTAAAAAGGATCCTCATGGGACCCATATAGTAAACAACAAACCTCTTTAAAAATGTAGTCATCAACATTAGTGAATCTACTAAAAGAAGATAAGTAACTCACCTGAAGCACGACTATTATCTTGATATCTACTACGGTCTCGACCAGTCCCAGGCTTAACTACAAATCCTGACAACATATAAATATAACTACGATGTAACTACTGGTCAACGAACTCATAACAACTATACTACTAAACCCACGGACTCAAAACAAGTCAACTTGACAAACTCCATGAGCGCGGTCACGATCGCGGTCGCAATCACTTCAACGCGGGCATCCATCGTGGTCGCGATGACCCCGCGCTGCTCATCCTATCGCGGCTGAGCTCATCTGAGCGCGGTCGAGTTCATTTTCCCGTGATCCCCATCTCGGTCGCGTTCATACTACCAGCGATCAGCCCACAACGCCTCACCCTGATCGCGGTCGCGATAGGGGAGCGCGGTCGCGATGTGACGACGAACATAGCAGTAGAACTCTATTTTAACTTAGCCATGGGGTCTTAGCTCCCCAACTTCAATTCTATGCAAACCAGGGGGTATTAACCATCCCCAAATCAGTCTAGCTACTTAGACAACAATTCAATTCGTTAATTAACAATTTACTAACCTTGCTAGCTTTCAATTGGAGCTTGAAGTTGAAGATGAAGTCTCTTAAATGGAACCGTGACTTGATTACGAAATTAGCTGTTGATTAGCTCCCTTTTCCGATCACGTCTCCTAGTTCGCACTGCAGTAACACACACACCTTTGATTTCAGCTGAGAAATGGGACTCTAATATGCACTTTATATACGTTTTTGGTCCCGAACCCCATTAAAGCGGGTATAATACTCAATATCCACGATGTTAGCACCCACTACCTCAATTATTCACAAATTAATAATTTGGGTTTAGAATGTTATTAAACTCATTAAAACAACCCCAAATCCACCATTATCGCTAATTTAGTTATTATCTCAACTCATTTGAATTTACATGTAATACAAATCTATTTTACCAAATCACATGTAGTTGACCAATTAAACTTCACCAACTCATCAAGTAACTACCAAAGCCAATAATTAAATTCCACGTACCTGGTTTTAGGATGTTACAAATCCCTTCGTTTAGAACTAATCTCATCCTCAGGATCCTGACTTAGGTAAATAGATGTGGGTAACGCTGTCGCATGTCTGCCTGGGATCCCAGGTAGCGCTGGAGCCCATATGATACCGCCATCGCACTAACACTAAAGGGATCTCCTTCTTTCGTAGCTTCTTTACCTTCCGATCTATGATGGCCTCTGGATGCTCTACATATCTCAGTTGTTCGTCAACTTCAATCTATGTCATAGGGATAGTCTCTTCATGTGGGGCTAAACATCTGCAAAGGTATCTAACATGAAATGTGGAATGTACCCACTCGCCCACCTCAAACTCTAACTCCTTGGTCCTCTTATCCGCATAGCATCTTTGCCGACTCTAAGCCACTTTTAGTCTCTCTCTGACCACTGCTATCTTCTCGTTGGTTTGTTGGATAATCTCAGGGCCTGTAATCTTTCGTTCCCCTACCTCCGTTCAACATACGGGAGTGCGACACTTATGGCCATATAACGCTTCAAACGGGGTAGCTGTTGTTATAAGCAAACTCAACTAAGGGCAAATGAGAATCCCAACAACCACCAAAATCCATCACGCGTGCTCGTAGCATATCTTCCATCGTCTAAATCATGCACTCGGACTGTCCGTCGGACTGAGGACGATAAGCAGTTCTCATCTGGACCTTGGTGCGCAATGCTCGCTGTTGACTCTGCCAGAAGTTTGAAGTGAACCGGGTATCTCTTTCTGAAACTATAGAAGCTGGAACTCTATGTCTGGAGACGATCTCATATAAATAAACTCGAGCAAGTTGATCTAGCGCATATGTCTCCTTGATCGTAGGAAGTGAGCAGTCTTCGCAAGTCGGTCTACCACTACCCATATCGTATCATATCCCCGTGAAGTTCGCGGTAACTTCGTATCGAGATCCATTGTAAAGTTCTCCCAACTCCACTGTGAAATCTCTAACGGCTGTAATCGACCGTGTGGCTTCTGGTGTTCTGCCTTCACCAGCAGGCAAGTCAAACAACGCTCAACAAACTCAGCTATATCCCGTTTCATACCGGGCCACCAATACAGTTCTCGAAGATCCTGATACATCTTCGTGCTACCAGGATGAATATTAAGGCGAGATTTATCTAAATCCTCCAAGATTAACTGGCGCACGTCACCAGCTCTAAGGACCCAGACTCGTCCCTGTGTCGTATATAAACCTCAAGAGTCGGTCTCAAACTCCTACAGCTGGCTCAGAATATGCTCCCTCCGGTGATTCTCTACACGCATCCTTATGCCTTGGGCCTCCCGGAGTCTCTCTATCAGTGTAGAATTTACCTCAACTCTATAATTACGAGCTCGACTCGTCGACCTTCGCTCTTTTCGGCTCAGCACGTCTGCTACCACATTCGTCTTCCCGGGGTGATACCGGATATCGCAGTCGTAATCTTTAATCAATTCTAATCCCCTTATCTGTCTCATATTAAGGTCTCGCTTGCTGAACAAATACTGGAGGCTTTTATGATCGGTAAACAACGTGAAAGGAACTCCATACAGATAGTGACGTCAGATCTTTAGCCCGAACACAATGGCTATCAGCTCCAGGTCATGAGCCGAATAGTTCTTCTTGTAATCTTTCAATTGACGAGAAGCATATGCAATCACTCGACCTCTCTGCATTAACACACAACCTAATCCCGTCCCAGAAGCATCGCTGTACACAACAAAACCATTCATGCCTTCTGGCAACGCTAACACTGGAGCCTGAAACAATCGGCGGTTCAGCTCCTAAAATACAAACTTCTGATCTTCAGTCCACTCAAACGGGATTGACTGGCGAGTCAAACGAGTCAACGGTACAACGATCAAAACAAAATCCTGGATAAATCTGCGATAGTATCCGACTAACCCCAAAAAACTGCGAATCTCTGCTACATTTTTCGGCCTTTCCTAGCTAATAACGACCTCAATCTTGGCTGGGTCTACAGAAACATTTTGGCCGCTAACAACATGTCCCAAAAACTGGACCTCTTGAAGCCAGAACTCTCATTTTGAGAACTTCGCATACAACGTTTTGCGCCGTAGTACTCCAAGAATTTCCCGCAGATGTGCAACATGCTTCTCTAGTGACCGAGAGTATATCAATATGTCATCAATAAATACTATGAGAAATTGATCAAGATATGGACGACATACCCTATTCTTATGTCCATGAGGGCTGCTGGGGCATTTGTTAGCCTGAATGGCATAACCAAGAACTCATAATAGCCATATCTCGTCCTGAACGCTTTCTTCGCGACGTCTTGATCATGCACCTTCAGCTGATGATACTCTGACCGCAAGTCGATTTTTGAGAATACACTGGCCCCCTATAATTGATCAAACAAATCATCAATCCGTGGCAACAGGTAGCGGTTCTTCACCGTCACCTTATTGAGCTCGCGATAGTCTATACACATCCTCATCGACCCGTCCTTTTTCTTAACAAAGAGAACTGGAGCGCCCCATGGTGACGAACTGGGCCGAATAAACCCACAGTCCAAAAACTCCTGGAGCTGACTCATCAACTCTCTCATTCTCGGTAAGGGCTAATCAGTAAGGCACACGTGCGATATGAGTAGCACCTGGCATCAACTCGATACGAAACTCTACCTGTCGGTCTAGTGGCAACCCAGGTAGCTGCTCGGGAAATATCGAAAACAACCTCAACTGTCTCTAGATTCTTCTTTTCCTTCTTTGCATCAACTACATAATCTAGGAAGCAAAAACAACCTTTGGCTAGGTGACGACGAGCCTGAACTACAGAAATGAGACTAACACTGCTTATACTACGCTCTCATCATATGGGGACTAAAAGTGCAATATTAGATATCGTAGTGATTTAATTGTCATTGGATGATAATTAAATAATTATCTAGTCTTTTATTTATATTGGATTTAAACAAAATATGTATTTATTTGAATTGATATTTTTTTCTAATTATTATATAACTAGATGAATAACTATAAACAAATAAATAGAGATAATTGTAAATAATTATATAGTCATTTATATATTATTAGATAATATATAAAAGATAAATATTATTTAATAAATATATAATTATGGAGATAATTATAAGGTTTAAATAATAAATATAATTATAAGAATATATATTATATATTATTATATTAGAGTTTAAATAAATTAAAACTCTAAACTAAATATATAATATATATATATATATATATATATATATATATATATATATATATATATATATATATATATATATATATATAATATGGTTAGAGAGATTCTCACCTATTATGCACCGCATCAAAAGGTACCGTCTTTAAAAAACTTTTTTTAGAAAATTTTTTCATAAACATGTTTTAATTAAATTATAAAGATCATATGTAAATTTCACATACATTCACAGTTCCTAGCTCCTAAAAAATGATGTAAACTTATAGTTACATAAATTTGCATATATATGAACGCGCATATATGTGATGCATGATTTAATGCACTTAGGATGTGTGAATGTGCATGAAATTTATATATCATCTGTGTAATGTTAATTAGAACATGTTTATGAAAAAAAATTCAAAAAAATAAATTTAAGAGTGATATGCGTAATAGGTGGTACTCACTTGAACTTATATATATATATATATATATATATATATAGAATATGGTTCGTTTGAGTACCTAAAAAATGCAGAGTACCGTGAGTACCTGTGAACACACGGGTTTTAGATGTGAACATGCTCGGAAAAAAAAAATTTTAATTTTTTTTTCATATTAATTTAGATACAAATAATATAAGCCTATTCGTAAAAGAATTACACACATTCACACTTTCTAGCCTCTTAAAAGTCATGTGAACGTGAAAAAAATTTATGTGAACATGCTTAGCTGTGAACATACATTCACAACAGTGCAGTTCATGTGAACTTGCACGTTTCACATAGTTATAGTGTGTGTTTAGGTGTGATTTTTTGCA
Organism: Centrapalus pauciflorus; assembly: GCA_020465985.1. Classification (NCBI taxonomy): domain Eukaryota; kingdom Viridiplantae; phylum Streptophyta; class Magnoliopsida; order Asterales; family Asteraceae; genus Centrapalus; species Centrapalus pauciflorus. Next base: position 100,049 of record JAANYP010001693.1, read on the forward strand.
AGTAGTCTTATATTATTAATTTAAACATGATTATGAAAAAAATTTTCAAAAAAAATGGTTTTAAGCGAGGTACCTCCGGTACTCCGCAAAACTAGTGGTACTCATTTGAACCCAAATCTATATATATATATATATATATATATATATATATATATATATATATATATATATATATATATATATATATATATATATATATATATATATATATATATATATATATATATATATATATAGAGGGGGGTTCAATGGAAAACTATAATGCACCTGAAAACTTGTGAAAACCGCACTGCACCACCACAAATGCATCAAATTCTCCGCGTGATGCATCAAAATCCCGCGTGATGCATCAAATTTCTCGCGTGATGCATCAAAATTCCACGTGATGCATCATTTTATTACGATCATGCCACCGTGTTTTTCATGAAATGCACCAAATCGGACGGTATGCTTAGGTTTCCACAGTTTTCCTGTGCATAGTGGTTTTCCATTGAACCCACCCCTATATATATATATAGACTAAGGATCTTTTGTGAACACTTTATTCGTTGTGAACATTGTGAACAACCATAAAATAGCTTTTGAATATTATGAATCTTGTTGAAAATACTACCGAACCCTTCTATTAACTCATTAATCTTATTGGATCCTATGAATTTTATTGAATCCAATTAATTTGTCGAATCTCATGAATCTTGTTGAATCTTATGCATCTTGTGCATCTTGTTATAAAAACTACGTACTATGAACCTTTTGAATGTTCTGAATCTTAAATAGACACTTCTATGAACCTTTTGAATCATATGAATCATATTACAAACACTTGTTGATATATATGAATGATTATATGTATTTTTTTTTATTTGTTCACAACGTTCACAACGAATAACTTGTTCACAATGGATCCCATCCCTATATATATATATATATATATATATATATATATATATATATATATATATATATATATATATATATATATATATATATATGTAGATATGTATATATATATATATATATATATATATATATATATATATATACATATATATATATATATATATATATATATATATTATATATATATATATATATATATATATATATATATATATATATATATATATATATATATATATATATATATATATATATATATATATATATATATATATATATATATATATATATATATATATATATATATATATATATTATATAATAATATATATATATATATATATATATATATATATATATATATATATATATATATATATATATATACTATATATATATATATATATATATATATATATGGGTTCTTTTTAAAAACCAAAATATTTGTGAGAACTTGAGAACCATAGAGGTAGCTTTGGAAAAACAAAAATTTATCTCTCCTATTTATATATTATTTCTTTCTCTTTCATTAAACCCTAAAAAAGATGCACACTTTTCATTTCTCTTATTCTCTCTCTCTAAACACTAAAAACCCTAAAAAAAACACCGCCGCCCGGATCTTGAAGCCACGACGAACTCTTTCTTCTTCTTTATATCTCTCACGATTTGGAAGTACGATGGTCAATAGATGACGATTTTGAAGTTGGATGGTCAAGAAATGAAGATTTGGAAGTCCGACGATCAACAAATGAAGGTTCTTTGTAAGATATTAAATTTATAATGAATGCAACAATTATTATCTTTTTTTTTTGTTAAAAAAGTTTTTATTTATGATTCACAAGATTAATGGTTTTTTTTGTTTAAAAATGTGTTTTTGGTATATTTTAAATCAGTTGCATACTAAGTGTTTGATAAAATGTCTAAATGAAATCTTTTTTTTGTTTCGGTTCGTCTACAACACTCTACGTAGAATATATGATACTTGACATTCTATACGACGTTCTACATAGATTATATGGTAATCTACATAGATTATATGATAATCTACATAGATTACATGATAATCTACATAGAATATGTTCGCTGATACTCTACATAGAATATAACAACTTCATTTTCCATAGAGTTTGAAGTTTAAAATAATTTCAAACATGTTTATTGTTAAAAAAGATTTTTGTATATGATTCACAAGATTTGAATGTTTTTTTTTTGTAAAAAAAATGTGTTTTTGGAATAATTTTTTGTTAAAAAATGTTTTATTTGTTTCAGTTCATCTGTGATACTCTGCGATACTTGTCATTCTACGCGATACTTTACATAAATTACTTGACATTCTACATAGATTACGTTCATCGGTTCGTTGAAGGTTCTGGTTCTTAATAGTTGTGTTTTTTATGGTTCAACATCTTTATGTATTATATCTACATTTGGTTTGTATTTTTATAAATATATGATACTTTATATAGAATATATGATATTTTATGCAGAATTAATTGTAACTAGTTTTGTATCTATGTAGAATTTTGTTATTGTTGTACTAGTAATCTATAATTGGTGTATCCATATAAAATACATGATATTCTATACATAATAGATTGTAGCTAGTTTGTATCTATGTAGAGTATTGTTATTGTCGTACTAGTAAATTGTTATCGTTGTATCTATTTAGAATATATGATATTTTACATAGATTACATGATAATCTACATAGAATATGTTCGCCAGTTAATTTGTTAAAACTGTGTTTTTGATGTATTTCTACATAGAATACACGACAACATATATTATGAATAATAATGTTAATCTACATAGATTATTAATAGTAATTTGTTAAAATTGTGTTGTTACACATCATTCTATGTAACATTCTACATAGATTATGAATAGTAACGTTAATCTACATAAAAAGATATAGAATTCTATAACATTCTCTATGAATACATAATATTTCTATATAAAAAATGTTAAATTTTTAGCAGATTTTTCTATTATAAAAAAATGTTTTTTTACTATCAAAATCAATTCTCAATAAAAAAAGAGAAAATGAAAATGAAAAAAATGAAGAGAGAAAAAAAGAAAAAGCATATTTTTTTCCAAAAATACTCTATGGACACCTTTTCAATATTCTCCACTATCAAAATTCTAAATATTTACAAAAATGTCATTTGACAATTTTGAGCCAGAGATTTTCTTGATCTAATGGCCACAAATGGTTCTTAGGTTCTCACATATATTTGCGTTTAGTTAACGAAACTTGTCATTTTTCTATTTTAGTATTCAAGTTATAGTTTTTAGAATAAAAAAAAGAATATAAAAATTGAAAACTTGTTTAGATATTAAAGTTTTAGTTTTGAGAAAAATAAGATTAGTGCTTATAAAATAAAGGGCTAAAGTCGTACAATAGAAGTGTACTTTTTAAGGTGTATCAATATAGTACGTGTACTTTTTATATTGTTAATATGATACCTTTACTTTTTATAACCGGTTATTTCGTCTAGCTTTGTGCAGTTGTGAGAGAATCGTTGGTACGAACTTGTTCACCGTTGGATCTGCGTGAAATTTGAGGAGAAGCTTCGCAACACATAGTTCTTCGATCTGGAAGGTGGAGATCGTCGTTAGAGATTTCTACAAAGGTCTGTAGGTGTTTGAAGTTGGCTGTGCTATGTGATTTCTCCTACCAGGTTATCACAAGTACGAGAGAGTGTATTTGATACTTCAATTATGGAAATTTGAACATTAATAAAAAGAGAAATTCCACTCTTAACAGGTATAGCCAGTAACCTATTACCAAAGGTATCATATTTGTTTGAAAGCATGTAGTACACGTATCAAATTTGAACGATTCAGAAAGTACACGTGTAATATGAATAATTAAAATACTACGTGTACCATATCGATACATTTTAAAAAGTACGCAACTATTCTACGACTTTAACCCTAAAATAAAAAATAGGATATGTGATAAAAAAAGTAAGAGAGGAAAAAAGAGTATTATAAATAAATATAGGGTATGTCATAGAAAAGTAAGAGAGAGAATGTGAAAAGTGATATTTTAAAAAGTGAAATGAAAATTTATAAAAATTGTTGTTAAGTAAACAAGTTTCTATTTTTTCATGAAAAATGAGATGGAAATTTTGAAAAATTTTCGATAACTTGAAGAAAACTATTCCATGTATATATATAGTCACACTCACAGACACACACACGCGACCGTGTGAAATAAATATATACATACATTAAAACTCGTCTTGTGTGTGTGGTTTTCACAACCGGCCAAAAGAAACAAAACAATTATTAATCGTTTTGGATTTTCCCGTTCTTCGTGTGTTCGATTGCGTATTTGGAGCTGCTCGATCGTGTCATCATCGGTAGATACCGAAAGCATCTCATTCGAGTACTTTCTTGTCAAATAGAAAGGTACGAATTTTTATTGCATGCATTCTCGTTACTTATCTTATGTATACTTGATGATCCGTATACAGAATTTCATAAATTTTAAAAAGCTTCCGTTACATTTAATCGATTAAAAGTTTATATTTCTATGAAAAACCGCTAAAATTCCCAACAAAGAAAAAAAAAAGTAAGTGAGAAATAGAAAAAAGCAGATTTTATCTTTTTAAATTAGTCTTTGCACATCTTTTCAAGATTCCACACTATTAAAAGTCTAAATAATTAAAAAAATGTCATTTGCTTATTTTCAGCAATAGATCTTTTTGATCTGAAGGCTACAAATGGTTCCTAGGTTCTCATGATATTAAGGTTCTCAAAATAACTCTTCCACACACACACACACACACATATATATATATATATATATATATATATATATATATATATATATATATATATATATATATATATATATATATATTCAAGATCAATGGGGTACCATGTTAGACTGGGGTACCGGGGAACCATTTAGTGCCAATTATTTATCATTAAAATCATTAAATATAATATAAATTTCGCTTAAAATTCTTTCCCACATTAATTAATGTTGGGAGTAAAAATGGTATTAAAAAATTTAAATTAGAATCAAAGATTCTGTGTATCCCATGAAAATTTCCACTTTACTTAATATCATATATTACATCCATATTGAACATGTGCAATGATGATACTCCATAAACCACGGTTGAATATGTTCAATACCGTCAATATTTGTTTATCACCAAAACGGTTAACAGCGATAAAAAACACAATAAACTCTGACTGCAGATGTTCAATAACGTGTAAATGAAAATTAAACCTTCACGAAGGGTTTGAAGAAAATAATAAATACAGTTATTTGACACATCCGGTTGAACATGTTCACTAAAACTCATTGTCGAATCCAATTGAACATGTGCACTAAAACTCATTGTCGAATTCGATTGAACATGTTCATGACTAATACCCATTGTCGAATCCAATTAAACATGTTCATTATTATAGATTTATTAAGGAAGTAAATCCCTATAATTAAGAGAACTATTATATTATTAGTTGTCATCTATTATTTAATATAAATCTAATTGACTATATTACCCTTTTAAACTTATAACCAAACATGGGTGGACTCCGGTTCCCCAGTCTAACATGGTACCCCATTGATCCCGACCCTATATATATATATATATATATATATATATATATATATATATATATATATATATATATATATATATATATATATATGGTTGGGATCATTGCAGAACGTTAACTTAATGCAGAACTATAGAACCAATCTACAACATAGGATTATAGTATAAAACTAGGGATAAGATGATAAATATGCAATTACAATTAAATTAAAGGTAGCCATCAAGTTTGACTACTAACTTTGATAATTATTTCGACTATTTTAATATTGAATGTACATGCAGTGCTATATATACGATAGATAATATTATTTCGATGTTGAATATGTGATATAAACTGTAATTCGACATTGAATGATCTCGATATAATATGTTGAATGGTCGTCTAGGTAATTTTTTTTATACGAAAAATAAATACGCAAAATATTTTCGAAAAAAATATGTCAAGACCGTACTCGTTAAATTAAGGTAGTTCATCAAGTTTAACTACTAATTTTGACCATTATTTTGACTCTTTTAATATTGAATGTATATGCAGTGTTGCATATATGTTATATAGTAATTTTTTTACGTTGAATATACAATATAAACTGTTACTTTGACATGGAATGATCTCGACATGCTATATTGCATCGTGGTCTGGGTAAAAAAATTTTTTTTACGAAAAATAAACATGTCCAATTTTTTCAAAAAAAATATGTTGCGAAATAATCTAAGTATGTCAAGCTTTTAGTTAGGATTTCTCAGACAGTTAGTAGCATTTCTGTGTAATTACAAAGTTCAAGCTCCTAGTTCAAGAAACTCGAGCTGCTAGTTCAAAAGTTCAAGCTGTCAGAGTTAAAGTTCAAGCTGTTCAACAAACAGATAACAGAAAGTGCTACAAATCAGGAAGTGATAAAGATTTCAAGATTTGAAGATCTTCCAAAGATATCCACTCAAGAGAAATCGCAGTTTCTCAAGGAAACAAATCAGAAGGTTATAAATAGAGATAGACTAAGTCTTTCTCATGCAATTCGGTGCTTAATCAATTCAAAATTGTAACCTGTATTCTGTCTATGTTTCTAAAGCCTATAAGGTTGAAAATCCTGAGAACAATTTGTGTTTTTCGTCTAATCAAATAGATTAGAGGTGATTATAATCAGAGATTGGTTATACAAAGGTTTTTGATATTGATTGTGGTTGTTGATTGTCTGTTATTTTATTGTTTTGAAAGTTTTCTTAAAATAATTAAGTTTTATTCCGCAAACTTCTTAATTGGACTTTGATTCAAAAACAAGATTATTGGTTTAACTCTGATTTATTCAAACCAGTTAAATCTTAGGTGATTTTGATCTTGACAAAATATATCATGACCGATGTTGTTTTAAAAAGTATAAATTTCTCGTTTTTATGATATAATTTTTTGGTTTTAAAAATTTATCATATTAATGTTATTTTAATTTAAAGAAATAAGATATTTATTTTGCTGATGTCAATCTTTTTGCTATTACAATCTTTTCATTTTTTAATCTAATCTATAGACGATATTGGTATCACAGTTCTACACTAAATTTAGATTCTGTAATGATCCAACCTTATATATGTACATATATATATATATATATATATATATATATATATATATATATATATATATATATATATATATATATATATATATATATATGTATATATATATTGGAGTTCGATTGAGAACTTTTGTGCATCGAGGCACCATTGAGAACTTTTGTGCATCAGACTTTCTACCAATGTTGCATTAAGGGTATTTGTGGAATAAATTTATAAGAAAATTAATTAATTATAGAAAATTAGGTTTAATTAGATTAGGAAACAAATCAATACATTAAACAACTTACCAAAATTTCCTCCCTCTTTCTCTCCTCACCTCTCTTTCTCTCTCTCACTCACTCACCATGATCAACCTCTCTCTCTCTCTCCTTCCCCATGTGACCGCCCCACCCCCTCTCATTCTCAAAATCCGGCCACCGTCATGCTCTCTCAGCCACTGCACCACCATCGTCTTGCTCTATCGGCCACTGCACGACCATCGCAGCACCGTTGCACCACCGCTCTCTCGACCGCTGCATCACCGCTGCACCGACCATATCTCTCTACGGCCAATAATCACCACATTTTTTGAATGCATGATAAATTTTTGAATGATGAACACCTTCAATGAAAAACGCAATAAAAGGATGCATTTTTGAATGATGAACACCTTCAAAGATATAAGAATGTATTTTGATGATTTTGGAATAGATGAACGATATGCATGTATTTGATTTTGGAAGAGATGAACGATATACATGTATATTGATGATGAACGATGAACAATATGCATGAAGAGATGAACGATTCATGTATGTATTTTGATTTATTTTGATTTTGGAAGAGATGAACGATATGCATGATTTATTTTTGGAAGAGATGAACGATATGCATGAAAAGATGAACGATATGCATGTATTTTGATGATGAACGATGAACGATATGCACGAAGAGATGAACGATTCATGTTTGTATTTTGATTTTGGAAGAGATGAACGATATGCATGATTTATTTTTGGAAGAGATGAACGATATGCATGAAGAGATGAACGATTTGCATGTATATTGATGTATTTTGGATTTGTATTATTCATGTTAATTTTGGAAGTGTAATAATTAAATAAGGATTGAATGATTCCTGTTTTACCCCTCCGCGAATTTCATTATGTGCACTTGATGCATAAAACATTCTATTTAATTACCCTTTTGCCATTTGATCTAACCCACACATTCTTTTCATCCAAAGGACAGTGGAGGTTCTTTTGTGCCTCGATGCACAAAAGTTCTCAATGAAACCTCCCTCTCTCTCTTTCTCTCTCTCTCTCTCTCTCTCTCTCTCTCTATATATATATATATATATATATATATATATATATATATATATATATATATATATATATATATATATATATATATATATATATATATATAGGGTTGGATCATTGTAGAACCTTAACTATGGAACCAATCTAAACCATTGAATTATAATATAGGGAGAATTTCATATATACCCCTCCAAAACTTCATAATATCATATATACCAAACCTAAAATTTTAATATCATATATATCCCACCTAAACATCATAATATCATATATACCCAATTTTAGTTGTTAATATCACATATATCCCTCTTAAACATCATTAATATCATATATACCCAAATTCATTATTTAATTAATTTTAAAACATTTAAAACTCATAATTAATATTGCTTGTTAATTAATGACCATTATACCCTTACTCATTCCTCTTTTCAACTAAACTTCAAAATATCATATTTATCCAACTTAAATTAAAATATCATATCTCTTTTAATAATTTTATATAATTCATTTTCGTAAACTTTACTAAATAAATTATTCAAACTAAAACAAATTAATATTAAAAATAAAAATCAAAAAGTTGTATTATGTTTTTGCTCGTTTGTAATCAAATCATATCGTCTTATTATATTTTCTTATTTGTTTTTTTCTACAGTAATTTATATACATTTAACTCATTACATATTATGTTCTTTTTTTCTTTTTCTTTTCGAACTTTATAGTTGCATCACATTTTTTTTTTTAATTTTCTATATGTTTTTTTTTGTTTTCTAATACATTAGTTTCAAATTTTTTTCAAGTTTTCATTCATTTTATAACTATTGTTTATTTAGTTTTCTTTTTAATTTTTATATTTAGTCTAGTATCTTAATTATAATTTGTTATCCAATGTAATTAGTTGTGTAATTTTGTGTTAATTACAAGATTATATATATAATCCTATATATTTAAAGTCCAGTTTTAATAAAATTTTAATAATTAGTAACTAGAAAGTATTTTAATACTAAAGGTCTGTTTTAAAAAAAACTGAATTTTTTACTAACGAAAATAACCATATGTTTATAATAAAAATAAATTAATTTACTAATAATATACAAATTTCATCCGGTAAATTCAATATTAAAATATTTTCTAGTTACTAATTATTAAACAAATTATTATAAAAACTGGACTCTAAATATATACGATTATATATAAATACACACACACAACTAATTATATCGGATAACACGTTATAACTCAAATAATAGATTAAATAAAAAAAATAAACTAAATAAACAATAGTTATAAAACGTATGCAAACTTGAAAAAAAAATTGAAACTAATGTTTAGAAAACAAAAAATATATCAATCTATACTATATATAATAAGAAAACTACTTGGAGTTTCCGGACCATTGGATGGAAAGAAATCAATGGTCCAGATTAATGACAACTCATAATTATTTATGAAATGTCTTTTATACCCTTAATTAAAATCAATAATTATACCTTTGCCATTTTTTTAATTCATTTTTTAAATTTACTACATTACCTTAATTACATTAAATTTTGATTTCAATTTTTTCATTAATGAATTAATATTTACCTAAAATAAATATGTGTCATTATTATCCTTAATGATCATAGTTAAATTAAAATGTAAAAATTTGAATTAAAATGTAGAAGTGTAGTAAATAAAGTTAAAAAATTTTTGTTAATTATTTTGCTAACAAGATTTAAAATTTAATTGGTAAAACTTCAATTGTGAATATGATAAATTTTGATTGTTGATTTTCAGATATTTCATTTTTATATTTTATCATTTTCAAAATATATACACATTCACATAATTGAATTTTTTTGTTTCTTACATTGATATTTCATATTTGAAGTTAATAAAAATTAAAAGAAACATTTTTTGCAAATACATATTATCTGTTGTTAATAATACAATATAATAATATTTTTTTAATTAATATCAAACAACTAAGTATTTTTTATCTTTAATTTAACTAGCTTTCAATTTTTTTATTTTAATTATATATAAATTTTATAATAATTTATTTAAATATAAAAAATATGTATTTTCTAAATCAACCAATGTATTACATGCGTTGATTAACCTATATATTATAATAAAACAAAACAATTCATGTCACATGTCACTTTTACAATACAAGCAAAATTTATTTTTCCACCTCTTTTTCCAAATTTTTAACACCTTAACTTAATTGCATTAAATTTTGACTTTATTTTTTTCATTAATTAATTAGTAATAAATTAGATTTTGTAACATTTAAAATTAATGTTTACCTAAAATAAATATCTATCATTATTATCCATAATAATCATAATTAGATCCAAATGTAATAATTTGAATTAGTTGTGGAAATTATTATTGTTATGTATGATAAAGGAAAACATCAAATGTCACGTGTCATCCCTACGTTCACAAAAAAGATAATTATAACTTATAAAAATAAAAGATAAATACAATATAATATTTTTAAAAAAGATAAATATACTTTATTTTTTAATCTATAAATAATAAAAAATAAACACAATTATTATTTTTACTCATATCATTTTATATAAATAAATTTAATAAAAAATATCCACGTAATATGTGGGTTATAAACTAGTAGTAAATTAAAAAAAACAAAATGCGATACAACTATAAAATTCTAAAAGAAAAAGAAAAGAAAAAACATAATATATATGTAATCAATTAATTATATCTAGATTACTATAGAAAAGAAAACAAATAATAAAATATAATAAGACGATACGATTTGATTACAAATGTAACACCCTCCCCGATCCCAGAAATGCCACATCAATACAATACACAGGTGGCAATATCTCAATACTCTATCATGCACACGTCATAGGATAAACCAAAATCACTATTATTTTAAATCTTTCACATAAATATCATTAACATATAATCCACTAGATTACAACACCCCAAAAGATGCAAACACAGCCAATACTCGCATAATCACTAACAAAGGCAGATACGTCTCCCACTGACAGCAAGTCCCTGATCAGCAAACCCAGCTACCGATCTCTTCCCTGATCCGCTGAACATGGTAGACTCGAATACGTAAGCTCGGAAGCTCGTGAGTACGCGAGGGTTAGACTCTGCACAATAAACACGTAACACACATACACGTAGCACCTACACACATCGCAATATCCCTGTCGCAGACAATCGACAACGTAAAGCAGGTATGAACACACAGCATGAGATCCGAAGCCCTGCACACAGAATCACTGAGGGGACACTTCCCCAGCTAACGACTGCGGCCGCGGTGGTTAGCCACAACCCTGTAGCACGGGCGCGAACCGGCTACAGGCCCTGCCGTGTATACACGCCCCAAGGACTGTTAGGACAGTCAACCCGCGCGATCACCCATCGCGAATCACCGTCCGTATGGAACTCATCACGGACCCCGGACTGGATCTCATCTCATGCACATATAACACATATATGAGAATAGAATCATACCCGCGCTCACGTCCCTGTCTCTTTCACAATACACAATATACACATATACAAGGCTAACTGCACAATTATGACTCGGAAAACAGTCCCGCGGTTTAAAAAAGGAACTCGGGTACTCACCTGACTGTCAGACAACCCGTCTCGATCTCTAACTCTACGATCTCTGATTCGGCTCACCTCGCGATCGGTTCGCCCCTGCAATCACACGAATCTCAAACGATTAATCTCAATCCCAGTCAACACATATAACCGACTCACAATGAACCCATAACCAACACGAACTCAAACAATCTCAACGGAACCCCCGAACTCCAATCAACATATAAAACAAACCCAAACACGACCCTTTATTCGAACTGAAATCGACACACAATCCCAACCGGACCCCGAAAACCCAACCGAACCCGACCCCAAGATCCCGACGAGACCCGCTTCCATACCCAGCCTCAAGCCTCGACGAAACCCAACCCAAAACCCCACGCAGAACCCGGCCCAGCTGCTGACCGCGCCGCGCCCCCCTGCACTTCGCGCCGCGTCCCTCCTCCCCTGCGCGTCGAGCCGCGCCCCCCTTCCCTGCGCGTCGCGACGCGACCTCACGCCTGCATCCATCCCTGCTTTTCGGTTTCCATGGCTATCCAGGAGTAAACCACTCCTCTCACTTACAATTTCAGCCTCAAATTAACTCATATGAACACTACATAACATCCCTTTTACAAGCTCAAAGCTATTACAACATATCTCACACATACAACTCAATTTAAGCCACTAGATGGAGGTTCCCTTACCTTGATTGAGCTCAAGAACAACAAGGATGAAGGAGATGATGATGATTCCAAGCTTTTCCACCCAATTCAGATTGCACAAGGGTTTTTGGCTGGAGGTTTTCACACAAACACACACATATACACCTTTAGGGATTTCAAATGGATAAGGGAGAAGAGAAGGAGAACACGTATATATGTATTTCTATTTCGGCCGGTCCCGAACCCATTAACCCGAACCCGATATCATATTTTCACTATTAATGCCCATTTAACCCATTTAATCCCGCGATCCCAAAAACATAATCCGTTCATTAAAATTATGACCCGAAGACACGTAACTCATAAACCCGACACATATAATCCACTACTCGGGATCTCATTGGCCCAACACGATATTAATTATTTAAATATCCACTAAAATAATTACACACAATTATCTCGAAAATGGGATGTTACAACAAACGAGCAAAAACATGACACAACATTTTTATTTTTATTTTTAGTGTTAGTTTGTTTTAGTTTGAAGAATTAATTTAGTAAAGTTTACAAAAATAAATTATATAAAATTACTAAAAGAGATATGGTATTTTAATTTTAAGTTGGATAAATATGATATTTTGAAATTTAGTTGAATAAAGAAATGAGTAAGGGTATTGTTGGGAATTCGTATCGTTTTTCATAAAAAAACATAAATATTAATCATATTAACGCACAACGGAAGCTTTTAAAAATTACGAATTCCGTACACGGATCATCAAGTAAACATAAGATAAGTAACTAGCTAGAAAGCAATAAAATCCGTACCTTTGTATTCGTTGACAAGAATACATGAATGGGATGCTCTCGGTATCCACCGGTGATTACACAATCGAGCGGCGCCAGGTATAAAATCAAACACACGAAGAACGGGAGAACCAAACTCTTTTGGTTGTTTTTGTTTCTTGCGGCCGTAGGGTTCCACACGTTTGTGTGTGTGGCGTGAAAAATCCCTCCCCCCAACATTAAGTATATCTATATATATCTACAATTGTGACCGTGAATGTATATATATATATTATATATTAATTTAAAATTTAATATATAATAATATATATGTTAGTAATTATCTTTATTATTCAAACCTTATATAATTATCTCTATAATTATATATTCATTAAATAATATTTATCTTTTATATATTATCTAATAATATATAAATGACTAGATAATTATTTATAATCATCTCTATTTATTTTGTTTGTAATTATCCATCCAATTATCAAATAACAGATGATAATTATAATTCAAATAAATCAATCTTTTATTTAATATCCAATAATAAATAAAAGACTAGATAATTATTTATTTAATTATCATCCAATAACAATTAAATCACTTACAATATCTTATATTGTACTTTTAGTCCCCGTACTTTGAGATATAATTAATTACACATTAATTTAATCTCAATGATCATTTCGTGTCATAAACAATATCCAATATTATTTATTCAATAGTTTAATTGCATCTGCTCAGTTGTGCTCATCGGTGTCACCCTCAAGTGTTTTATGAAATCAGTCATGATGCAGTAATAATGTCATCTTTACACACCATACACTCACATACTCCCACTTGTGTAAGACGACATACTGTCCTGCAACATGCGCCTAAAGGAGGTCATGGCTAGACACTTTAGGCAACCAAGGTCATAAAAACTCTGACTCCCATTCGGGCATTCTTGTTGAAACAGCCTTCCAAAAAGAAACTTAGGTTATATCCCATGCATCGCGATATTTCAATGTGAAAGCTAGGCGTGGATTAGATCAACCGTAGCAAACACGATTATGTTTCTCGACTCCCTGATCTCATACTGAACTGTAACAGACAGAGTAGAACACATCAGTTCTGTCCGAGCATGGCCATGCATTTCTGTCAGTATCGATTGCCGAGGGGCCCAGAAATATCTTCTTAGTTAAAAGAAGGTGCAAATCCCATATTGACTATCTAGGCCTCCAACACGACTCCCACTGCAACCAGCCTCGAACCGTTATGATCACCCAGTTACGGATGACGTTAGGTTAGGCCAAATGTACAGCAGCACCCGCACTAAAGTACGTAGACATCTCAGGTACTAAGGATTACCTTTTTGAGACGACTCATGACTATGATCCACAAAGTGGTCTCAATCGGTGGGTCAATCCAATATTTGTTCGCAACAAATACCTGTGAATTTGGTCCAACCTTTGCTATATTCATCACCCATGAATATCAACCAAAAACCACAGTAGCCTTTTAATTCTCGTTGTGGTTCCCACGACAACAAGCAGCTATGGAATAGTTTTAGAATAACTTCAATATTATTCTTGGATTTCTAAAACATGCAAAATAGAACGACATTAAAGATATCATGTTGATCTCCTTTATCTCAATAAACACAACATGACTTCCATCAATTTAATGCTACTGTTCCTTTATCAAATGTAACGGTAACGCGATCTATCGAAAAATTAATTTCAGAATATGATCTTAGTGGGAGTGTTCTCTAGTTAACTGACTTAACTTCCATTACCGTTTATCTTTGAAAAATTACACTAGTTCTTTATTACAACTTCTTGTAATATTATTCAGACCCATTCTGAATCTCCTTACAAATTTATATCCATTATCTTTAGAGGAACTGGTAAATCACTCATAAAGACACCAGGATTAAAATTTAGGAGCTCTAGCAATTCAGATTAATTGCTACTAGTGATACGTTTAGATGTTTAGTCTTGAATATGACAGTATGCGGTTTATCTATATCTTAACAAGATATCTTTAATAACCTGGTTATCTACAACATTTCGTTGTGGTATTCCGTCAAGCTTGCCGACGAGTGTTTAAACAAGTCAAAGGCTACTACTTGACTAACCATCACACAAGTTGTATACATTTCACATATAATTTTATAAAATGCGATTACTTCTTGTCTAAACAATTCCGACTTCTCAAGTCTAATTATTTCTTACAAGTGAAGTGAATTAACCTCCATGTAACTCATTTACATTTAATTCTGCATTTTATTAGTTTCTATATAATCACAGATGACTATCCAACTCATATAATCTCTTGAACTAACTTTCAAGAATTAACAAGTTCAATGAAACTGCATTTGAACACTTGAACAATTTACACAACAACATGGTAACCCTTTTTATCTGAATATGACTACTAGCTTGTCCAATCTCCATTGACAAGTTACTATTCAAGTTCCACTTGAATCAATAGTCTATAATCATGATTTAGTAATCTTAAACAATAGGAATTTCAAGCAACAAATTTTTAACTCCAAAAGTTCTTTATTTATCCCAAAAATACTTGCAAGAAATTCAATCAATTGTATACTACACCATGATAAACTATTGATGACATGAAAATAGTGTCCAGCAGAGTATTCTCTAAGATGTCTCTATGCTCCCACTGAATCTGTCATCTCTTTTCACTTCATTTTAGTCATTGCAGACATTATGCATGAATCTTTGTTCAATTGGGTATCACATATCCAAGAACAATAAAAGTGACTGATTCAGATACACGAAGTCTCAATGCGGTCAACCTTGACCGTTTCCAAGTACTTGGGACAATTCCTTTCCCAGTGCCCAGTTTCCTAGCACTCAAAGAATTTGTCATCATTGGATTTGACTTCTCTGGTTCTAGGTTTTAGCTACTTGTTAGCTTTAACCTCCGGCTTGGAAACTTACTTTCCTTTCCGTCTCTTTCCCTATATTCTATCCTCAATCACTTCCTCAGCAGTCTATAGCATCCGATGCAGCCCACTGATCATCTTCTCCGTGCATATTGTAACAAATTACAAATTGCTAAAATTCTTTCAATAAGGAATTGAGAATTAGATTCGTGGTCATGTCCTGTGTCACGGGTAACCCAAGTCTGCTAAGATGATCCAGATAACCTTTCATCTTCAGCGCATTGGATCTAACAGTTGTTCCTTCTGCCATTCTGCAGGAGCTCAGAGCCCTTGTCGTATATCTTTCTCAGTCCGAGCCTGAGTCTGGAACATATCCTTTAGCTGGCGATACATCTGTCAAGCTGAGACGTCCATAAGGCTAGTCCACAGCTCAGATGTCATGGTCGCTAGCATTAGTCAGACAACATTGACCGAATCCTCAAAGTGCTTCTTGTGGAGATTTCTCTCATCAACTGTAGCAGTCTCTGCAGGAGCAGGTTCTGGTGCCCTTTCCAGAATATACGACCTTCACCCTGTACTCAGAACATTTGTCAGATTTTACTCCCAGTCCAGGAAGTTGCCTCTTTTGAGTTCTCCATATCCCGAATGGATCTCAAAGTAGCAATATTGTGCTTTTAGGGAGGATTCACAAGTGGAGGAAGGATATTGAGGGTGGAGATTGACGTTATCATTGTTGTTGTTACCATTATTGTCATCGTTATTATTAAACCGCTTCTACCTCTGTCTTTTTCAACCATCTTAAACAATTTTTCAAAAATCAGTATTTGATTAACCATTAATAAATCAATAACCCAAAATTTAGAAAATGATTTATTAATCCTAAGAACCATTTTACTTATTCATGCACCCAACGGAGGCTGAACCTACATGAATAAGCTACTCAGGCAGGCAACTTATTACCAAATACAACCCCTTTGTAACTCTTAGATCTTATGAATTTTTCAATTTCTTAAATTGATCATGTTTAATCTCATCCACACCTTGGGCAACAGTCTTACTGAGGAACCACCACTGACACACACCATATAACAACTGCAAGTCACTGGCCCAAGTCTCACTTAGGATCCGCAGTGCTTACCTCACAGCTCTCCGAGTTTGCAGCGTAAGCACCCAACGAAGGCTGAACCTACTTACGACGACCGGTCACCGTGAGTGCCATTATATGGACGGTGTGTTGTGTCAGATTTTGAATTTGGGTTTATAACCAGTCTCTTACCAAGACTAGTGGCCAGTCAGGGTAGTCTGCGGGCAGGATCCTTTCGGTTCTAAACCTTTCGGAAATTCCACAGCCCGAGCAAGACTGTCCTACACACCACCTATTCTGGTAAACAATCCAGTTAATGTACCAGTTTTAAGAATTTCAACTCTTTGATCATATGACATTTTAAAAATAAATCTCCTTTATTTGAAAAACTAATTTCATAAAAATGTCATATCACTTGACAAAACAATTAAAGTTTCCAATTTAAACTTCCTTTTAAATACTTTAATTTTTCATCAAAAATGATTGTAGTTTTGATTTCTTTTATTTATCTACTTTGTCACCACAACCACGCAGATATGAATAAAACATCAAGAAATAAAACAAACAACCACACGGTGACATAGCCTTGCCAAAACTAAATTGGTTTCCGAGAGCCACACGGACAAACCAATTAGGTCAAAACCTAAGGGACAAAATCAACACACAAGGCAAGAAGGATGAACTCTTTCAGCTCCCACTAGCCACAACATTCGATGATGTCTCTGAGCGTCCTTGATGGATGACCTCCTTCTTGATGGACATCTTCGCCAATATTTATTTTACATAGTTTTAATATAAATACATTTGCCTATTTTCTAACCTATTACAGATTACATCATAAAACCCGGGATTTCAATGGCACGCAAGCCTTCCCAAAAATATAACCAATAATAAAATAGCAAATATTGATATTAAACAAACAATCATCACAAACAATGGGTCTCAAGGCTCGGCTATGTCACAAACATAAATAAAGCAGAAAAGCTTGTAAATAATCCAGAATTCATTTTCATCTTGACATGAAAATAATTCCAAAACCAATTAATCCACCATTAATTGAAGTAAATATGTCCAATACCGTTCTTAAATTAAACACGGTTCGTAAACTCGAAATTTAGGAACACTTTCCATAATTAGAAACTTTTTCCCGAAAAATTTCAAATTTAATTCCATCTTTGCATTATCTTTGGATTCATAACTATACTTTTCTTAAAATATTCAATTAACAATTCAAACACCTTTGAAACTTAAACTTACTATTTTAAGAAACTTTTTATTAAACAACCTTTAATAAATATAGTTTTATTTTCAAATAATACTGATAAATAATTTAAACTTCCTTTAAATAATTATCAATTAACTATTATTTAATTGAAACACTTTTCAAAATAAATAACTAAACTTTATTTAAAACGTCAATTTTCTAGATAAACAATTTTACCAATAAAATATTTCTTTTAAAATATTTAAAGAAAATTGACCACCTTTAAATAATACCAAAAACTTTTCTTTATGGTTTTAAACGATTTCTACCAAAAACGCTAATGTCGAGATCAAATCTCGAAAACATTAAACCATGACCGAGCATGAAACTCAAAGTCACGATTTCATCAATTTGAAAATAAAATCCTTAAATTAAACTCTCTTTAATTTAATAATGCATTTTATGGAACTAAATATTAAATGCATAAATTAAATCTAGTTTATAAATTAAAATTACCATTAATTTTAATTTCAACATTAGAACTTAACTTTTAATTAAAACCGAGTTAATTTAAACGACGAATTACCGGAAAACGGAAACGAACCAACTTAGTTAACCGACTCATACTCGAGTTCTATAACCCATATGAACCGAAAACAAGTAGGGTATTAAACCCTTTGACGGCTGAAATTAATCGAAGCCATTAATCAACTCACTTTGATTACTTCGATTTCCATATTCCAATTAATCGTTTAATTATCGAATCGAATAATATTTAAACCGATTTGCGAATTTTATAAAAAAACTGATAAAGTCTCCACTTTAATTTTATAAAATCGAAAACATATTTACATATATTTTGTCACAAATGTTTAAATATTAATAACCAAATACTTTTGATTTATTAATTCGATTTTAACGCATTTAATTTAATCGTTCGAGTTTAACCGTGAATTAAACGACATGACGGAAACAAATAATCCATCACCCCGGTTACCACATCACAACCGAGAGGTCATGGGTCTCAACCCATGGCCGAAATCTCTAGGTTTGATTTCACGAACCGAAACGTTTAATTTTCGACTTTAATCAATTAAACACTTTTAAACAATCAAACATCAACTAAATAAAACGAACTAAGGTTTCAAAATCCCGAGTTTCGAAAAAACTCCAAGGTTGGCCGAGAATCACCATGGAGTTTCCAAAACCTTTGGTCGATTTTCTCCAAGCCAAATCAAAACCTTAAACGTTTTAGTTATTGATTTCGATCGTTTAAACACTTTTAATTATTAAAAATCGAAACTTTAATAACATTGGACATAAATACACGAATAATACTATCATTATGTTACTTGAACTAGTCTCTGATACCACTGTTGGGAATTCGTATCGTTTTTCATAAAAAAACATAAATATTAATCATATTAACGCACAACGGAAGCTTTTAAAAATTACGAATTCCGTACACGGATCATCAAGTAAACATAAGATAAGTAACTAGAAAACAATAAAATCCGTACCTTTGTATTCGTTGACAAGAATACATGAATGGGATGCTCTCGGTATCCACCGGTGATGACACGATCGAGCGGCGCCAGGTCTGCAATCAAACACACGAAGAACGGAAAAACCAAACCCTTTTGGTTGTTTTTGTTTCTTGCGGCCGTAGGGTTCCACACACACAACCTTTGTGCGTGTGGCGTGAAAAATCCCTCCCCCCAACATTAAGTATCTCTATATATATCTACGATTGTGACCGTGAATGTATATATATATTATATATTAATTTAAAATTTAATATATAATAATATATATGTTAGTAATTATCTTTATTATTCAAACCTTATATAATTATCTTTATAATTATATATCTATTAAATAATATTTATCTTTTATATATTATCTAATAATATATAAATGACTAGATAATTATTTATAATCATCTCTATTTATTTGTTTGTAATTATCCATCCAATTATCAAATAACAGATGATAATTATAATTCAAATAAATCAATTTTTTATTTAATATCCAATAATAAATAAAAGACTAGATAATTATTTATTTAATTATCATCCAATGACAATTAAATCACTTACAATATCTTATATTGTACTTTTAGTCCCCGTACTTTGAGATATAATTAATCACACATTAATTTAATCTCAATGATCATTTCGTGTCATAAACAATATCCAATATTATTTATTCAATAGTTTAATTGCATCTGCTCAGTTGTGCTTATCGGTGTGACCCTCAAGTGTTTTATGAAATCAGCCATGATGCAGTAGTAATGTCATCTTTACACACCATACACTAACAGGTATAATGGTGATTAATTAATAAGCAATATTAATTATGAGTTTTAAATGTTGTAAAAATCATTAAATTAATGAATTTGAGCATATATGATATTAATGATTAAAATTGGGTATATATGATATTATGATGTTTATGAGGGATATATATGATATTAAAAATTTAGGTTGGGTATATATGATATTATGAAGTTTTGGAAGGGTATATATGAAATTCTCCCTATAATATAACACTAGGTATAAGATGGTAATTATGCAATTAACATTGAATTAATAGTAGCCCACCATGTTTGACTGCTCACTTTGACCATTTTTGACTCTTTTAATATCGAATGTACATGCAGTGTTGCATATATGATATATAGTATTACTTTGACATTGAATGTGTGATATAAACTGTAATTCGACATTAAATGATCTCGATATATATTATATTGAATGGTTGTCTGGGTAAAATTTTTTTTTTTAACGAAAAATATACACGTAAAATTTTTTCGAAAAAAATATATCATGACCATTCTCGTTAAATCCACCAACTTTTGACTACTAATTTTGACCATTATTTTGGCTCTGTTAATATTGAATGTATATGCAGTGTTGCATATATGATCTATAGTATTACTACGACGTTGAATATACGATATCAAATGTTTCTTCGACATTGAATGATCTTGTCATGCTATATTGCATCGTGGTCTGGATAATTTTTTTTAACGAAAAATAAACACGTAAATTTTTTTCGAAAAAAATATATCATGACTGGTATTTTTTTAAAATGTATAAAATTCTCGTTTTTATGGTATAATTTTTTTTGATTTAAAAATTAATCATATTAATGTTATTTTAATTTAAAAGAATAAAAATATTTATTTTGCTAATGTCAATCTTTTTGCTATTTCCAATCTTTTGTTTTTTTACCCTGAATTAAAAAATCACCAATACCAATATTGATTATTTTAATCTACACCATTAGATTAATGTAATCTATGAACGATATTGGTTCTACATTTTTACACTAAATTTAGGTTCTGCAATGATCCCATCTATATATATATATATATATAGAGAGAGAGATGGATAGATAGATAGATATATTAGTAATTGAGGATGACTAAGAGCCAAAATTTTGAATCATAATTGTTATTAAACCTTGATTGATGATTATTAGTATTGTATGATACTTTATCAAAATTTTGAATCATAATGGTTTGATTACAATTGCGGTCTAAAACAATATGTAATTGGGTTCGTCAAAAAAGCACTATGTAAGTATTGCCGAAACATGAAAAACCAGCATCGTTCTTTGGATCAAAACGAATAATAATGATGGACGAATTGAAGTATTACTATATCGAAACATTTTTTGGTAGAGATGAACAAATTTTTTATAATTGTTATTCACCAATTTTGAAGTAACTCGATCAGCATACATACATTCATGTGGATATTATATGTATTGTGCACGGATACATTGAAGAAGTGCATATGTTGAGCAATACATGTTAATTTTTGATATATATCAAGTGCATGTGTAGAGAATCGATAATTTTAATTTAGAAGTGTATCACATTAGATCTTATGGTTTTAATTTGTTGGTTCTTTATGGTTTTTCGATACGTAGTGGTATATACTTGTCATGCGAATGTAAGGCCGGATTGATAGATATATAGATGATGTAGAGATAGTATAGGAATAGAAGCCAACTAAGTAGAGACCTATGCAGTTAATAGCGTCTTGCGGTCGTATAGCGGTCAAGACGTACCGCTATTTGCAATAGCGGTTATCGCGGTAATATAGCGGTATATATATATATATATATATATATATATATATATATATATAAAATTTAAAAAACATAATATAATGCATAAATGAAATCTATAACAAGAAGTACAGCCATGAACAACAGTAACATATTTGGATTTACAGCTGTAGTGTAGACATGCATAACATAATATATAGATATAATTAAATCATAAAGGGTTATATAAATACATAACACAATAAATATATAAAATTAATATCATAGAAGGTTATGAAAAAAATATAAATTATCAATAGCGCTATTTTGACCGCTATTACCGCTATTTTATCCAAAATTGCGTTCGTATATAGCGGCCCTTAAATAGCACCGCTAATAGCGTGACCACTATTTGTCAACGCTATTTGGAGAAAGTCCGCTAACCGCTATAGCACCGCTATTAACTGCGCAAGTAAAGCCCTTAACTAATTAAATGCGATAGTGAAAGATTATTCCTTTGCAATTTGTCTTGTATTATATGGTGAAATTTTCAAAGATATTTGGCTTATTCCAACTGAAAACAATACTTGGCAGCATGCATAAAAATATGATTGAATGACTTTCCTTGATACTACCATCAGCCGGCTCGGCTCAAACCTTTCCCGTTCCCTTGCAACTCAGTCTTTTCCATCTTAATTATCTTTCCACTAATCCTGTGAAATGAAGCCCAGATGGTGTTTTTTGGTGTTGCTGCTTGCGATTTTCAGTTTCACAGGCATCATCCATCTTATGTCTATTTTGTATTGATGTAAGTCATGTTGTTTGTGGCGAGGGAAAAACTCCTGTTTTTACTAATCAACTATATATGGTTATGTTATTGCAGTAGGTTGCTATGATCCGTTAGATCCGAATGGTAATATTACAGTAACTTTCGACGTACTTCAATTGACATATGACGGCTATGTGGTTAGTATTTAATTGCATATATGTATTTTTTTCTGATATACTTTATTAAGTAAGATGCACTTCATGTATGTAACTTAATTGGTTCATTCTGTTCATACTAGACTACTGGTAGCATCTTTTGTGTGTATGAACCCAAACAAAAAGAAAAATTGGAGTTTTTATGATGTTGCAAGTTTTACCAACGGGCCAAATTGATCCATATCTTAAGTAATGAAATTAGAACATATTTTTTGAACAAAAATTCTTTAAAAATGACGTGTTAAACAAGTTTTGTAGAAAATCTTCAAATATGCACATAAATTTGGTTTTTAACGTCGACCCGTTTGGTGAATGGGCTAAAATCGCCACCACTGTAATGATCATATCCATATTTTAATGTTTTGGTTATTGTAGGCAAGGGTAAGTATTCAAAACTACCATCAATATCGTCATGTGGACGAACCTGGCTGGCAGTTGGGGTTCACATGGACCAACAACGAGATCATCTGGTCAATATCTGGTGCTATTGCAACGCACCGAGGGAATTGCTCGAGTAGTTTCAAAGATGAGATACCACATTGCTGTATGCCAACCCCAGAGATAGTTGATCTCACGCCAGACGCCAAGCCTCCTGACTCACCAGAAAAGTGTTGTCGTAGTGGTCTTCTTGCCGCCTGGGCTATTAATGGTCCACAATCATCTTCTTCATTCGACATCACTGTTGGTAACTTAAATGGAAATTATTCATTACGGATGCCAGTAAATCTTACTTTACTGGCACCAGGACCTGGTTACACTTGTAGCCCAATTGAGGACGCTCAACCAACAGTTTATTTTGTTGTTGGGGGAAGAAGAGAAGAACAAGTTTTCAGTAAGATATGAATTCAGTATGATTAATTGTTCGGTTTCAAACTTTCAATTAGACATTGAAAACGTTTAGACCAGGTCTCATGGGTTTGTATAGGTCAACAAAGTTGGCACGGATGAGATTTCCTGAAATTGTGAATCTATGCCAATTTATATAATTCGGTTTCGTTTGGTTTTACCTCATGCATTAATTTTATAGAAGTTTCTGGTTTTCATGCAGGAACATGGAAATCAACATGCACATATTCTAGTTATCTGGCTAACAAAACACCAATATGTTGTGTTTCAATGTCAACATTTTATAGCCCACTAATCACAACATGCCCTCAATGCAGCTGTGGATGCAGACCAGCAGACAAGAAGACATTAGCATGCATTAGGTGTGTTACATGTCCTAATGATTATTATTATTAATTATTATAATTATAATTAATATAATATCTAGTTGGATAAATATATAAAAAAGTAAAATATTTAGAACTGATTCCTATTTTAAGTAACAAACTAAATTCCTCTATATAGAAAGACATTGTACTTTGAATAAGTTTGAAAGGATAATTTCTTGTTGTTGTTGACAATTTAAAGATCCTTAGTGACACTTTCATTAAAAATTTAATACATTTTGAAATGAAAGCACATTACTTTTTCTATATCAGTATCAAGTATATTACCTTTTTATTGTTGATAAAGTTTCGATGTAAATGAAATTTGCACAGGATCGGATAATCAGACTAAAATCTTTATTATAACAATCTTTAGAATTCACACATTACAATGTTTCAATAAGGTTTCTATGTATATAAGTCTAACAGACTCGAATGAATAGTTGCAACTCTTTATTGAACTTTCATAAAGGTTGTGTCTTATCGGAAGGGACACAACTGTTTGGAATATCTAAGTGCTAGTTTAGGTCCTTATATTTTATTTAATAACAATAATAAATACAATATCTAATCTATTACATAATTAGTCTAACAATCATGATTAATCTATCATTTATACAATTAACCCTTTAACTAATTGTGTGATGAACTGTAGTTACAATTCACTCCAGACGACGACGACAGAGACAGAGACGGTGAGATGTACCGATCATATGTGTCCTCTTCGAGTCCACTGGCACGTTAAAAACAACTATAAAGATCACTGGAGGGTCAAACTCACAGTTAGCAATCTAAACTACAACAGAAACTATACTAATTGGAACCTTTTGGTTCATCATCCTGGTTTTGGTCAGTCAGCAACAACTTATAGCTTCAATAGTACATTGCTCCATACTACTGGGATCCAAGGTAACTAAATATTATAACCCAGAATAATATAATCCCCAATGTACTTTTTCCGGCCTATTTAATAAAGCTTAATCTCTAGTTGATCGAGCTTTGTGATTTATCATGCTACTAACATTTAAGGGTCTTAATGGAACATTTTGAGGATAGTACTTTCAAACCAATATTTAAGGGTCTCAAAGTCTGAAAATATATGTTTTTGGGGTACAAAAAACTATTAATAGAATTTTTGTGACCCCTAAATGTTTTATTTTTCAATGTTTGAGATCATTAGATGTTAGTTTTCTTTGTTTTAGACCTCAAAATGTTTATTTTTAAAGTTAAAGACCCTTAATGTTAGTTTTTAAAATATGAATCGCTAAAATAGAGATTCACATAAATATGTTTCATTTGTTATTCAAGTTTCCTGCAAACAAACTATCATTCATTCAATAATGCCACAAAGAAAATTATTTATAAATGATTTGGGTGCCTTTTTTTTCCCGTATACTTTTGTAGTCGAATCCTTAACATTTCAAATACCAATGTTTTATGGATTCACTCTTTTCAACTTCAATAAGGTACTAGATCATATCCTTTCGAAAAGATAGATGTCTAGATTCCCATCAATCCTAACATGAAAACTAGAGCAAAAGTCGACATGCTAATTAATTATAATCTTTCGGCTTCAAGATCCAACTATATTACCCTGTTATTATTTTATAACCAACTCAACACAATTTTCTTATCTGTAGATGATGTAGCCCTCTTTTGGGGTATAGACTACTACAACATGGATCTTTTGAACGCTGAAAACGATCATGTGGGCTCAGTCTCAACGGAGATCCTTTTAGCGAAGAACCATGAATCATTTACTTTACAAAACGGATGGGCTTTGCCGAGAACCATTTACTTTGGTGGTGAAAATTGTGTTATGCCACCTCCAGACACGTTCCCCATGCTTCCAAACGGTACTTCTACTCGTACACCTCTTGTTCTCGGGGGCCTAATCTTCCTTATAATGATCTATTTGAACTTAAAACTACTAATTAAGATTATAACTGATTGATGAACTTTTTCAATCATTGTATTAATTTTTTTTCATTGCTCATACCGTAATTCCAACAAATTTCTATGTACAATTTTCAATAATTAACAGTTTTGGGATATAATGTAATATAGTGCCCATCATTGTACATTTGTACTTCATCATCCAAAATATGTATTCATACACATTACAAGTCTTACTCGCTTCTTTTTTCATTTTGGTAAAAAATGGTGCATTTATTTTATAAAGAACAATATGTCATATAAAGTTAAGTAAATAACTTTTAACATAAAGCTACACTAGAGTTATATGTACACATTTTTTAGGGATATACTATACAAGCTTTAAACTGCATAAATATACACTACAAGAAATATGAGAATTAGGGGCGACATATGTCGCCGCTTAAGCCCAGGAAAGTCACTACAATTGCGTTTAGCAGCCGCATGTATGTCGCCGCTGTTATGTTATCGCTATTGATCAAAATGTCGTTGCTATTAATGTCACCACTAATACATACTTTTATTAGCGCCTAACTTTGATGTCCTGTGATGGCATTGGTGGGAAATAATAAAGTTACTTTAAGTCTTAATTTAGGGTAAATTGATAAATACCTTAAAGTTGAAGTTGCGAGTACAATGAGTGAAAGTTGTAATAAACTCAAAAGGCCGGTAACCCTTATGAGCTCATATGGATCAAACATCTGCTTTGTTAGTGCATCCTGTGTGACGATAGCAGTCTAAATATAGACGATATTTTGAAATAGTCGATTTGTTCGTAATTGCATATTATTACGTGTTTGATATATGTTTGTTATATGTTTGATAATATATGTTTGATATTGATTGTATGTATGTTCGAACTTGGTTGTAATTGATGTGTTACAATAAGTTCAAACATAAGTTCAAAGATAAGTTCAAAAATAAGTTCAAAGATAAGTTCAAACACAAGTTCAAAGATAAGTTCAAAGTCACTGGTTCGAACTTATGGAGGACAAGTTCAAAGGGCCTTGGGCTTAGTCGAACTTGTCCTGGGCAAGTTCGAATCAGGTGTTATAATTAGGTGTTAATTCGTTTTAATTAACAACTTTTGCAAATTCAGAGCAGAGATTAAGGCAGAGGCGATTTCGAACTTATAAGGCGATTTTGTGTTTGTTCTTGGAGAGAATTATGTGTCGGGGCGTTCTATTGTTCGTCTATCATCGTGTGTGTCTCCGGTTTCCGTGTGTGTGGTCTATCCGTCAAACCGCTAATGAGGATTCCGCACTCGTTGGACGGCGTCACATCAAGATAGGATCCGTTGGTAGGCGACCTTACAAGTGGTATCAGAGACAGGTTCCGATCCTGTGACCTGTGGGTTATGGGCCCACCACGTCTTCTCTATCATCATCTTCAAATCAGTGTTTAATCTTGCAATTGAGCTTGAATATAAACAAAAATCCATCACCTATCATCATCATTTCGATTTTTAAGCAAAATATTAAGGTTAGTATCGATTTTGTTGGCATTTGCAAAGCTAAACCCACGGTTCTTAGAACAGAAATGGTTTGAAAAAAATTTGAGCTTGATTTGAATTGCATGTGTGTTTTGAGTAGTGTTTAGATACAATCTATCCCATTATTGAGTTTAATATGTTTTCCTTGAACATCCAAGTCTGAGGTAAGCTAATTTAAATGTGTGTGTGTGTGTGTGTGTGTGTGCACGCGTTCTTTGGTTTGTGATCAAGTTGGTCACAACTTGGGCATGCTAAATGGCTTTAATTTGCCAAATTGATGTTTTCATAAGCACCAAATTCAACTTCAAGCATTTTCGTAACACATTTTAGCATTTATTTTGTCGAATTCGCATCCTGGCTTAAAAAAGGGTAAACTTGTTGCACTTTTTGTCATATATTTCGGACAAGGTTCATCCAAGATCATTACCACTCAGATAGTATTGTGTCCCATCCGCATCTAGTCTACTTTTCATCAAAAACACTTCCAGTTTGCAAAAACCTTCATCTGAAACCTTTCCCACTTG
Organism: Centrapalus pauciflorus; assembly: GCA_020465985.1. Classification (NCBI taxonomy): domain Eukaryota; kingdom Viridiplantae; phylum Streptophyta; class Magnoliopsida; order Asterales; family Asteraceae; genus Centrapalus; species Centrapalus pauciflorus. The sequence continues at coordinate 128,812 of JAANYP010001693.1, forward strand.
CATAAAGATTCACCCGAGGTCACTACGACTCGGTTATGTATTCATCCAAGATACGTTCATCTCGTACAATCTTTCAACTGAGATGAGGCCGGAGCCACCTTGCACAAGCTTCCATCCGAGATGAAGCCATATCAGGTACACCTTCATCCGAGATGATGTGTCATCGTAATCATGTCTAATATTGAGAGATCTTCTCATAAACAAGCATACTTATGTATTCTAGCATGATCATGCAACATTAGAGAGCGGTATATCTTAGACTTAAAGTAGACATAGGATAGTTATAGCTAAAACAAGTTTAGAAAACGCCTTGTGGAGCATGATGTAGCAATTTAAATGGCAAGAAGCTAATTAGTCGTTTGCACACTATTAAGCAAATAAAGAGCCCATACAACCTTAACAACTAACTTAAAGCGTAGCACAACCTTATAAATAGGAGTGTTTGATGGAACCTATAACATCATAATACATATTTAAGTATATTTATTACATTAATACTTGCAGAATTAGGATAGAAATAGAACTTTTACAACTAATGCATCACAAGTGATGCAAACAAAATACAAACTATAAACTTCTACAATGAGATATGTGTTGATCCTGTAAGATAAATAGTCAAGAACACGAAGTCAGCTACCCAACATGACATAATGACAAGGCATAACAGTGATCTCGCTACAAGTTCAAGAGTAAGGAAGTCCATGGATTTTAGTGTGATGTTACAAACATGAAAAAAGGTTAACAACTAGTGATAGATCAAAATTTTGATACAAACAAGGTAAAAAAAAAAAAACGGATCAACAATTCACAGAGAAATATGATAATCAAAAGTCAAAGCATAATATTTCTCAAATCTCATTACCTAAAAAACTAATGAATATTACAACAAAAAGACTATTTATAGTCTTAACATACAGCAAATGAGAGATTACAAAACAACCCCCTAAACTTTACAAAATAAGACCCTAACAATCTCCTTCTTTTTGTAAAGTACAAATCAATTCTATTCACGACCACCTATCTTCCAATTAAATCGTCTAACCACTTCACAATCTCTCAGTTTGTCTTCAATAACATTTAGAAGCCTCATGAAGTAACTCTGCCCTTTTTGGCTCATGGGTTTTCTCACTTTCTTCTTCTCATGATCATCCAAAATCTTTCTCATTTCTCTTGACAAATGTCTTAAGGTTCCAGATGAATATTTGCTTGTTTCAGATGCCCTCAAGAACAACTTCTGATTCAGGTGATTTTCATAGAATACCCCTAACTCTGGTTTAACAATGATTGATTATGGAGGAAATCTGTTCATTTCTGGATGATCTCTCTTTGGCGGAGTAAGATTGATTCTTCTTTGATGCGTTTCCAAACCGAACTGGAAATATACCACAGTAGTCAAAACAAACTTTGTATGCACAAAATCAAAGATGGATGTCATTGCTGTTCTAATTACCTTTGACTTATGTCTTTGCTTCTTAAGCTCATCAACATCCTCTAATCTCAAATTAAAATAGTCTGCCTCACTAGATGTATATAACTTTCCATCATAATGTTGAACAGTAAAGACAGGATAGTAGAATACTTCTCCTAATCTTTCTGTATAAACCTTATCCAATGAGGCAATCCTGAATCTTATAAAGACAAATTTGGTTGGCTGTTTTTTTTTCCGTTCTCATCATTATGACATAAGCTCCCAAACACATCCGATGAGCATTAGTTATTTCATATGCCAGCCTATCATCTATCTCCATTACTTTATTAGAATAAAATTTTCTCCATAGCTTATCCTCAAGAAACACATATCTTCTATGATCTTTTTCCTAATCAATATGCTCGTCTAAAACCTTCAATCTTTGCTCCCTTCTATCTCTTCTCTCAATAAGTTCACACATCTCATTCAATTATTCACTTATTCGAATTTGCATTGCTCTCCTCAGTGATTCATATTTTCTATCATCACCAACTAGCACAAAACTTTCCAATGTTTTTTCCATTAGAGTCTCAGAATGAACCAACTCTTTTGCATCATGTCCTGATTAAGAAATTCGTCTGATCAACATCTATCTGCATGTTTCCAGAATTACCAACCTCAAAATAAGAACACATTTCGACATCAAGAGTTACCAATAATGTAGCTCAAACACAAGCACATTAACAGATAATCAAGAAACTACCAAAGTCACGTCACAATTTCACAAAATTCCAAATGAGATCTCAAGAAAATGTCTACATTTGAGTATCTATCAAAAAAGATACAAACTTTTGAGAATGATAAAAAGGGAAATTACCTGAAGATCCTTGAAGAAACACAATACTAGCAATGGCATAAACTTGGAAAACCAAGTAAATATACTTCACCATCAAATCCATCCCATGAAGAAGAAGATGAAGACCAGATAGTCCTCAAAACTCAAATTGACCCAAAAAGAATCAAACCCATATAATATAAAAATAATATAATTCTTGTTATTTATTATAATAAACAGACCGAGCATGTAAAAACTTGAAGAAACAATAAGAAGATCAAAGAAGATCCACAAATAGTACGCAACAAGCAATGAAAGAAAGAGATGTAGTATCTAGTTTTTAAATTTATTATTTAGAAAGCATAACAAAAATGCTCTGTAACTTGCAAAGCTGATTCTTTTAGATTAGAGTTAATTACAAAAATGGTCCCTGTGATTTGTCCTAAAATTTGGATTTGGTCCCTCAACCTATTAACTTTTCTAATATGAGCAAATTACCCTTATTTTGATGCAAACTATAGGGACTATTTCTACAATTAATTATTTAACTCTTTTTTATTCTTAATTAAATAAATTATTTTTTAGTATTACTTAAATTTAATAAACTATAAAAAAAATAAAAGAATTATTTAATTATTCATGTTGGTTCATAAATGATTTAGATATTTTTAGTCTTAATTAATTTAATTTAATATAAGCAAAGTGTAAACCAATCAAAATTTATAATCGAAAAAATCATTTATGTTTAGAAACTATATTCTAGAAGTTTCGTATATAAAATATTATAAAAATATTTGACTCTATAATTATTTATGTTGGTTCATAAATTTATAATAAAAATATGTTTGTTGGTCAAATATTTGACTTTTTTCTTAAATAAAATCGGCCAAAGATTCTATTTTATAATCTGTTCACATTTATATCAAAGCAAGGTGATAATGTTAAAGTGATAAATCTAAATGGTTTAAATTTTTAAGGTGTCGATTTAATCGGATTATAATAAAAAATCAAACTGAAAGATGAAAAAAGATTAAAAACCGATTTATATTTCTCGATTTTTATGTAAAGGTCTGACAAACCAAAGTTTGATGATAAAAGTTGTTAATCATGAATCTCAAAGATGTTATATGGACCTAAATTTTAAATCATTTTCGGTGTAATTAAAAATTAAAACGATAAAATAAATTATACGTTAAATAAAAAAATTTGATTGTCTTAGACCATTTGGAAGTTTTTTTAAGTCGGTCAAATTAAACGTTAATTTTTTATTTATTTAAGTTCTTTAATATTTTTAACTTTAATTAAACTGTTAGCTCGTAAATAATTTTTTTAATAATTTATTAAAGTTAATTAACATTAAAAAATAAAGTAGAGTCAATTACATAAATGGTCTTTGTGGTTTGATCAGCATAATTTTTTTTATTATAAATGTATGAACCAATATTAATAATTATAAAAATTTCTTATTTATGAAACCTTCGAAAAATAATTTCTAAACATAAATGACATTTTCGATTATAAATTTTGATTGGTTTACACTTTGATTATAGTAAATTAAAATTAATTAAGACTAAAAATATCTAAATCATTTATGAACCAACATAAATAATTAAATGATTCTTTTCTATTTTTTATAGTTTATTAAAGTTAAGTAACACTAAAAAATAATTTATTTAATTAAGATTAAAAAGAGTTAAAAACTAATTATAGAAATGGTCCCTATAGTTTGCATCAAAATAAGGGTAATTTGGTCATATTAGAAAAGTTAATAGGTTGAGGGACCAAAATTGCAAACAAACTATGAAAATAAGGACATTTTTGCAAAATTGAAAGTTCAGGGACCAAATCCAAATTTTAGGACAAACCACAGGGATCATTTTTGTAATTAACTCTTTAGATTAATAGCCATCATGTTCGCTAAGATGTCGAGTAAAGGCAAAAGCTCTTCGGTTTTTAAAGGGAAATCTGGTGTCATAGATTATAAATTTCGATCATGTGGAGTTTTATTTTGTGATAGTTAGTTTAATATATTTTCATGTAATTTATTTCCAAGTAATTTCTTTCGTTGTAATTTATTTATTGCATTTAGAAGTTGAGGGGTATAGAATGTAAATCTCTCAAAGTTGATTTAATATTTAAGGGAAACCTTCCTAGGGTTTCACACAAGTTTTATCATATTCACATTTCAATATTACGGCCGCCGCTTTTTTGCATTCCAATTCTCTCTCGATAATTGCAATCTTTAATTGAGTGTTCTTCATTCCTATTGTTGTTTTTATTGAGATTGATAATCATATTGTGCTGATATTACAACTGAAAGATTCTACAATTGGTAGCAGAGCCAATGAAGCATATTTAAACTGATTCAATTCGGTGTTCTTCGTGTTCTTCGCCAAAACATACGCTTTTGCTCTTAATCCTATATTTACATTATGTTTTTGCGTGTTTTTCTATTCCATAATTATAAGCAATTAATATTGTACTGATTTTGAGCACTTCTTGTTCAATCAATACAAGTTTTTATTGTTTATTGGGTGAAATTGTTAATCGATTTTTTTGGTATTATTCACGGTTTTTCCTTAAAAATCCAGAATTTAAGTGTTTTGGTTACTGTTTTTTTTTTAACAAAACTTGTTTCTAAAATCAAACCAAACGTTTAAAAATTATTTCCAGTCCTTAAATTGCATTTTTAGTAATTCTGAAAAACTGGAATTTATTTCAAAATTCGGACCATCTCGGATCCCATCTCGGATCAACTTTTAACCTATTTCGGACCAAATCTCGGATCCCATCCGAATATCTGATAATCCGAAATTAAGTTAAAATATTTTCCAAGTCTCTGAAATCACTTGTTCTTAAATTTTATTTTTTTTTCTAAATCAACTCGGATCAACCGAAATTCGGATCTTCATCCGAATTCGGATCTTCATCCGAATTCGGATCACCATAGTTCTCCCGATCACTTCGAATTGACCCATCCAAGATACTATTTCCATCCGAGTTTCAACCATCTGAATTTCAGATCATCACCCGAATTAAGCCACCCAAGTTATCGTTCATATGAGTTTCATACCACCCGAGTTACTATTCATCACCCGAATTCGATCATTTGAATTTCGGTTCTTTTCCATCCAAATTTCGGTTCCTTCAGCCGAAAAATCAGTTTCCACTTCCAAGGATCCTAACTTCATAGTTAGCACTCAACACATCATGTCTCGCGAAGCTCTTGTTCTTAGATCAGAGAACAGACCACCCGTTCTCTATCAAGATGAGTACGAACAATGGAAGAAAAGACTCCTCAAGTTCATTGGCATGAAGCCCATGGAGAATCTGTTGACTCAATATATAAGTGAAGGACCTGCTGTCTTTTATCGAGAATGTCCTGCAATGCCAGATGTTGATCCTTTAGTCCAGCATCACGGACAGTTTGTGAACCTACAACTGAAGCAGAAAGGGACAGACAAACATCTGATAAAAGGGTAGAGTATCTCATTTACCAAGCCCTTCCTACTGATATCCTAGTTGGAGTTGACAGCAAACTGTTAGCTAAAGAAATGTGGGATAAGCTAGAAATGCAAATGCTTGGGGCAGACTTAGATGATAGGGCCAAAATTGAGGAAGCAAAGGCCAAATTCACAGAGTTCCGAGCCAAAGATGGAGAATCTCTACAAAGCGCTTTTACAAGGTTCTTCGTTGTTCTTAATGAACCGAATAAACTTCACATCCAAAAGGATAAAGATGACATCAACGTCCAGTTCCTATCTTCTTTAGCTCCAAAATGGCTAATAGCAAGTAGAGCCACCAAAAGTGTTAGATTTATTATTTCGATCCTAGGAGTTGTTTTGTAATATTTATTATCATTGTAATTTGTCTTGTATTTATTTCTATGTATTTCATGTTTAAGTTATAGTGTAGGGGCCAAAGTTGCCAAGTCTTGTAACTTAATTAATGGAGCCTATAAAAGGCTCCTAGGGTTTACTTTATGAAAAGCACACGGTTGACATTTTGAATTCTTACCAGGCGCCACTGTTCCATCAACATACAAACATTCATATTGTCTTCTTCTTTATTAAACACATTTATTGAGCTTGTTTCTTCATGTGTTTGATGAGAAAATCATTGAGGTGCTGAATATATACGGGATTTCATAATAACAATTGGTATCAGAGCTCAGAGGGGTGGATTTAAACTGATTTCTCTCGGATTCTGCTGGGTTTGTTCATGTTCTTCGAGTTCTTCCATTTTCAACCGGTTAGATATTCATTTTCCATGTTTTTTCGTGTTTCTTATGTTATAATGGTCCTATAAACATCACATTATCATTATCTACTGATTTTAAACTCATTTACTTCCATATCTTTGTTAAAATCATCAAGAATCGACCATTTTTAAGCTTGAAAATATGGGTTTTTTTAAGTGGGTTTTTCACGTGTTCATGCTAGTTTTAAGTGTTTTTTAGGTTGTTTTAAATCACCAAAAGTGTTTAAAATAATTTATAAATCATTTAGAACTGTTTTTAGGCATTAAAACTGATAAAAATCGAATTCTGCCCATTCTGCCTTAGAAAAACGTAAAAACCTGCTGTATTTCGGATTACATACTGTAGCATTTCGGACCACATAGGCACCAAATTCGGACCCCACAAGCATCCTAATTCGGACCATACTTAGGTGAATTTCGGACACCCCATAAGTCAATTTCGGACCCCAATTCGGTCCAATCCGAACTTCGGACCATCCGAAGTTCAGGAAAGACTTTCCATTTTTCACTGATTGGGACTTGTTCTTAAATTTTTTAATTTCGGACCACACCATTTCGGACCATCCGAATTCGGTCCTTCCACTGTCCCTATTTCGGAACAATCATATTCGGCCATTTCACTGTTTATCCGAATTCGGTTCATCCATCCGAACTTTGTTCATCCGAATTTGGTCCCCCCAAGTACTACTTTCATCCGATATAGGACATTCTCCGAATTTGACCTTCATCCGATCCATATCCGTCCGAATTACTGTGTGCACCCATCCGAAATCTAGCCATCCGAAATCACCCATCCGAAATACACACATCCGAATCAACCCATCCGAATTCATACCATCCGAATTCGGTTACCCCATCCGAAACACTGTTCATCCGAACTCATCATCCGAATTCAGAATATTCTGTTTTTCAGTCCAACCCATCCGTGTTCAGTTTCCACCTCTAAGATCTTCACATTCTCAATCAGCACCTATAATCATAATGTCTCGCGAAGCTCTTGTACTCGGATCTGAGAACAGACCACCAGTTCTCTATCCTGATGAGTACGAACAATGGAAAGCCCGGTTCCTGAAATTCGTTGGAATGCAACCTCTCGGGAATCTGATGCTTCAATCAATATCCGAAGGACCCGTCATCTACTATAGAGAGATAGCTGCCAGACCCGAGGCTGACCCTCCTGTCCTAGCCTCAAAAGTTGAAAGAGAGCCGGCAAATGACGCCGAGAGGGATCGCCAGCACGCTGATAAGAGGGCAGAATACCTGATTTATCAAGCCCTCCCCACTGATATTTTGGTCGGTGTAGACAGTAAAATGTCTGCAAAAGAAATGTGGGACGAGCTGGAAATTCAAATGCTGGGGGCAGATCTTGATGATCGTGCCAAAATTGAGGAGGCGAAGGCAAAGTTTTCAGAATTCCGCGCCAAAGACGGGGAATCTCTGCAATCCACATTCACCAGGTTCTGTGCAGTCCTTAACGAATTGAATAAACTGCACATCAAGAAGGATAGGGATGACATAAACATCCAATTCTTTGCCGCCTTAGCCCCCGAGTGGCAGCTTGCATGTAAGGCAACAAAAAGAGTCCTGAACATTCCTGAGGTATCCATAAATGTCGTCTTTAAGGAGCTTAAGAAATATCAAGGGGATGTGGATCAACATAAGCTGATGGCAAATCAGTTGGCCTCTCTACTGCTATCAGCCAACACAGGGTTGAAACCAAATGATTCGCTAGCCTTGATCACCAATACGCAGATTCCGACACCATCTTTTGCTCCTGGTTCTTCATCATCTCAGTACAGGTATGCTTCCCCTCCGCTTGAGGTCTATGATGAGGAGGAAGCTTCGATCCAAGAACAGATAGCCTTGTGGACCAACCGTCTCCAACAGCGACGGTTCTCCAACAAGACCAACAACCAACTCCGTTATGACACCGGTCCACGGAGGTACTCAGATGATAGGCGGGATGACTATCGCCGAGATGACTACCGCAGGGATGACAGGGATGATCGCCGGTATGATGACAGACGCGACTATCGCGATGATCGCCGTTATGAAAGGCGTGATGAAAGGCGAGATGACAGGCGAGATGACAGGCGGGACGATCGAAGGGATGATCGTCGGGATGACCGCAGGGACCGGAGGCGTGATGATAGCCGTGAGCACCGCCGGGCCGACAAGAGGCCGGCGGAACGAAGAGAGGAAAAGCCAAGAGCCGATGAGCCAAAGGCCACTGATGAACGTCTCTGCTACAAATGTGGCAAACCGGGCCACTTTGCTAGGGAATGCAAGAATAACTTCGAGAGAGACGTTGCTTATTACGAAAGAAAGCTCGAGGCTGCAAAGAAGAAATCGGATGCGTTAGCCCTCGTCGCCCAGGAGGACTACTGGGATGCTGAAGATTCTGAAGACGAGGATGAAAAGGGCAAGAATTGCTATATGGTTGATCGTCAGGGGTTGGAGACTTGTACTGATGTCACTGAAAATTCAGACATTACTGCTGAGGGGGAGACAATGAAACATCCACCAGCATGTCTGATGGCTACAACCGACGATCCCGAATGCTCCACATCCGGTTCCGAGTCCAGTGAGGTATATTCCTATTACATTCCTGCACATGTAAATAAATTATTTGTAGATAATGAATGTACACTACACACACAAATACTTGATCTACAAGATAGATTAAAAGCTGAAACTGCAAAGTGTGTACAGGCTGAACATCAAGCTCATATTCTGAAAGAATCATCTGAATTATATCATGCAAAATGGTTAACTAATCATAATGTTATAAAACAGATGTTGATAGAAAAAGTAGATGTTCAGGATATGAATATATACCTTGAATCTTGCATGGAAACGCTTTCAAAAGAAAAACTCTCTTTAAAAGAAGAAATTTCTGTTCTTACAAAACAATTAGATGTGGTAAATATGGAAAATATAGACAGTTTAGAAAAATACAAAATGATTGAAGAAGAAAGGATAAGTTTGTACGCAAGAATAAAGACCCTTGACGATGCATTTTTGAAAAGGGGTCAAACAGAACAAACTATCCATTTAAATCAGCCCAAAGAAACTAGGTTTTACCATTCTAAACAGGGAATTGGTTTTAAAAATCCTAAATATTTGGAAAAAGCACAAAATGTCTTACCTGTATTTTATGACATGAATTATATGGGAGCCGGTATTAAATCTTTCTTTTTTGAGTCATCAAAAGAAGTTTTAAACCAAGAAAATGAGAAACGTGTTGCGCGCAAAGATAAAGAAATTTCTTTTCATTATGAAGAACTTAACGAGAGTTATTCTTCTAAAGTACCCACTTTAGAGGAAGATCTCTCGTCAACTTATTCAGAAACTGAATTGAACACTGAAACTGAAAAATCAACTCCTCAACTTTATATTCCTGCAAAAGTTCTTCAACAACAAATCATTGTTTTAGAAAAGGAATTAAAGTCGTCTCAAGAGAAAGCACTTGATCTTCAAGATGCTCTTCTTAAGAGAGAAGAAAATTGGTAAATCAATCTTTTCAACACACTGTGGAAGTCACTGTCTACAGAGAAAATTTTGAAATAGTTTCACAACAATTGAAAGATCTTTCAAAACAACAAACACTTTCTCATACCCTAAAAATTCCATGTATGTCATTAGATAAAGGTAAGGCTACAGCTGAATCTTCTTCTATCTTTGTCAAAGGTGAGTGCTCAAAAGTTTTCATAAATGAGGTTCCTAAAAAGACTCAGATAAAATCCAAGTCTTTTAAGAAACCCACTCACCACCAAAAAGAAAAGTCTGTCAAGTCTAAATCTTCCATGCTTACTGACTCTAATCGTTTTGTTCCTACAGATCATATAAGGAGAGTCCCAAAAACCACCATGCAGGATTTTACAAGTTTTTTTCTGAAGAAGGCTTTAATGCCAAGTGAATTTGTTACTAGAGATAGGATGTCTGTAATCTCTAAAGACAATTTGTGTAACAAAGTGTGTGAAAATGTTTGTAATGATGTACCGAATTCTACTATTCCGTTAAAGTACTCTTTCAAGGATTTGTTTAATCTATGTCCAACTAAATATAGACGACAGGTTCTTGAAATGAATGCTTTTGTGCCTTATCCTGTTAAACGTATTCGGAAAAAGAAAATTAAAAATAGTGCATCATCGGCCACAAACAAAGTTGAGATGTGTCAGTTGCCAAGGTCCAAAACCAAAGCAACGGTCAAAAAGGTCTCAAAAAGACAAAATCCGAAGGCAATTTCAGCGCCTAAGGTTCCAAAACCCAATAAATCCAATCTTCAATGGATTCCAAAGGGTTGTGCATCCGGACCACACACAAATGCTAGTTGGGTTTCTAAATCTGTACACGTGCCATATAAATCTGGAAATCCTAACAAAAAGGGACCCATATTGAGGTGGGTACCCAAGGTTGTGTGATCTTAATGCAGATGGTTCTTGGTTACTTCTGATCAAGACCCGTGCTTCAAAGAAATGGCTTCTAGTTACCTTAGACTAGGACCCGTTCTTTTGCTTGTCGGTTGTGCTTAAACCGACACGTTTGGCTTCTGTGCACACAGCCCAGGACCCGGTCTTAACTCATCATGTTTTCTGAACATCTCGGTTCAGAACACGGTTTGATTGTGAATTAAAAATGGATGTGTTTGAATGCATATAGTTTTTCATTATATGAATTTATGTGTTTTTCAGGCTAAGTCCATTTGGTATATGGATTCGGGTTGCTCCAAGCACATGACAGGAAGAAGAGAATTGCTGTCCAACGTTGTTGAACAGTATTGCGGAACTGTGAAATTCGGGAACAACCATCAGGCTCAAATAAAAGGATACGGGGACTTAGTTCTAAATAATCTGGTCATCAAGGATGTTGACTATGTTGAGGGGTTATCTCATAATCTTTTTAGCATAGGACAGCTCTGCGACAAAGGACTAGAAGTAACGTTTAGGGCTAAGAACTGCAGTGTTAAGAACATGGATGGAAAAGAAATCTTGACTGGTTCCCGAAAATCTAACCTTTACACCATTGACGTATCTAAGCTTGTAGTGAAGGATAACATTTGTCTACTATCAAAAGCCTCTTCAAAAGACTCTTGGTTGTGGCATCGAAGATTATCCCATTTGAATTTTGATAATATCAACAAGCTGGCTGCGAAGCAATTGGTCAAAGGACTTCCTGAGTTGCGCTACGAAAAGGACCATCTGTGTGGAGCATGTGAGAAAGGAAAAATGAAACGATCATCTCACAAACCAAAGCCCGAACCATCAACAAAAAGAGTTTTGGAGTTACTTCATATGGATTTATGCGGACCAATGAGAACTCAAAGCATAAATGGAAAACGATATGTGTTGGTTATCGTTGATGATTATTCTCGATATACCTGGGTCAGGTTCTTGCGTTCCAAGGACGAGACAGCTCAAGAAATCATTGATTTTATCAAGAGTGTCGAGACCCAACAGCAGCTGTCAGTACAATCAATCAGATCAGATAACGGCACGGAGTTCAAGAACTCGGTAGTGGAGGGCTTCCTTCGATCCAAAGGGATTCAGCATCAATACTCTGCTGCTCGAACACCTCAACAAAATGGGATCGTGGAAAGGCGTAACCGTACGCTAGTAGAAGCCGCTCGCACAATGCTCACATACTCAAAGCTACCTCCGTTCTTGTGGGCCGAAGCCGTATCAACAGCATGCTATACACAGAATCGCTCCATCATCCATAAGCGCTTTAACGAAACTCCTTACCAACTCTTTTTGAATAAAGTACCATTTATCAAGTACTTACGTGTATTTGGTTGCAGGTGCTATGTGCTAAATGACAGAGACAACCTCGGGAAATTTAACGAAAAGGAGGATGAAGCGATCTTCATTGGATACTCATCCAACTCGAAGGCGTATCGCGCATTCAATACCCGAACCAGAACAGTCAATGAAAGTGTGCACGTCACATTTGATGAGTTGGCTGAACTGGCACCCGAAGTTGATCAATCAGGACCACACATTACTCAAATGCCTGGAGACTCTTTGAATAACCCCATTTCTTTTTCTTCTTCTGATTTGGTTAATTTATTTGATCCTTTTTATGTTGAATTTTTCGGTCCTAACGCTAGTGTGTCTAATGTTGTTAATAATGTAGGTAATCCTTCCAGTTCAACTGCACCGCAAAGTTTCTCCGCTCCATCTTCATCAACATATCCTCATCCATCCACATCATCCACCGACACATCCGCAGTTGAATCTACTCCTGTAATACCCTCACATGTAATACCAACGATTCTTCCTTCACCTGAACACTCGGAAATTGAACCAGAACCTGTGGTACCATCATTTGAAACCATTGACCATGAATCCTCATCCATTCCCATATTAACCACAGAGGTTCCATCCCTAGCACCCCTTCCACACGAGATCAAATGGACCCGCAGTCACCCAACAGAGCAAATCATTGGTGACGTAACAACAGGAGTCCAAACTCGTAGGGCATCTGCTAATGAATGTCTATACGCATCATTCTTGAGTATGATAGAGCCTACTCGTGTGGATGAAGCCCTGACAGATCCGGATTGGATAGTTGCAATGCAAGAGGAACTCAACCAGTTTGAACAGCTAAGAGTATGGCGGTTAGTTCCCAAGCCAAAAGACCGCACAGTCATCGGAACGAAGTGGATCTTTAAGAACAAACGAGATGAAAACGGAATTGTGATAAGGAACAAAGCAAGACTTGTTGCCAAAGGCTACCGACAACAAGAAGGGATAGATTATGACGAGACCTTCGCTCCAGTTGCACGGATCGAAGCAATCAGAATCTTCTTGGCGTACGCGGCACACAAAGACTTCAAAGTGTACCAAATGGACGTCAAGACTGCCTTTCTAAACGGTGAACTTAACGAGGAAGTGTATGTTGAACAACCACAAGGCTTTGTTGATGCACATAAACCTGACCATGTTTATGTGCTAGATAAGGCCCTCTATGGTTTAAAACAAGCACCTCGAGCATGGTATGATAGTCTTTCGAATTTTCTTATTTCTGCCGGTTTCTATAAAGGTGTGGTGGACACAACTCTGTTCACTAAAAGGGAAGGCCCACATATAATGCTAGTACAGATTTATGTTGACGATATTATATTTGGATCTACTGACAGTAATTTTTGTAAGGATTTTTCAGCCCTAATGGAGTCTCGGTTTGAGATGAGTATGATGGGAGAAATGAACTTTTTCCTCGGATTACAAGTCAAACAACTTGAGGATGGGATTTTTGTGAACCAGTCGAAATATACTCTTGACATTCTCAAGAAGTATAAGTTAGACTCTTGCACGAGTATCGCAACTCCCATGGCCTCCAACTGTAAGTTAGACACCGATCCTTCCGGGAAAAGTGTCGATAATACAACTTACAGAGGGATGATAGGATCCTTACTATACTTGACTGCCAGTAGGCCGGATATAGTGTTTTCAACATGTCTTTGTGCTAGATTTCAGGCCGACCCAAAAGAATCACACCTAACTGCGGTAAAACGCATTTTTCGTTATCTTAAGGGTACACCCGAACTTGGTCTATGGTATCCAAAGGGAACCGATTTCGATCTTACCGCGTTTTCAGATGCTGATTTTGCAGGTTGTAGAGTGGACAGAAAAAGCACATCGGGAGGAATACAGTTTTTAGGCGATAGACCGGTGAGTTGGTCTTCCAAAAAGCAGAATTGTGTATCCACATCCACAGCTGAGGCTGAGTATGTAGCAGCTGCAAGCTGTTGCTCTCAAGTGCTGTGGATGAGAACACAATTACGCGATTATGGGTTTTCACTCACCAATATCCCTATTTACTGTGACTCTCGAAGTGCAATTGCCATCTCCTGCAATCCCGTGCAGCACTCTCGAACAAAACACATAGATATCAGGTATCATTTTATTAAAGATCACGTGGAAAAGGGAACCATTGAGTTGTATTTTGTTGGCACGGAATACCAACTAGCGGATATATTTACTAAAGCTTTAGACGAACCTCGTTTTCGGTTTTTAGTATCTCATATCGGCATGTTGAATCCACCTTCCAATTAAATATCAGATATTGTCTTAAATAATTCTATTTCAATCTATCATGATTGAAATTCCTTTATTTTAGAAAATAACTGTTATTTAAATTTAAGGATTATGTCACAAAATTGAAACTCATCATTTCCTTATCTGCGCATATTTTTAATAATTAATGATCCTGATAAATTGCTGTGTGAATTGATCATCATGGAGTGGGATGCAAACAATATCCAGGTTTGTCTGTATTTGTAAGGCTTAATAAGGGTTGTCGCGTGTAAAATCTGAAAAAGGAAAAGGAAAAAGGACTGGTATTTATTTGAGGGGGAGTAGAGTTAGGATTTTTAAATTTTAATTCTGTTTTTTTTTTCTTTTATAGTTAAATTTTTTAATTTTTAGGATAGTCTTAATTTTAATTTAATTTTAAGTGTTAATTTAATAGATCAGAAAATATCAAAAAGATTTTAACTTTCAAAATTATCAAAAAAAACCAAAAAGATTTTAAGTTACTTCATTTCATTTTATTTTAACTTCAAATTTTAAAAAAAAAATACCAAAAATATTTTTATTTTATGTTGTATTGGACCAAAATTTCTTTTTGTGTTTAATTTCCTAAAAGCCCAAATCATTTTTGTGTTGTGTGTGGGTTGAGTCCAAATCCGGCGGCCCATTCATTTTGGGGCGCGGATCCTGCTTGACCCGGACCCGACCCGCGCGGAGGTATATTAATGGGTGGTCAAACGGTCAAATGTCTTACTTTACTTCATCTTCAAGCTTTCTTCTTCTCTTTCTCTCTCTCTGTCGACGAACACCACCACAATCCTCCATTGTTACCGTTCCAAGCTTCTCAACCATCATTTTCTTTGGTTTTTCTTGCATTATTCATCATCTGCATCACCAGGTAACACTTCTTTACATTTATTTCAGTCTTTAACTTAGTATATTACCTGTTTGATTTTCAAATTTTTTCTAGTTTTTCAATTCGGTTTTTACTCTTTTTAGGTAGTTTAATGTGTTATTTTTTCTTAGTTGTAGTTAGATAAAATGTTCCTTAGGTTGTTTTAGTTTAGGATCTATAATTTCATGCATTTTCAGTAAGATTCCAACTGTTCACGTTTATATTTTGCATGAACATTAACTGCATTCATGCAGTTTCGGATGTCCGAATTCGGACCACCACCCGAATTCGGATGTCCGACTTAGAATAATTTTAAAATTTTTCAAAGTACAAAACTCATTTCGGACCACTGTTGATCCGAATTCGGTTCACTGTTGATCCGAATTCGGACCATCACATCAGGGTCAAAATTTTCAAAAAATTGAAAAATTGTCTAAGTATGTTCACCACTATGCATCCGAATTCGGATGATACCCGGATTCGGTCCTCATCCGAATTCCAGGTACCATCCGAAATTGGGACATTTCCATTTCATTGCATGCATTTTCACAAGTCACCATCCGAATTCGGACCATGTTCACACCACATCCGAATTCGGACCACATTCAATCATTTCATGAATTACACTTCGGACCATCATCCGAATTCGGTCCCCATTTATCACCTCATCCGAATTCGGTCCCACTCACATCATTCATGCATTATTCCATTTCGGACTGATCCGAATTCGATGACACTGTTCATCCGAATTCGGACCATCCGAAATCCAACACTTAGGATTTTTTTTAATTTTTTAATTTTTACATGTTTTCAATTTCTGCATTTTCATATAAATTAAAAATCTCAAAAATAGTTCCATCCAAGTGCATCATTGATTAGAGTTAGGATCAGTGTTTGAGTGAAACGGTCTTATCTAACATCGGTCTCTTAACGATTGACTTTGGACTTTATTAGTGGAATTTTATTCAGCTAATAAAGACCCGATGTTAAACAGATCAGACATTTTCTATTTCACACTCATCTAGACTTCACATCAATGCATTATCATATCTTATGATTCTAACTTTGTTGCACTTTGCAGGATAATGGATCCGGCAATCGTTCTTACCGTACCCCATCCTCCTATTCCTAATAATAACGCTCAGCTACCCGAGGAAGCCATTCTGCCGAGCGCCGAGTTTGTCGAGTTTATCCCCCATAACTGGCAACTCGACGTCTCTATCCTCCCAAAAGAATCCCAAACCCTTGCCTTTGACATCCTCACCCGCCATCCCATATACTATGCCCTTTCAACTGCCATAGCCGTTCCTCAGATTTACCTCCAACAATTCTGGAACAGGCTCCAATTCACAACCGACCCCGAACCTCACTTCACCTCCACCATTGACTGCGTTCCAGTCAAAATCACAACCGCAGCCATCCGTCACATCCTTCGTCTTCCCATACAAGACTATCTTCCCTCCATTGACTCATTCGATCCAAACCCATCCGTATCAGAAGCCCTCTCTGAATTTCAAACCCTAGGGTATGACGGCCCTCTTACCAAACCTTCCGACTTCCGCACCAAAAACCTTCAGTCCCACTGGAGGATCCTCTTCGATGTGCTGAATAAGTGCCTAACAGCCAAGCATTCCGGTCACGACTCAGCGTCGGCCCAGGTATTAGCCATGTTCACTGGCTTTGCCTTCGACCGACACGTGGACTATGCGGCTTTCATTTTTGAAGAATTAAGAAGAGTCCACGTAGAAAGAAGCACCAAGAAAGGTCGCAAGTATGTCCCCTATCAAGGGTTCCTTCAACTCATTATTAAATGCGCAATGGATCAGGACGAAGACATACATGAGCGTCCGGAGGCTGATGTCTACCCCACCATGGCTATCCAAAAATTGACTTTGCCAAAGGGGCCCCGACGGTACAGGTGATGAGAATTCCGTTATCTACTCTTACAAGGTCGAGGGGTACAGATCGGGTAAGGGAATATATGAGAGAGTATTATCCGGATGAGTCTCAGTCGGAATCGACTGAGACTAACCAGTCCGAAGGTGAGCATCAAGTGAGTGAGAATGAGGGAGAAAGGATGGATGTACAACAATCACTGGGTTTTGGTGAGCGGGAGTTTGAGAGTGTAAGGGAGGGTGCTGTAGGTGAGACGGCAGAGACGGCGGATTCTGAAAGAACCGTCTCTGTCGTAAGAGCGAGGGATATGCAATCTGAGGGTGAACCTAGCCCTATCAGCCGGACTCCCATTCAAAAGACCGTTAGTCCAGCGGTCGCAGCAACCCCCACCATCCACTTGGTTTCCCCTCAAAGGGAAACCACTTCATTCCACGGGGATCTTCCACACACGCCATCGCCCTCTCATTCGGAGAGTGGCGGTGTTGAAAGAGGTCACACTCCTCCCCACGTGACCGACCTTCCTTCGCCCACGCTTCCATCCCCACAAACTCACACATCGCACGATGCCTTTGTGGCATCCCCAAGAGCTGCCTCCGTGGCAGCTCAACAAACTTCCGGATCTGAGCATCCCGTAGTGGAGCCAGAGATGACGGAAGGAAGACCGGGAATGGCACAATCTACGCCGTCCACTTCCGGCCATCTCCCCATCAATTTGGAGATGTTAACGGCAGCACGTAGTGCTGCCGGAGTTATCACCCGGGCTGACCTGGACGCCCAAAGGGAGGCAGCCGAGGAACGACACACCGCCCTTCTTTCTCTGATAAAGGGTATGGGTGTCGCCTCCGAAGCCGGCCCCTCACCAGGTTCCCATTCAGTCCAACTTCAAATGGCGGAGCTCTCGGACAAGCTTGATGCTCTTAATCGCCTAATTCTTCAAGTCCAAGAGCAGCTCAATTCAAGGATGGATCGCCTCGAGTCGACGGTCATAGATCTCCAATGCCGCACTCAAGCTGAGCCCCCTAAAAGAAAACATGACGACCAGGACGACCCTGATCGTCATGAGGGGGAGAAACGTCAAAAAGTTCATCATGAGGGTTCGATGATCATTCTAGGGGGAGCAGAGGCTGAAGCAGCAGAAATTCAAGGGTCTGGGTCCGGGGATCAAACACATGAGGCTACTGAAGCGATGATGATAGATTTTGAACCTCTACAAATTGAGGGCCTAGCTTCGTTAGACCCCACGTCAGCATTGGTGATTTATGAGCCCAAATATGAAAAAGTCGAAATCATATTAGTTTCTGACTCAGATTCTGATAATGAAATTGACTATACATTTCTCACACCAAAACCTGAACCCCAATCTCCACCCCATGAACCCCAACCACAAACATCTTCCTCCATCCAACCACATTCAGTCACTACCACAGAAACTCCATCAATCCAACCCACTCCCACACCTCCACCAGTGATACGTACCCCATCAGTCCAAACAACCCTTCCAACTCAATCTGCTCCACTCTCCCATATCGCTGAATCTTCTGGAGCCAGAACTGTGGACTGTTTTGATACCAAAGAAGTCCCCGCATCATATGACAGAACAGATGAGGAATGGATAAAGTGGTACTCCTGGGGAGAAGTCCACACTATGGATGCGGAAAC
This sequence comes from Centrapalus pauciflorus, assembly GCA_020465985.1. Lineage (NCBI taxonomy): Eukaryota > Viridiplantae > Streptophyta > Magnoliopsida > Asterales > Asteraceae > Centrapalus > Centrapalus pauciflorus. The sequence goes on from JAANYP010001693.1 coordinate 147,798, forward strand.
GAAAGAAGGACTATGTCAGGACCGGAGAGACCGTGTATTGAAACTTCTTGAGGCTCCGCCTAAAGAATTAGAAGAACCTCCGGTCCAGGGATTAAAAGAATTCTTGAAGAAGTTCCCGGCCGATCAATTTCAAAATCCTTTCCTGGAAGAAAGGTTCAAAATGGTCTTCAGAAAGAACCCGGGATCCTACAGTAGACGTCTTCTCATGGTAATGACCGATGCTTCTCGATGCGTTCAAGCCGAATACAATCAGATGATGCTTAGAGAAACGAGAGATAAGAGCAAATACTGGTCAAAGTCCAAATTAGTCAGAATCAATAATATTCATATGTACAAGAGAGCCAGAGTCTACACTCCAGCCTTCGAGGTACTTAGAAAAGACGGTACCATTCAAGAACTGTATGAGAGCGACCTTGACTTCGTAAACATAGACGATGTAGAGCGTCTGCACAGAAAATTGGTCAATAGAGTCAAGGGTCGTTTTACACATATGACTGCCTTAGCAGCCCTGGTTCGATGCATGAATCGCCGATCAATCATTATGTGCCTCAGAGATTTCCAGATGGCGATTGAGAGTGCATTAGTTAAAGTGGGTCTGAAAGCTCCTGAACAAGATGTATTTTTGCTAGACCACTATCCGGCTTACAAAGTTTTGCTTCGAAGACAGCCAGGGGTTATCTTTTTGAATCAGAAAGGACAGAAAAAATTCATGCGCTTTGAGGATCTTCCTTGTTACTCCGACGGCACTATCAGATTGGTTCGAGCAGCGCTTACACAGAAAATTCAAGACTTTGACGCTCAACCTAATCCAGATCTTAGATGCTCGCCACAGGAGATACAGGATACACTCAGTGGCATTGAATACCTGAACGAGAGGCTACATATAAGACAAGTAACCAGACGCTTCGACGTCATACTTAGTCTTCGTGAATCTACAGATCATGCCCGAGTTCCAGGACCTCCTAAGTGATCGAAAAGGGGGAGATTGTTAGATTTATTATTTCGATCCTATGAGTTGTTTTGTAATATTTATTATCATTGTAATTTGTCTTGTATTTATTTCTATGTATTTCATGTTTAAGTTATAGTGTAGGGGCCAAAGTTGCCAAGTCTTGTAACTTAATTAATGGAGCCTATAAAAGGCTCCTAGGGTTTACTTTATGAAAAGCACACGGTTGACATTTTGAATTCTTACCAGCCGCCACTGTTCCATCAACATACAAACATTCATATTGTCTTCTTCTTTATTAAACACATTTATTGAGCTTGTTTCTTCATGTGTTTGATGAGAAAATCATTGAGGTGCTGAATATATACGGGATTTCATAATAACAAAAAGAGTTCTGGACATCCTAAATGTCTCTATTAATGTGGCGTTCAAGGAACTAAAGAAATATCAAGGTGATGTAGATCAACAGAAACAGATGGCAACCACTCTGGCATCTCTATTATTGACTGTAAACCCAAACACCAAACCCACAGACTCTTTGACCCTACTATCAAATAAGACATACTCCATTGAACCACCACCAAATCTATTTCCACTGCCCTACTATAGTCAAGGTGCCTCATCCTCTCAATATAAATATGCATCACCGCTGATGAATGAGCCATTTGACGAAGAAGAGAAAACCATACAAGAACAAATCTTCTCATGGTCGAATCGTCTTCAACAAAGACGTTTCTATCAAAAACAAGATGAACAACCAACTTCATTATGACACTGGCCTTCGTAGGAATCCTGAAGACAGAAGGGATGAGAGGAGGGATGATCGAATAGATGATGGGGATGATAGGTTCCATGATGATTGGAGGAGAAATGATCGAGATGACAGGCGATATGATGACAGGAGAGTTAAAAGAGATGATAGGATAGATAGACGTGATGATCGAAGGGATTATCGAGATGATCGCTGCTATGAAAGGCGTGACGATAGAAGAGACGATAGGAGGGAGTATAATCGTCGGGATTATAGCCGGCCAGTTGATAGAAGAAAGGACAGGCCTAGAGCAAATGAGCCTAAGGCAACTGATGAATGACTCTGCTATAAATGTGGGAAGCCGGGTCACTTTGCTTGAGAATGCAACAACCAATTCGAGCGTGATATAGGATATTATGAGAGGAAGCTTGAGGCTCTAAAGAAGAGATCTGATGCAATGGCCCTGGTAGCACAAGAAGACTACTGGGTTGATGATGAATCTGACGAAGAAGATGATAGGGGCAGAAACTGTTACATGGTTGACAGAGTTGGATTGGCTGATTATGCAACTACTTCAGAAGCCGAATCAGACACGACTGTGGAGGGAGAGAGCATGAAATATCCTACAGCCTGTCTGATGGCGAAGTCCGGGGACTCAGAGTGCTCTACGTCAGATTCAGAGACAAACGAGGTACATTTCCTTTATGTTCATATGTCTGTAAATAATAAATCTGTACAAAATGAATGTAACTTGCACTCACAAATACTTGAGCTAGAAGCCATGTATAATGCTCAAAAAGAAAAGTGTGTCAAGGTTGAACATCTAGCCCAATCCTTAAAAAAAAAACATCGGACAAATATGAAAGAAGTGGCTAAACAATCATGAATTGTTAAAGAAAATGTTAATTGAAAAAGTAGATGCTGAGGATAGGAATATGTTAGGCACAAAAAGGCCTCAGTCAAACCTGTTCTACATCTGAGGGGCAGATTTATAATCAAACCTGTTGATGCATTTGAAGGTTGAATTTAAGGCCTGTTATATATCTTATTGAAACCTGAAAATGATTTGAAATATCAGTCTAAAGCTGTTCTATATGTTGCATGTGTTGCAACTTAGACAGTTTGTCCAAGCTGCTCTGTCTGCTGAACAGGCTGGACATAAACTGTCTACGCTGCTGTACACTGTTGAGCAGCTTGGGCATTTTTAAAGTGTTCTGTTCTTTGTGAACAGAACCTGTTCTTTGTGAACAGGCTAAACACTTTATGGAATATGTTTCCAAGTCATCATGTATTGTTTTTGACTACAAGATCAGTTTAAAAAGTCGAAGACAAAGTGGAAAACAGAACTGCTCAGCCTGCCCACGCTGTTCTGTAACATGAAGACAAAAGGTTATTTGAAAAAGGGTGACAGACCTTTTTCTTATATCAAAATAGGCCTTTACAAGGAAGAAAGATGCAAAGTTGACATTCCTAAATTAGTTAAAGGCAATGCAACAGTAGACAAAGTAAAAAGACAAAAGTTCTGCACATATGAAGACAAGTCTGCTTTTCAGAAAAGTGCAGAAAAGGTTATGTTGTCTTTTCAACAAGACTTTTCCTTTTCAT